>OZ005651.1:205114914-205714914 GCA_963930645.1 Salticus scenicus | reverse complement strand
CCCCCACTCGCACTACACCAGATTCGGGAATTGATGTTGACCATTGGACTTAAGAGACATAATATAAAACCTCCCATTTTCATTTGTGGTTTTCTTTTAATTTGCCCAAGAATGAATGCATTGTCTGAGATGTGTTGCCAACTATTAAGGGCTCATTCGTTTTTCTCCAGCGTGATTATCGAAGGGGTAAAGTGCAAATTAGTACAGCAATTATTTTAAGGGAACTTCAGAAATAAAAGGAATTTTAGCAAAAACAGTTTTTACTTCTTGTCATTGCTCATGATGCAGGATGATATGGTATAGTAGATATAGTTTTTAATGACATGAAAGTTTGACAAACTAATTTGAGATTTTTTACTATGAAAATATTGTGCTGGCACAATTTTTGTTCACAGCTGCAGAGAATGAGGCAAATAGGAAAGGGCATTTTCCTTTTTCCCTTACGTGTCATTTGCAGTACTGTGAATAATCTATATAATCTAGTCTATGTATATTATGTTTGTTTGATATATCGATATGCATTTACATGCAACTATAACATTTGTGGATGTAATAATGTTCATATATTAAACTGGGGATTGATCATCCATAATTTCTATTTTAATACAAAATATCTGGTGCTTTACAATAAAAAATAGTCTTTTATGAAAAAGTACTAACAAACTGTGAGAATTTAATTACTTTTATAAATGCAAAGAAAATACATGCTTCTTAAATTATTAATTTTTAAATGAATCAAATATTTATTCATATTCAAAGTGTTGCAATGCTAAGAGTTGATTATATTTGTGAAATGTTTACAGATACCTGTTGATTTTAAAATATATATATATGCGTATATGTAAATATGTAAAGCTGAGTCAGCGATTTATAATTATGTTGCCAGTTATTTCTGTTAAAGATCATTTATTTACATTGTTTTTAATTGAGAAGAGTAAAAATTTTTTATTGTTATCATCGACTACAAATACTGTAAAGTGCATAAATTGTTAAATGTTTGCGAAGCTGCAGGTGAATAAAATTTTAGCTACACTCCCCTCCTTTATTTTTATTTTTTCCCCAAAAAAATACATGTTTTGAAATTATATCATATTCAAAGTTCAAATAATCAATTACATATATTTATTGTACATTAAAATTATCCAGTAACTTCTTACTATTTTTGATAATAATATAAACAAAGGAGCTCTAGGTGATTCCAGAATTGTACTTTTAAAGGCTATTTCTTAAATTCCTAGCTACCAACTCTCCCATTTTTACTGAGAGACATCATACCAGAAATTTTCTATGACAATTTTCAAATCATAAAAAATGAAAGTTTTCTACTTAAAAATAGTGGTGTTAAATTTGGTTTAAAAATTCGAAATTTTGGCAGCTATGTAAAAAACCAATAGTGGATAATAAATAAATATATATATATATACATGTTACCTTTAAAGCTCAAAATCCGTTAATGTGCAGATTACCCAGCTAATCTGCAGATTAACTAAAATGACCAGTTAAAGTGTGGAATCAAGAGTTTTCCCCTAGGTAATCTGCACATTAGTGGCTTCTGTATCATTAAAGTTCAAATGTTTGCTTCTCTCATTTCTTTTCCCCACTGCTTCCCCCTCTCCTTCCATGTTTTGTTTGGTTTCGCTCCTCTCATTTCCTTTCCCTTTTCATTTTAGGAACGATCAATTATAACAATAGGTACATACTTAGTTCTACAATATATAATTAAGATCTTTCATTTAAAGTTAACTAATTTCTTTTCCTACTAAGTTGGGGACTGCTTATTTTTGGTTTTTTTTTTTTTTTTTTTTTTTTTTTTTTTTAAGGATTGTTATGAGAGTTTCAATTAATAAGAAATAAGATAGAAAAATAATAATTGATTTTAAATACAGTTATGTTAACTACAGAGTTTCATACTCAAAAGCTTAATACATTTTTTTTAAATAGTAAAAATAATTATAAAAAATAGTATAATGCTTCATTAATTACAAAATCTAAAGGGTTAGTTGTTAAATAATTGAAATATTTGTTAAATACTGGAATTTTCAGTTGAGAATTACAAATATGCTAATAATAATAATCTATAATATTAAAACAGACCATTTTCTGTAAAACCAAAATCATACGATCTGGGCATGCGCGAGAAAATTTTGAACCAATTCGGAAGGGGATATTCCTTTCTCTTTATGCAGTGCATTACGAATACTGATGATAATGATTGAGCAGACGACATTAATACATATTTCATATGTCTATGGCAGACACTAATTAAAACTCAATCATAAAAATAATTCACATGATTAATTCATCGATTCATACTTCCCAAGAAAGTATATTAAAAACAAAGCAATTCAAGAATACTTAGCGGTTACATTTATCTATGATCGGTTATCATTGTATGCTTTTACGATGAAAATTTCTTTACACAGGATGTGGCGCCATCTGTATTTTTTCCATTTGTTAATCTTTTAAAATTAACAAATTGTCAGCGTTTATTGTTCTTTAAAAGTAAAATTTTATCAGCTGAAAACTTTGTTTAGAGAAGATGGAGATAGATATTTAAAATGAAAGGAGGTTTTTATTTTATTCATTTATTTATTTATTTTTACTCTAATTATTATAATCTCTGATACTTCATTTTGATGCCATATTACAGTAAAAATAATTTAAAAAGAATAACATTGAAATATTGATATTTTATACGAGTAAAAATTTACATTGTATAGTTTATTATTAAAAATTTAATGAGCAAATTATTTGCTAAAGTATTGAATTTATTCTTATTTATTTATTTTTAACAGTATACTTTTGTTGAAATATACTATTTTGATAGAATAAAATATTATAATACTATTCCAGTAACAACAAACTTTAACTGTATTCTGATTTGCAGTTTATTTTTAGAATACAATGAATTAATATTTTGGATTATATCCAAGTGGTTTTACAAATATGAGAAGAAAAATCAAAACTATTATTTTACACTTAAAATGCAATTATTGTCATGGCAAATTAGAATTAATGATATATTTTACAAGTGAATGAAATCTTTGTCTTTCATGTATGTCTTTTATTAAAACACTGTGATCTGTTATCGTTGATAGTAAGTTAATATAATTATAATTTGGTAGTAAATCTTTGTGTATTCATTCATTTTGCGCGAAAAACAGCAAATACATTTCACAGTAAACATAAAACGAGTGCAGTTCTATAGATTATTAGTCGATTTGGTGTAACAGGGAGGCATTCTATTGTGGGATTAATTTACATGCTTGATGCTTTAATAAGTATTATCACAAATATTGCTACTATCTCATTACGAAATATTTATTCCTTCGATAATTTATATAAATTCTGCCTTTCTTTTAATTACTCCTAACATTATTTTGGTCATATTTAGAGTAAAATTAGAAAAACCTTGGGATTTTATTTTTAATATATGTAGTATGCTTAAATTTTGTATATTGAAATTTCATGAAATTTATCCCTCCAACCAAAAGATAATTGGTTAAAGCAGGGGGTTTCAAACCGGTTAAGAGCAATGCGAAATATTAAAGCAAGGGTGTTTTAAACTTTATGCCCTGAAAAGATTTTAGTTGCACATCATTCATCAAATTTTGACGGGTATTAACTAGTAATAATAATAATAAAAATAAAAATGAAAATATAGACCTTAACTTGCATGTGATTAGTAAAAGTGGTGGAAATTTATGAAAACTTCTCTAAGTAACATGTATTGAAAAGTTAATATTGTTATTATATAAAGAAACTAAAACAGGAAACCTGCCCTAACCTATGTAAATTCAATAATTTTTACATTAACCCCAACCTATGTGGGAAAATTTTTATTACAGGTTTAGAAACAGCAGACCAGAATATGATATGTGGTAAATTTGCATGTGTGAATACCTAAAATTAAGCAAAGTCCTCAACTTACTTGGGAAAAAGAAATTAGTTAACTTTAAATGGAAGATCTTAATTATATATTATGGAACTAAATATGTACCTATTGTTATAATTAGACTCAACCTATGTGGGAAAATACAAAAACCTTGTGACTGTGAACGTTGCTGTTGTTAAACCAAAGGCCTTATTTTCACTTTAACGAAAGTCTAGTCAGTAATGTGCAGATTATCTAGGTAATTTGCAGATTACCTAGGTAATTTGAGAAATGAAACAATTTTCCGCACTTTAACGGATCACCCTAGTTAATGTGCAGATTACCTAGCTAATCTGCAATCTGCACTTTAGAAGTAACATATATATATATATATAAATATATACTGAGTCCCCCCCCCCCGCATGATTATCAAGGAAAAATTAAAGGAAATAAATGTTTTGGAAGTTGTGTCTATATTGAAAAGTGGATGAATTTTATAACTTTTGATTCTAAACACAATAGAAGTCTACCAGGTATCACAAGTCTTGAGAGAAATTCAAAGAGCTGTGAGTTGTACAAATAAATAAAAAAACTGAATATTGCTAGGCAAAATCTTTAGAAAAACATATTTACATAACCTTTAACAGTCCATTATCTTTGATTTTATGAGGGTTTTTTAATGTTCTTTATCATGGCCTGGATGACAGATACATCAACTTCTTTCAACTTTCGAGTAATTCTATTCACTAATTGTCACTCAGATTTTGTTACCCATATATTGCCGTACACCAAACACCAACCGGGTAAGAACACCCCCAAAACTCCACCACAAAATATTTTTCGTTTCTTTTATTTTTTCTGCGATGAGATTAGCAAAAATACAAAAAAGCTGAAACTGTAGCAAAGACAAGACATTGAAATTAAATACTAGAATTTTTATGACAAAATCTATTATATTAGAGTAATACATATTTATTTTAACCTTCAATGTATAAAAAATGAGCAAATACACATCAAAAACATAAAAAAAAAAGCTGAAAACTAAAAAAAGCTGAAAAGCTACTTTACAAATTTACAAAAAAGCTGAAAAGCTGAAAAATCTCATCCCTGTTAAGTTTTTTTTTTTTTTTTAATAATCTACAGGCGAAGTATGCCCAAAACATTATTTAACTATTTTGATGATAGATATTAACAAATTGTTTTAGTTTCAACAAACATTCAATGTATATGTCGGAATTGATAGCTTTTTTTTGTCTCAAGACTTTTGGGATGCCTGTTAATACATACCTTAAAAATTTAGATTCAGTATAAATTACATTTGATTATAAATGATATTTAAAAAGTGCAAACTAAATCCTTTCAACACTCTAACAAACAACTGAAATCACTATAAAGTTATATTTTGCAAAATTAAGGATTTCTTCTTTTCAAGTCACATGAGCATATATTATTTTATGCACAACTCAAAACTTACTTGGTAATAAATATGCAAATAAAAAGCCATTAGAAATAGATTTATGTTAATATTTTTGTAGATTGCAAAGGCATATATACATGTTTAAACATTAATTTCACATAATAAAAATTATTTAAAAAAAAAAAAAAAGAAAGAAAGAAAAAAACGAAATGAATATGTTTAGGATATTTCATATTAAAACCTCACTTAACCCCTTCCTTGTCGGATTTTTTTTTAAATTTCCGACCCAAAAAAAGTATTTTTTTTTTTTTTTTTTTTAATTGCTGAAAATTAATATATGATCTATTCTGAATACGAAAACGCAAAATATTTTTGTCAGTAAGCAGTTTTTGCTTCTCCTAGTGGTTGTCATACATGTGATATCCCGTTCATTGATCTCCAGTTTTTCCTGCAATGCACCCAGATTTTAAATTAATACAAAATACTCTTTTTGTTATTATACTTATCAAATCTATTGCTTTTAGGCATTTAAGATAACTATCTGCATAAAAAGAATTATTAATTATATGTAAAAAATGTTTTGTAAAGTGGCCTTACCATGAAAATAACTTTACAATCTTTCTTGACCATCAGATCGTAAAAAACACACTGAAACTATTTATTGCTGATTATTTTATTGACTAGTTACGCCACCCCTTAGCAATATTCAGAAATACAAAAAAATAATTGGGGAATATACTGAGACGTATAAGTAGCGACAAATTCACTTTTATTAATTTCTCTCTTTGTCACATGGCATGCGATGCCAACCGTAAGAGCATAAAAAAGCTGAATGTATGAGAGGCGAGGCTGACAGGAAAGGGGTTAAAAAATTATGTTATTACTATTGTAAGCTGCAATTGTATATATATGTATATGTTGGCTTTTTTTTTTTTTTTAATCTGTTACTGGTAAAGGAAAACAGAATAAATTTTGGATTATATCCTTTTAACATGCTTGTAAACAAATAAACAAAAGTTGAGTATTTTTTAGAAAAAAATATTAAAAAACTATTGTTTACTGTCTTTACTGAAATTTCATATAAACAGAATAATTAAATTTGAAAATTTTTTTCAGTATTTATTTATTTTTATTGGCAGCACAAAACTTCCTATATCTGATAATTAAACTATTTTCTAAAAGCAAGTCTTAAAAATATAGAATTTGAATGTAAAACGCTTTTAATAGTCTGTATAAAAGGAAGTACAAGAATCAGCCAATAAACAAATACTACTTTTAAAAGTACTATTTTATTTTCTATTATTGGTTTAATTCAAAAAAGAGTCCATTCACATGAAATATAGATATTGCAATCTTTTCACCTATTTAACAAATAAATAAAAAGGCAAAATATTTCAAATTTCAAATATTCTACTTGAAATATGTTAAATATCACAGGTATACAAATACTGAGAAATTTTATTCACTCTGCATAAAATATAAATATATATGTATATATGTGGGTGTTAAGATTTATAAATTACAATATGTATGCACCAAATCAAGAAACACAAGTATGTATCCTAAGATGTATTTACCAAATTGTTTATTTATATGAGAATGATTTAATAATACATTACTATCAAATATATTAAATCTGAATAAAACATTATTTATCAATAATTGGCCAATCAGTAAACTTTAATAGATTGTCAGATTTGTATTAACACAAGTGGCCAATTTCTCTAAAACTTTAATGTAATTAATTTAGTTTCAGTTAAAAAAAAAAAAAAAAAAAACTTATTAAAAAAAAACCCATGTGATATGGTTTTGCTCTCTTGATGATGCTCTCTTCATCTTGTTCACTTGATGATTTTATTTATTTTTCCACCAATTATAGTTACATTTTTAAACGTAAAACATGCAATAAAGATGTATTTTTTTCCATCAAAAGTGATAGACAAAAATGCTTTTAAAGGCATTTGAAATTGATTTAGTACAAACTATCTTTTAAACATAAATCAAAAGCCTATTTTTAAACATTTGCTTTCATTACAATTTCAAATTTACAAAAGATGACATAAATATGGCTTATGCATGTTGCAAATTTTAGAGTATGTTGATAGTTTCAAACTAAATGAAACATTAAATTAAATATACTGTTTCTTTATTATACACATAAGAGTTTCTCTCAAATGATGTTAACTGAAATGTATATAAGCAAGTTATTTAAATGTTCAATATAATGTGCAATAGTGTAAAGAAAATAGCAGTACTTATTGAAACTAACATTTAAATGTTTGGATATCTGATAGAATATATATTATGTATAAATAATTACAGATCAATCCCCAGAAATTCACTGTGTCCAAATATACTATATGAAACTGTGTTATAAAAACAAGCCACAATTGTGAAATTGTTGTGCCAAACTCATTTTTGCAAAGTATTAAACATTGTTCTATAAGTCTCGTGTATATGTAATGTTGTGATGTTAATTAAAAGTCACTTTACGAGGTTTATAAACAGCAGCGTATTCATATGTTGCTCGGTTTAATTGAGAGAGAAAAATGTTTTCATCTGTTATAAATCTAATTCTTGGCTGTGCCATGTTGTCTAGCATTATTTTACAAAGATTTTCTATAACATGTTATAAAAATTTATTTTTTACTATTTTTAAAAGAAAAGACGTGTGTTACATAGAGGTAAAAGATTTTTAAAACCGAGCCACATAGCTTTTCTTTTTAGTCATTACATAGTATACGCTGCTATCCCACAATGTCAAAATCAGTACTAAGATTGATAAAGTATCTTTTGAAAGTTCACTTGTTATATTTGAAAGAGAAAGATGTAAGCTTATGGAGCTAGCATTATTTTATTTTTTAATTGCTATATTTTACTTCCTTATAGCTAACTATATTTTTATACCTTTCACCTACAAAGAAGATATGATGTTGAAAAGTCATATCTGAAGATGTTACTAATGAGGATAGTACTATTTAGAAGACAAATGTTTATCACCTTAGTTTTGTTGGTGAAAAGAGTATGATTTTTCATTTTTAAAACGTCACAGGATTAAATACCTCATTTTAGTTTTAATTTATTACCATTTGTACCAGTTTTTAGAAAAAAGTAACATAATATTGGCCATATTTTACATTAATGATGTCATTGCTATTAAGTTTCTTTTAATTGCCAATGAATTTTGTAACATTCATTTAATTGTTTATAATTGTAAAAATTTTATATTCATTTTGTTTTATTTTTATCATTAATACTAGAAGCTTCTATATGAATTATGGTAGCTGGAAAAATGTGAACTGGAGGTTAAAAGTGGAAATAAAATTTTTATGCAAAATTTTATCTTTTGTACTTATATTTTACGCTGTTTAACATAATACATTGAGACTTTTAAGTACTTGTTTCAAAAGCCCTTTTATTGCTGCAATTATATGTCTTTTACATTTCCATAGTTTAGATTATGAAATATATTTCATTTCAAAAGAAAGTTTCATATTTGTGAAAAGAAAAGTAGTTTGAACAAGTGTGCATATAAAGAATGTCCCAAAAAGATGGAACAGGATTTAATTATTTATTTACAAGAGATATTTGGACAATGTAAATTACAAAAGTATTCAAAATAAAAGATACACAATAGGAAAAAAAAAAATCCTATTAATTTTCATAAAGTTCATTTTTTAATTTTTATACCTTCCCTCTAAACAAATTTGGTCAATTGGGATTTTTTTTTTTTTTTTTTTTTTTTTTTTTTAATGGCACTATCATTTTAACAAAAAGAGAAAAAGAAAAGTACATTTGTATCTTTAAAGTTGAGTGAGTTATACTCAACTGAAAATTGAATGTGGTACATAATGCATACCCATTTAAGAATAAAAATAACTGATTTCCATAAGCGACATTTTCAGGCTTAAACAACACTGAAGGGTTTGTTTTTATACACATGACAATATTTAACAGTTTAATCATGGCTTAAACTGTCAAAAACCTACATGTGCAAGTTAAACTTAATTATTAAATAAAAATCTAGTAACTATCAATTAAAAATAGTGCTATCTATTGTGAGATGCATGAAAATTTTTTCCAGCAAAAGCAAAAATCTTGCTTAAAAAATTGAAATTTTGAATAAATTATAGGTATAACTTTAAAATGTTCAAAATAAGGGAGAAATGTGTGAGAATAAGGGAGTGTGGAAGACAGTCCCAGAATAAGGGAGTCTCCATTGAAATAAAGGAGAGTTGGCAAGTATGCACAATGGTCATATACCAAATTAGAAATACAGTATATTTCTACAAGTATTTTTTATCACCAGAAAAGTAATAAGCCAAATTGGTTTATTGTTTAACCAAAAACATGTCCTAAATCTCCAAAAGTGTGTTTTACAGGAAAGCTAAAAAAATTTAAGTTATTTTATCATTTCTAGTCATCAGAAAATAGCTCTATTTATATCAAATTATTGTGAAAAGTCTAAAAAATTGTTTATGCTTTTTTTTTTTTCCCTTACAAATTTAATGCTATATTCCATAAAAGTGCATTTGGGATTTTTTTACACCTTATAATTTTGGATCTAAATCTCCCATTATCAATTAATACACGGTCCCTATTTTCAACAAACAACCTTTTAAATAATACAGAAATATATCATTAGGTAATTTTTTCTCTCTATTACAATTCAGTTGGTTTTAAAAATATGGTTTTTTGTAATGGCCTTGTTAGACAGAAAATAAAAATAATTAATTGACAAAAATTGTTGGATAAAAGTTTAGAAACTGACTATTTAAGAACTGACAGATAGAATTTTTTTCATAATGTAGTTTTTTTTTTTTTTTCGTACCTTATTTAGCATATTTCTTCAACTTACGCTGGACACTTATCTCTAATAGATAAAGTATTATAGAGTGTTTCAATCCATTTAAGACACCCTGTATCCACTGATAGGGTGATACACCACTCCACTGATAGAGTGAAAAAAAAAGAAAGAAGGAAAAGAAACTCGTCTTATAAAAAATGGGTTCCAATCAATAGTGTTGGTTTGGGCCTATGAATATTTTTGCATATCGTCTTCAGCCTGCGCAACAGGCCCAAAATTTGAAGTATCCACTTTCCTTTTTTTTGCAGTTGGGGGGGGGGGGGATGGAGGTGTAACTTTTTAGCATTTTTTCTAAGTTTATACTTACAAGGTAAATTTGATGTAATGTTAATATGTTTAAAATACAACTGAAGTATAATGCATTTTTCTTAAAAATAACTTTAAAATCACAAAAGGTATAAAAATTTAAACTGCTTACAACAAGCTGAAGATAAAATACAACAGTGAATCAGTGAATAATCCCTTTTTTAAAATAAACATAATTCTTATGAACTGAAACAGCTTTCTATGAAATGTTTTTTCCATAGTTCAACTTTAAAAAATAAATATTTTCCGGGTTCCCACTCAATTTCAAAAATAAAATTCCCTGACTTTTTTCCAGGTCTTTAGAAAATTCCAGTCACAAAATTTGATTTGTGATATAAAAAACAGCATAAAACATAACATAGCTCACAACATAAAAGACAACATAGTAATGAGACTCACGATATAAATTGAATGCTCAAAAAGCCTTTTCCAGGTTTATATAATCATTTTTCTATGTTTTGGAGCAATATTTGCAATTATCGCAGACTTTTTTCATTAATTTAAATTCCCTGACTATTCCAGTTTTTCCTGACCCGAGGGAACCCTGTTAAATATAAAATTTACATATTTAAAAATGAACTGCTACAAAACTTAACCTTTAGCACTCAAAGTTTTTCTTTCTTTCATATTACCAGCAATTCAAAGCAATTTCAAAAGAAAAATCATATTCACATGTAAGCAAATGATATGTAAATTAAAAGAAAAGTCATAGTTATACGTTATTGTTCTTTATTTGATTATGGATACAAATGATATATTTAACGATAACTTACATGCATACATAATTTTTTTTTCACATTCAGTCCACTGAAATTTTCATTTTCTTGCATTGGTAATCTTTAAAGGTTACATCATACTGAAAATCTACTGTATGTAAAATGTTGTGCAATAATGAATGCTAGAAAATGAACATTTTGAACTTTAATGTTTTAGCAGCAATATGGGAATACTTGATAAGTTTCATCTCAAACAGTACAAATGCATGTACTGAGACTTCTCTCTACTCAAAAAAAAAAAAAAAAAAAAAAAAAAGTATTCTTTCTCTAAAACACTCTAAGGCACACATTTTTCATAGTAATCAAGGGTACTTTTCGGAGAACCTGCATCTATCTTTATATGTCAAGGTTGGTTTAGACTGTATTTGCATTACACTGGAAAGTAACATTATTTCTCAGTGTTTTTTCACTGTTGTTCTTCCATAATAAATCTTTATTCAAGATAAAGTCTTTAAACTTTTTACAGGTTCTTGGAAGTATGCCCGGGATTCAAATATCGCAATACTCAAAAATTGTAAAAATGACTTCATCTAGAAGATTATGCAACAGCAACAAGTTAGCACTTGCATCTATCTTCAATGTCTTGCAATCACTTCTATTTAACTGTGAAGGGTTATTATTACTTGCATTCATGTTTTCCTACACCAAAATATCCAATGAAAACTGAGTTACTTTATTGGGAGAATTTAAGAAAGCTGAAATAAAAAAGAAAACAAATCTTACTATTCCGAGTATCATAAAATTATCTATTTAATGAATCAATGTTTTTTTTTTTTTTTTTTTTTTTTTTTTTTTTTCAGTTTATTATTATTTTAATAAAATCTACTAACTTTACTCTTATATTATTTAATAGTAAAAAATTTTAATACAGAAAATATTTACAATATTATATGAAAATACAATACATAAAAATAAGATTGGATTGATAATTATATACTTGCCAACCTGATGCAGACAAAAGCAGAAAGATCCATATTCAAAAGCCAGAAAATTTCATAAAAATCAGGAAGATCAATTAAATTTCACAATAAAATAATAAAAAAACAAGGTCAGTTTTGATTTTTTTTTTTTTTTAAATACAAAATAGGTATCTAATATTTCATGGCAAGTTTAAATTTCAATAAAATAATAATACAAGTCTTTAAAAATATACCTAGTCAGATTTCTGTACAGCAGTGGCGGATTTAAGGGGGGGGCTAGGGGGCTGAAGCCCCCCCCCCCCAAAACACTGACATTCACAATTGAATATTGCAATTGTAAATTTTTTATTGGTCTAGAATAACACTTCGAAAAATCTTAGCCCCCCCCAAAAGTCAAGTTCTGGATCCGCCACTGCTGTACAGTGCAAATATGAACAAAAGCCAGCTTTTTTGGAATATCTGATGCATGCATATATACTTTTTACTCAGTATTTCTGAAGTATAACTTTTACTAGCCTAAATAATTTAGTGATACAGTATTTTAAACTGAGGAAGAAAATGGCAGTAATTTATTGGAAATCTGCACTGTACAAGATTTAGCATATGAGCTAAAATAATCTTTGTCTGATGACACAGTATTTTAAACTTATTGATGGAAAATAAATAGATTCAACAAGTTCAGTAATTAAGCCTTAAAATAATTATATGCGAGAAATATGGAGCACTTCTGCCACTTTATTGGTTCTAGAATCTCATAAAACAAGCTTATTAACCATCTGATGGCCTTTGAAAATGGCAAAATTGTAATGTTTTTGCTCCATAGTTTTTTCAATGTTCTAAATAAATATTTATTTCAACTTGAGATTAAAAATGTGATTGTGTACATGATTATAATCCTTATAAATTACATTATTATACTATTTACAACCTTCAAACTTGAAAAATAAGCTAAAATTCTATAAGTATATAATTTTGAATTATAAGTGTATTGTGGAAAAAAGAACAGCTCAGTGATTGGATATATCCATCAGCGACAGTCTGATAGTAAAGAATGTTGATCCTTTTGTTCTAGTCTGAGAAAGAATGAAAACTGCACATTTGATCATCAAAGGCTAGTTGGTGATTGGGAAGGGGAGAGGAATAATTACATAAAAAGAAAATGTTACGCAATTGCAGGGATGATGAAAGTGAGTCAGAGGTTTAAAAATACTTATTTTACTGACCAAAATTGAAAAAATACTGACTAAACTTTAAAAAATACTGACCAACTTTAGAAAAGAGAATAAAAATTAAAAGTCATACAATGAAACTTTTCTGTTAATTCTGTAATGCAAGTATATTTTGAAAAAAAAAACCTTTAAAATTTATTAGCTAATAAATTATGTGAAAAATATAATAAATAAACTGTTCAGATTTTTAATGAGAATAAGCAATAAAATTTTAAGTTAATGTTTAGATTTATACCAAATACTTAGGACTCAACTACTTTACATACAAAAAACTTGATAGATATTTACAGTTTTATACAGTAGAATCTCGATTCATCATTTTTCAAGGGGTATGTGGAAGACAACAGAAACGGAAAACGACGAATGGGGGTTAAAGTCGAGATACAAAGAAAACAATGTTTATGGATTAATACACACAATATATACAGTATACTACTAATAAAAACTAATTTGTTACTTTCCAAACTGTGAAAAAAATAAATCAGAGTATAGAATATTAAGTAAAATTTATTTTTTTAAATCAAAAATTTTATGCTGGGTTTTTTGTTTCTTTTATAAATTAAAAAGGGAATTTTTCCAGATCTACAGTTTTCTGGTCCTTTTCTAAAATTTCATGCATTTTTAAATGCCATAATTTAGTCATTGGCGTGAAAATTATCCTCTGTTTCATCACCATTTTTTTTATTTTTTAAATCACACATTTCTTCTATGCTTAAGACACCACATGTTGCAACACCTTGATTAATGCAAATATTGCCACTAAATTTTGTACCAGACGCATCCTCTGCTACACGCAACCACTTTTCATCTGTATTTTTAGCATCATTGTCTTCATAATTTTCTACCCCTTCTGTTTGGTATTCTTCATCATTTTTTCGCACATAACAGCATTTCATGAAACAATTTTATGGCTTACTTAAGAGGCTACTTCCTACCATGCTGGAATTACAAAATGAATAGATGGTCCAGAGACATGGCATCGTAATTTTGATCCTCCATGAAAATGAGGAAAAGAGTTATTTTAGGATGAAAGAAGTAATTCCAGTTTGTATGCCATATGGAACCTTGACCTTCAGGAGAACATTTTTACAAGGTCATGAGAAAAATTTCTGAAGCACGATACATGCAGGTTTTGTTAACATTATTTAAATATAATTTGCGCAGGAACCATAGAAATAAAATTATCAATGCGGAAAAAGATAGATGCAGGAACGATAGATTGTGGTTTCACGTTTCACTGTATTAGCAAAATTTTGAAATTATGAGTTTCATTAACTGGCTGGAGCACATTCCAATATTCAAAATTTTATAGCGAAAGACCCTGGCCTAGATAGAATGTAAATCGGAAAATGTACTCTCCATTTATTTTTAAATTAAGTTAAGAGAGAAGTGATAATTCATTTCAGAAAATAGAAGCTAAAACACCAGTTGATTTTCAATGAGTCATTGTATATTTCAGAAACTAGCACTGGAAAAAAGTAATAAATAAAATAATAATGAAGTCCAAATTATGACTAATAGTGGCAAAATATTTATATTGCTGCAATTGGCAGTAAAAACCAAATTCTATTACCTTTGATTAAACTTAGATTATATCAAACAGTGCCAAAATGATTCCAGAACAGACCACAATAGTATTGTGTATTTTAACAATTGAGCATAAAAAAAAGCATGAGTTTTGTTAATTTGTGATGAAGTACTTATGAATAGGTTTTGGAAAATAAATAATGCTGCTGATTAGCAATTAAAATATTTCCCTATGTCAGCAATTTTTGGTTAAAAGATAATTTTTAAAAAATCCCAAATCTTACCAATTAGTTGTGATTAAATATAGTTTTGTCTTAATAAGTGCTGGAATATTTCTGATTTTTTGCATCAGTATACAAAAAACATTGCGTTTTTTTTATTAATGAGACACAAAAAAGCACAATTTTCATTAATTGGTTATGGAGAAATAATATTGTTAGGGGACTATCTCAAATAAATTTGAATTGAAAAAGGGACTCTCCACAAAAATCAGATAACTTTAAAGTCTTTTTAAAAAGTTAGTGATAAAATTATTTTGTTAATTCACAAACTTAAAAAAAAAAAAAATGTATGGTGTACTTAAATTTTTTAAATAATTAATATGTAGTAGCCATCACATAGCTCTTTTATATCATTCTATAAAATGTGCCCCCAATTAATTAATATGCACAAAAATTTATTAAATATACACACGTACTTAGCTTCTCGCTAAAGGTTTTACATAAGCTGTTTGATGCAATTACAAGCAACAGATGTTGAGATACAGCCATTGAAAAAAGGCAGACAATAACAGCAGTATCTGTCATCTGATATATGCCCAAATTGAGTCAGCTAAATTTTTCATAAAACCTGTCTAACATGTTAAGTTTGGTGTATTTTATATACCTTAGAAATTAAGATACAACCTACCTATAAACAAAAAATATTTTATCACTTGAGATCCAATATACACCTCAACTGATTTAGCATAATTTTCATAATATCTATATCATATCACATATCAAGCCTGGCATATTTTTATAACACAGAAGCTGAGATATTGCCAGGATCTGATTGCCAAAAAGTATCGGGAACCACAAGCTTCCGCTCTAAAATTTAAGAGGGGCCTCCAAAATGACTAAAAACTGTCTTGAATTTCAGATTCAGAATTTCATACTGAAATTTTTTCTGAGAAAGCTTGCCTAAATTTAAATAAGGTACTAAATACGTTGGAAAAATTGAATTTTCCAAAAAAAAGTGCAATAAGACAAAATGTGCAATATTTAAGAACATGTGCTTAGCCCTAAAGACATAACAATGTTCTGTATTTTAAATAGTTTGTAGTGTAAAGTTGATTTTTTATACTAAACATTAAAAATGCTAGAGCTGGAAATCGAACCCAAGTCTTGTGCTTAACGTACAGATGTTTTTCCACTGAGTTACACAGGGTGATAACCAGTTCGGCATTTCTTACATAATAACCATAGGCAAGGTGCAGAGCTGGTTATCATCAGCCAGAACCAGGAGGATTCAGTGGAAGAACATATGCATCTTAAGTGGAGGACCTGGGTTCGATTTCTGGCTCAGGCATCTTTCCTGTAGTTGATATAAAAAACCAACTTTACACTCCAAACTATTTACAATGAATTTTCATGGTTAGTAAATTTATGATTTCTAAATGGTTTTTTATGTTGGCAAAATTTAGGATTGCAATGTTGCAATGTTACTGATGAATGTTATATTTGGCCTAATTTTGGATAAGAAAAAAGAAATATAAAAATTTATATTAAAAAGGGAGTTTAGAAATTATTTGGCCTAAAACACTGACTTTACTGACTAAATTCCTAAAATACTGACTAATACTGACCAATCTGAAAAATACTGGCTTTACTAACCAACTTTCATCCCTGCAATTGTATTTCATTATAAGTTCTAGAATCTAATAAAGCAAGTTTAAAATGAATACTGATATTTTCTAAAAATCCTGATTATAAGCCACCTGTTTTTTAAATGCAAAACCAGAAAAAAAGAGGAGATGTTTATAATCAAGATTCTTAGAATTTTTTTTATGTGTGGTGGTGCCATCTATCATCAGAGAACGAAATTAATACTTTATTATCTAATCCAGAATTTAACTTATAGAAATAAATTTTAAAATATTTTTTCAAAATAATTTTTTTTTCTTTTGATTGATAATTTTAATTTTTTTTAAAAATACAATTAATATGAAAGGTAAATAAAAGAATTAACGACTGATATTGCTATTGTTAAGATAAATCTTGTATATCATCAAATATTAATTCTGTACTGATAAGTATAAAGGATTTAAGTCCATATTCCTGATTTTTCAGGAGACGAAAAATAAAGTTTAATTAGCTAAAAACAAATCAGAAGAATCGATTAGGAAAAAGGTATTTCGTTGATTTATACCCTTTATACCATTCAGTGGTTGTCAACCTTCATTTAATAACGTGAAAAATTGAATTAAATATTTTATACCAAAGATTAATGCTAAATTTCTGACTTGAACCTTTTTTTACCAATGGGTTTTCTCAAAGACTAAATGATATAGACTTAAATCCTTTATACCAATCGGTAGAGAATTTTTTTCTGCGTCTGACTATGTACTTAACTCAAAATCGACATTTTTGGACTTAAATCCTTTATACTTATCAGTACAGAATTATCTTAGAGTATATAAATTAATGAGAATATGTTAAAGAGGTAAAATATAAAAGGTTAAAAAACCAAAAATTATTAAAATAAACAATATTAAAACTAAATACACACGCTTAATGCACAATAAAATGCAGAAAATAGAAGATATGTAAACTTAAATATGATACAAAATTTTTTGAAAATAAATACAACCAGAAAACAATGAAACCAGACAGATAATATTAATTAACCTTAAAAACACTGTGACCATCATAAGGGAGACACCTTACTGCAGGGTGGAAAAAACAGTAAGATGTTTCAAGAGCTACTAGCAAAAATAAAAAATAGCTTGTTTCCCCCCCCCCCCCCCCCCACCTTATCCGCTGCAGCTCGAAATGAAAAATTATTAAAATATTAGGAGGACTGGAAAGTAATGTCTTTTTTTTAATCATTAAAAACCTGAGACATTTCATAAGAACCCTAAGATATAGCCTATCCTGAAATTGCAGAAATCACTGTATAGCAGCATCACCTGTTAGGCCGTTGACACCAAAAGTTGATAGGTACTAATTTAGGTCAAGGGGCATCTACATATAAATTTATATACAATTCTGAGCAGTAGTTCCAGAGATACAGTCGCCACAAAATTTTTGGTCACAAACACACAGAGACATTTTCTAAAAATGGTCAAATCGTGTTCTAGACCTCTCAAAAGGTATAAATCCGTCGAAAACCAGAAGTCGAGAATTTTTATGAATCAAATACTTTTTTTTTTTTTTTTTTAGTTGGGGGGGGGGGGGGAGCAGGGAGCAGGAATCCCAGTGGAATCTAACTATTCAGGTTCATCACTGAATTGAAACTTAGGTTAACAGAAGAAATAATTTTTGAAATTTTAAAGATGAAAATGCCAATGATGTTTTTGCTGTCATCGACAAAAACTTAAAAATTGAAAAAACAGTAGAAAAATTAAATAAAACAAACCCTAACATCTAAATAAAATATGAGAACTTATTATAAACAAACTAAATAAAATATGAAGAAAGCTGGTTATAAGAAAAATTTAGAGTATAAAACTATTTTTAAAAAAAATTAAATAATTAATACATATTGAAAATGGACAGAAACTAAAAGAAAAGTATACTAGCACCCAATAAACTTAAAAATGAAGTTTCAAAACTAAACGTAAATATTCCCACTAAACCTAACATTTTCCAGTGTATCAGTAATGACATAACCCCCCCCCCCCCCATAAACCCCTTAGAAACTGTAGGCGTTTATGAAATAAAATATCAAACAGAGGAAAATATAACCATGTATTATATAGCAATGAGCTATGACTACCTAAACAAAAATAATAAAGAACAAAATATAAAAATAAACTTTAAAAATGTAAAATAACTAGCAGCTTTCAAAAATTTTCCATGCGTAAAAAAATATCATGAAACAATATCGATTTTAGCCAAAATGCAGTTGCAATTGTGTGGAGGCGAGGCCAATAGGAGTATTGACCAGATCTGGCTACCTACTCGGCTCGAGAAATCAAACAAGAGAAGAATCAGCCATCACAATACTCTACCATCACACAGGCAGCAAAGATTGGCAATGTGAATTGTTCATACATGTAATACTTACCAAATGTAATCCAAGGTTTATGAAAACAGGGGTGATACAAATTATAGACTCTCAGCACTGAGCTAAAAGTTGTCATGAATCAATGGAAATCAATAAAGTCTGAATATCAAATAAAATTGCACCTCATACCACAACTCCCAGTTGTCAGACCATGCAGCAGACGACAGTCAAGTACAGTTGGCACATTTTTAATTTATACCATAGCAATGTTAGTACTCACTTTTTTATTCAACCCCCCCCCCCCCTTGCAATTTTTTTAAAACAGATTTACTTCTTAATTAATTGTAACTACATATTGGAGAAAATTATTTTGCAATAAAAGCAGTGTACAAAAAAAAATGGCAGGTGCTAATAATGTTACAGAATAAATTAAAATTGTGGCAATTTTGAGTAAAGTAAATATCCAACTACTATCCTGGATGGACGTTTAGAGATATGTCTTTGGTGGTCATCAGGGTTGAATTTATAACTGAACTCATTACTGTGAATAATTCGTTTCGATCAAATGCATCCAGTACAACTGTAATGGTTCTAGTATTATGCAATGGTGAGGGACAGTCAGTAAAACTGTCTTTTTAATTTTAGCCCCCCCCCCCCCCCAAGTCTGTTCGCTGAGTTATCATCTATGTTCTTGTTACACATCAGATCATTGGCCGACAAAAGTTAATCATTTTAATATTCTATTATAAGTCATGTGCCTATACAATTTTATCGAATTCAAATAATATTTTTTTGGCATAACTAAAACTCTTATGACTTATGGTGGAGGGGGAAAAAAAGAGAGGACTTGGGGACCATTTTGCCAAAAAAAAGGGACTTGTAGGAACCTCAAAAGAGTTAAGGGACTTCAGGGACCACACTAAATGCCCTGCATTTCAGGACATTTTTTAAAGTATTCAGCAATTTCAGGAAAATCAGGATGAGTACTGTCCCTTAAAATGTCAGCTTTCTGAAAATTTGATAAACCAAAATTAAGTATTTTTTTTTATTATTACTGTTTCATTGTTTCCCAAATTGACATTGAAGTTAAAATCAGATAATAAAACACTTTACTGCATAGTATTGATAAAATATGGTTCAATGTGCGGTGCAGTTTTTTTTATCAATGTGAACTCATTCCTGTAAAGAATTCCATAGTCAGGCCCGGACTGGCTCCTTTGGGGGGCCCTTGGCTAGAAATCCAAAAGGGGCCCCTTACCAAGAAATATAGAGGGAATAGGATATTAAACTGTGCAATTTGAAAATTAGGCTTAGATGTAGAGGTCAAGATTCGCGGTCGCCACGTGGCGACCTAATTTGAAAAAGTGGCAATCCAAAAAAAAAAAAAATTGCTGTAATCTCCAATCAGACATGTGTTTTTTCTTTGATTCCCCCCCCCAACACACACCCCCGTAATTGACGGAATTTTGCGAATTAGCTTCTTGTGCTTTAAAAGAAAAAAAAAAAGAAAATCACAGATATCGCCCATTTTAAAAAAGAAATCCCATTAACGATCGGCGATTAAATTCGCTACGAAAGCCACCCAATTCATAATCTTTCTCCATCCACAACATAAATGTCAATATTCATTTTAAACTTGCTTAATGAGATTCTAGAACCTATAAAGAAATAGAATTGTTAAATATTTCTAGCTCATGTAATTATTTTTTTCCCCTTCCCCCATTTTCTTATCTCCAACTAGTGATCGGCGATCAGATGTTCTGCAGAATTCTTTTGTTTCCCAGTCTTTCTCCATCCACAACATAAATGTCAATATTCATTTTAAACTTTGTTAGATTCTAGAAGTAGAACTGAAAGAGTTTAATATTTCCTACCCATGTAATTAATTTTTACTCCCCCCCCCCCCTCCCACATCTCCAGATAGTGATCAGTGATTAATTCTAGAAACAATGAAGAGATAGTAGTGCTCAATATTTCTCACATATGTAATTATTTTTAAAATTCATTACTGAACTTGATAAATCTACTTATTTTTTCTCAAATTAAATATTTATATTTAATATCTATTCCAAATGTTTAAACAAGGGAAAAAATGTAGACTAAATTTTTCAGGTAGGAAATTTTTTTCTAAATCAATTTTTTTAAAAATCCCTTTTCGGCAAGCTTAAAGGCAAAGGTAGATTCCTTTACGTTAATGTTACAAATGTAAAGAAATTTTACGTATGCATTAATTAATACTTAGCCAATGGTTTTTTTCTCACACATTGCATTATTTAAGTCGCTATTCTGTTTTAAGAAATTTAATTTTCAACTACAAAAGGGTTTTATTCAATTTACTTAAAATTTTAGGCTAGATTTATTGGTCTGTAAATGTTTCAATTTTTTTAAAAATTCAAGCTCATAATCATTCAAGAAATAGAAGTCTTAAAGATATACAATCCCAGCAATGGTGAATCCCAGAGGGGACTATTGGGCTACACACCCCATCCAAGCTTAATAAAAATTATAATTTTTATTTAAAATCCATATAACTGTTGTTCAATATCTTTCTTTTAAAGAAAAAATAATAGAAACATGAAAATGTGACCTTACTATGGTCAAGCACTGGTAAGCCTGGAGTTGCTATTGTCAAGTCAAATACAGTTAAGTGGTAGCGGTTTTTGGATAGTTATTTCATTGTAATTTTTATTGAATCATTGAAAGCTTTGTATTGTGTTTTTGTGATTCTTAATGTCAGATGAGTAAAAATTGTAAAGTGAAACTGTTTTGGTTCACATAAGCTGGAACATTAACATTAGTTAACATTGGACCATTTGGCACGGCTGAATTTCAATGTTAATTGTTATGAATTTAGTAAATTGTATGATTTGGCGAGATTTTGGTGACAAAACTTGCGACTTAGCAATGAAATTTGTGATTTGGCAGCAAAATTTGATAGTTGATGACAAAATTTTTGACTTGGTGACAAAATTCGTTGTCTGACAATAAATTTGGCAAGCTTGGCGGCGATGGAGAAAGTCAGTTTTGGCATCATTATATTTTCTTTCCACGCAAAAACCTCATCTCTTCACAGACCAATATCTTGTTTCGACAAGATAAAAAGTCAAAGGAAGCTGTAACGTATTACTCTCAATCGTAAATTTTTAATTCTTGCCTAAACTGACATTCTAAACTATTCGCCACAAACGATATTTGTATTAAGATTGACGTATTATTTTAATTTTATATTTTTAAATGATTAATTAAAGCATTTAACATGGTTTTTAATTAACACACTTTTATTAATTTAATATAATGCAACTATTAATGTATGTAACAGAATTTTGCATTTCCACAACTTCTTGTCGTCCAAAGGACCTGAAATTTTGCACACGACTTCATAATCAATGACAATACTAGATACCAGTGTTTCCAGGCACTTTTCCGATCAGGGGCAGGTTCCAGGGGCAAACAAAAAATCTATACTTATACAAAACCAGAGCTGCCAACCTTGGTGGAAAAAAAAAAACAGGAGATTTTACATAATTTCAAGGGAGAAAAGGGGCGATTTTACATAATTTCAAGGGAGAAAAAGGGAGATTTACGGTTTTGTGGAGAAAAACAAAAAATTATTTTATTCAATACATGATACTTTTTTAACTAAAAAGACCTAATATAACTTTTGTTTGATAATTTATATTTTAAACTTATTGAGGAAAAACAAATAGTTAACAAGTTCATTAACAAAGTCTAAAAATAACTACATATGTAACGAATTTTGAACCCCTATATCGCTTCAGTTGGTTCTAAAATCTAATAAAACAACTGGATCAATGTTTTTATGAACATTGATCCAGAGTTTTCCCCAGATAATTTAAGGAGGGTGCTGCACCTCGCCTGATCTTTGTTTGGAAGGAAAAAAAAAGAAACACTTTTCCCCAATCTATTCCCCCCCCCCCCCCCCCCCATTACTGTATTTGTAGAAAATAACCTAAATGCTGTAAGATAAATGCTGTAAATATAAATAAAACTATTGTGTGTGACAATCAGCACATTAACAACAAATAAAAGTACAGAAAAGTTTAAAAACAGACTTTTTTCTTTTTGTATGCATATTTATAACTAAATTTTTAAATTAAGTGTTTGGATTTTGAATGCCAAATGTGTCCTTAAAAATTCAAATCGCCCTCAAGAATCTAAAAAGTGTTTTTTTTTTCTCTTTTTTTTTTAAACTAGCAGTACCCTACATTTTTTAAAACCAGGGGGAAAATGTTTGATTCTTCTGTTGTAGAATCAGAAAGTTAATTGGAGAAAGGGATTTTTTTTTTTTTTTTTTTTTGGGGGGGGGGGGGGGAGGTGGGAGTCAAACGATAATTACATGAGTGTAAACTGTTAAACTTTCTACTTCTTTATAGGCTCTAGAATCTAATAAAGCGATGGAGAAAGAATGAGAAACAAAAGAGTTCAAAAGACCATTTGATCACAGATCACTAGTTGGAGATAGGAAAATATTGGGGGGGGGGTTGTTAAAAATAATTACGTAAGCGAGAAATATTGAAGGATTCTGTTTCTTTAGAGATTCTAAAATCTCATAAAATAAGTTTTAAATGAATATCGACATTTATGTTGTGGATGCAGAAAGATTGTGAATTGGAAGGCCTTCGTAAATCTGAAAAGATGGCACTTACGAATTGTCCAAAAATTAGCGTTTTTAGTTTGATTTTTCGAAAATATTAGAAAAACGGGAGTCTCCCGTGAAAAACGGGAGAGTTGGCAACACTGCAAAACTATCGTACATGACACAGGATTTGGATATATTTGTATAATGTCGAGTGGCAACAATTAATTTTTTTTTAATAAAGATTTAAAAGTATGTAATAGTTTTCTAAAACCTTTATTAGTTCACTTTTCAATAAAAGAGTGTTCTTTAGTTTTTTTTTAAATGGTATAATTTTATTTATCAAAATAAGGGAATTCGAGTAATGAAATACTTTAATTTAAATTTAAGTTTTTATGAAAATAAACTTCAATGGAAAATTCATTAAAATTGTCCCTAGTTCATTTGTCAAAGGGATAATACCTAAATGTCCCCAAATTTATTACTTTTTCTATCATGCCAGTTTAATTCGTTTAGCATCGATTTACATGATTTTTTTTTTTTTTTTAACGATGAAATTTATCTTTTACATTATAGCATTTATGTGATAAAGCTAAGTCTAAATCTGCTTAGCCCCAAGATATGTTAATTTTATTTACATATTTATTAAGTTTTATTTTATTTGTTTAAAATCACGGATAAAATTTTATTTCATTTTTCTCAGTACATTGTTTAATTGTGACGTCATATTCTGTTAAATTAAACTTTTTTTTTTTTTAAATCAGATTATTATATTATTTAAAAACATTGTTAAAATTTTATTATATTTTCAGTGATCTTTTTTATCATCGTTTGCACGTGACATAAGCATCAGATTATAAATTTTTGCAATGAAAGCTATAGAAAATGTCGGCTTCAACACAATTCACGAAAAATCACTTTTTAGCTTGTAACTTCTAAGCAATTGAAGCTATCGAAAAAATTTAAATACAAAAATTGTTCTTTAGGGTAAGGCGGTAATTCGCCTGATTTGAAATTTTTTCCTATTTTCAATATTAAAGAAATTATGGGCATGTGAAAATTTCAGCGAGTTAATCATGAATTAATCAAATGAGTTATTCATGTTCAGTGACCACTGGCCACTTACAAAAATTATAATTCTTGACCTCTACTTACATGCCTATAAAACCACATTTAACTTTTTTGCTATTGGCAAAATAGTTCAGTATAAAAATAAGCTTTTTCTGATGTAGTTTACTTATTTTCACAATAAATATTTAGATAATTTTTATATACAATACCTAAACTGGTTCCATGTTAGAAAAAATTAGTACACTAATTAATTATAAATGGTTCATTATTTAAAAATGAGTTTGTGAAATATTTTTAGCTTTAGGCTACCAAATCGCCCTGTTGAAACTATACTAATCTAAATCCTACGTAGTGTTTCTGCAATGGTAGCATTTTTCGTGAAATGCTAAAAGACTTATCCAAAATGCAAAAATGAAATAACATGCATTTTAAGTTTGGAGTGTAAAGGTTGATATATTTTTATTTACCAACTATGTGAAAAATACCAGAGTCGGGAATCAAACCCAGGCACCTCCGCTTAACGCACGGATGCTCTACCACTGAGCTACCCTGGCTGACAACCAGCTAGGCATTTTTCACATAATATACGTTGGCAAAGTCACCGAGTCTGCAAACGCAGATATAACAGGTGGGACAATTATAATCGTAGCACAACTCCATAGACCACGAAATTTCATTAGAAATTTTTATTCATGAATTCATCAACCGTGAATATTCTATTTAAGTTTGGAGTGTAAAGGTTGATATATTTTTATTTACCAACTATGTGAAAAATACCAGAGCCGGGAATCTAACCCGGGCACCTCCGCTTAATGCACAGATGCTCTACCACTGAGCTACCCTGGCTGACAACCAGCTAGGCATTTTTCACATAATATACATTGGCGAAGTCACCGAGTCTGCAAACGCAGATATAACAGGTGGGACAATTAAAATATATCAACCTTTACACTCCAAACTTAAAATGAATATTCACGGTTGATGAATTCATGAATAAAAATTTCTAATGAAATTTCGTGGTCTATGGAGTTGTGCTACGATTATAATTGTCCCACCTGTAATATCTGCGTTTGCAGACTCGGTGACTTCGCCAACGTACATTATGTGAAAAATGCCTAGCTGGTTGTCAGCCAGGGTAGCTCAGTGGTAGAGCATCCGTGCGTTAAGCGGAGGTTAGAGTCCTGCGCGGGTCGGGTTTTACCCGACCCGAACCCGACAGATGAATTTTAAATCAACCCGAAACCCGACCCGAACCCGACAAAAAAATTTTCATCAACCCGAACCCGACAAAAAAATTTTCATCAACCCGAACCCGACAAAAAAATTTTCATCAACCCGAAAACCAACCCGAACCCGTAACAGAGAATTTTTTGCGACCCGAACCCGACCCGAAACCCGACTTATCTAACCCGAACCCGACCCGAAAACCGAAAAATAAATCAACATTACTTATTCATCTAAAAATCATGCAAAATAAGGTAAAATAATATAATATGACATAAAATAAAGTAAATTTTCATTTTCACGCAGTTGGCAAATTATAAAAAAAACTAGTATGTTGTGGCCACCACAAGACATTCTTCTATATTTTTCTGTCAAGTTCACTAAGTGCGAATAATTTATTAAAACTATTATTAAAAAATTTAACGTGATGAATGCAAATAATTTTCATCTTAGGGAAATCTAACACTAAATATCCAAAGAGAGACAGTTTTATCGTCTATAAATAACTTCTTAAACAATGCGTTTTTCTAATGGTTATCTCACATATCATGGTTCGTAAGAAGTTGAGATATAGCCATCTTGTTATCGATGAAATTTGCAATATAACAACGCCACCTGTTGGCCGACAAGCATTCAAACTGAGTCAGCATAATGTCTCATAATCTTGCCTTCTCACATATTAAGTTTTGTTTGATGATACACAATAGAACATGAGATATAGATTTCCTTGTAATTATGGAAATCGCTGTGTAGATGCGCCACCTGCTGAGCGGCTTACACCAAAAGTTGACAGGCGCTAATATACATTAAATGGCACCTACATACAAATTTATATTAAATTCTGTGCAGTAGTTCTTGAGATATAGCCTTTCCTTCAATTGCGGAAATCGCTGTGTAGCAGCGCCACCTGTTGGTTGATAGGAATTCAAATTGAATCAGCATAATATCTCATATTGGTCTTCTCACATATCAAGTTTTGTTGGATTATGCGCAACAGAACCTGAGATACAGCCTCCCCTGAAATTGCAGAAATCGCTGTATAGCACTTATAGCAGTGCCACCCGTCGAGCGGTTGACACCAAATGTTGATAGAATCTAATACTTTCTTTTACTGAATATAGAAGAAAGTTAAAAAAAAAAAAAAAAAAAAAAAAAAAAAAAAAAAAAAAACCCTTGTAAACTGTGAAATTTTTTCCAGAATGTAAATGCGAGGTTATACTGTATTTGTATTTCTTTAATTTATATATTAACAACAGTCGAGAAGGAATTATTATACATTTCTAATTCATACAATCTGTTCAAAAGACACATATTAGTTTCGTTGAAAAAAAGAAAACAGATCCAGATACAAATACGGATCTATTTTTCTGGTGGATATCCGCGGATACGAATAGGGAGATCCGGTACATGTCTGCCCACCAGGGGCCGAGCGGTTCTGTGCTCGAAGCTGGAGATGGAAGGTGTCGGGTTCGATCCCAGGTCACGCTCATCGACCTAGCTGTTCAGAGTTTTCCACGATTTCCACCGAAACACGCGTAAATACGGGCTAGGACCCCTTAGAAAGACTCAAAGGGCATTCCCCCTAGGACACATCTGGAGTGAATCGGCCTTAAATCCTCTAACCAAACAACCAACCGATACATGTCTAGTATGTGCAGAATGTTTAAAATAGTTATATAGTTGTAAACATGCCTATAAATTTATGTTTATAATTGTAAAAAATATTTTGAAATGTGTTCTCAAGTCGACCCGACTTGTTGAAAACCAAACCCGACCCGAACCAGACCCGCAATAAAAAAAATTCAGTCAACCCGACCCGAACCCGACCCGCACGAAAAAAATATCAGTCAACCCGACCCGAACCCGACCCGCACGAGAAAAAATTCTGTCAACCCGACCTGAACCCGACCCGCGGGTCGGGTCGGGTTGGGTTCGGGTAAAATCGGGTTACCCGACCCGATGCAGGACTCTAGCGGAGGTGCCCGGGTTCGATTCCCGGCTCTGGTATTTTTCACATAGTTGGTAAATAAAAATATATCAACCTTTACACTCCAAACTTAAAATGAATATTCACGGTTGATGAATTCATGAATAAAAATTTCTAATGAAATAACATGTTTTCGCTTTTTTGCTAAAGCATCTTACTAAACACAAATTGAAAAAAAAAAATATTGCGAAAATATTATAACGAATCTTTCATGGAAAACAAATTGCAACATTGATCAAGAAAAATCCATTGTTTCATGCATATAAGGAAAATCAAATGCTGAACTACGCATAAGAATCGCATACAGGAAATCAATTTGTAAATAAACATGAGGTATTTGTAAAGTGGTCTAATATGAAAGAAAGAAAAATTATAAATTGTAAACCAAAAAGCTTTGAATAGTTTCAATTATATTAAACAAATTTCACTTATACTTTCTTTTTTTTTGTTTTTTTTAAGTTATGTTTTTATTTTCAGATACAGTATAAGCTTAATGTAGTTTTACATGCTATAGTGATAATTATATTTCCAGAAAAAGAATATAAGTCATACCTAAAATGTTCATATTGCTTTAAAAAAGTTTACAATATAAAGTAATAATCTAAAAAGTTTAATATTTTTCATGTCTACCAATAAATGTGTTAAAATATATACTTGTACTATATATTCGACTTGATCTGGTTACAGTGGAAAGTACAAATTACTTTTTTGTTTTTTTATTTCAAATTAAAAAAAGATTTACCTTCTGTGTATAACTCTTTAAAGACTGCATTAAAAACTTTTAAATTTAATTAACAAATGAAAATCAAACATATCGAGGCGTTTAGAATAATGTGTAAACTGATATTCATCTTTTTCTACTGTTTCTGGCATTTTAGCATTTTGCTAAAGCTTTTTTTCTGATTTTAGCTTTTTCGCTAAAGAAAATTTTTACTCAGCTTAAACCCTGAACTATAATATCTAAATAATTATTAAAAAGGGACAAAACAAAATACTAAACATATAGGGGGGGGGAAGTCTTTTTAAATTATGATTTAGTTGATACAAATTGTAAAATTATATTTTATAACAAAAAGAAAAAAAAAACTATACAAAACCTTGGTGTATAGTGAACTAAGTAACTCTCATCAAGATCTTTACTTATGCAACTGAGACAGTCTTTTTATGCAATTGAAACAGCCTTTTTTAACTAAAATTTAAAATTCGCCAAGGTGGTCTTATACTAAAGCTGAAACAAAATTGTTACTTTATGCTTTTATAGGGAAGAATAGATTTTTAAAAAGTCATGTTGAACTCTAAATTAAAGTCTATTTTACACAGAATTTTATATCTAAACTTAGGAGACAAAAATAGGCTTTGTTTTTATTTCCGTATAAAATCTGTAATTCTTAGAAATTTTTATTCATGAATTGATCTAAATAAATCTGTATAAATCTACAGATTTAAATAAATCTGTAATTCTTTTTTAACAGGAAAAAAGACTGTGGAATGAGCATTGTGCGGCCGTGAAAGCCTAAATCAAGGTTTTGACTGTCTTTTTTTTTTTTGAGATTTTAATATTGAGAACAGATATGGAATTTTAAGATCATTTAAATATAATGACAAACAAATAGCAAAGTGGATAAAACCTACTAAAACTGCAGCAATGCGTAGCCTGGTTCAGCTAGTTTTTAAAAAAGATATCTAATATTCACCTAAACTGAATCTTTAATTTTAAAATTTAATTTTAGAAAATTAAATAATAGAATTTTTTTGTTACTGTTGTTCTGGTAGATATATGAAAACATCATGTAATACCTTAATTTCCTACATTATATTCTAAAACAACAACAAAAATTCTACTATTTAATGCAGCTTTATTCGAAAAAAAATTTTGAGAATGACCGCCAAGCACATGAAAAAAGAAGCATTAATGACATTTGATCTGGACTTTCATTCATAAAGATTTTAGAGGCAAAAACAAAGCGTAGTAAGAAACAGCAATAAGGCTTTGCTCACAATACCGAGTATATGGAAGGTACTCAGGGCCGGCTCTAGGCGGTAGGCAAGGTAGGCAACTGCCTACGGCGGCAAAATTTAGGGGCGGCAAAATCAGTTGAACTACAAAAAATAAATAAATAAAATACTTCGATTATTGAATGTAGAAAATAAATAAACAGAAAAATAAATAAGTAAAAAAATAAGTAAATAATCATAACAAGAATTTACAGGCTTCTCTGCCCAAATTTGAAATGCAGACAGAATAGACAAATTTGTAAGTTCTGTACAGTATGTATTGTATGCGCAGCCGCGACGCGAAGGGAGAAATGCACACACGCCGCTGATTTTAACAAGCTCTTTTTGCCCTCTAATTAAAGAAAGTAAAGAGTTTGCCAATTATAGGGACTTTCAGCAGTGTTCTTCAGCATGTAGGAATTATTTGGAGGTACCCTTTCTCAACAGGACATTATATCCTAAGTATGAAAGAACGTCCTAGGACATCCTCAGCCATAAGGTAGGGACATTTTGAGTTATCCGTAAAAACACGGCAAAATTTGAGTTTGAATTGGCAACAGTGATGTCAGATTTAAAACAATGCTTTATTTATGCATTAACGTCCATCAGATTCATTGGATTAGGGGGGGGGGGGATAAATTTTTTATGAAGGTATGTTTCCATCACAGATTATTATACAGATTGGACACTCCCGTATATTCTTCGGTAACCAAAATTTGACTGCAACGGCTGTAAGTTTCTCGAGCTCTCCAGCTTACGCAATCGCTCGTCTTATTTTTATTGTATCTATATTCATATCGTAATATTAGTGCAACGTTAAACCCAACATCCAACCAACTAACTATTGTATTGATGTTTACGATACGCTAATTTATTTTAAGAAGCAAGTACTAAAAATTAGGCAAATTTCAAAAATATGCATAAACCAGAAATATATTTTTTTTTCATTTTAAAGCATTTTGTATTATTTAAACCAAGCAATGTTAAATATTTAAGATTTCATACCATACTACTATTTCAGCATTACAGTTTGTTATATTAATTTGTACACTTGAACACGAATGTATTTGGCAAAATTTATTTTCAAATTTATTATCAATTTATTTATCTGGTGTGTCACTCACACAACTTTCTCTTACCCTGAAATTTAATACCATAAATACAGGTTGGAGATTAAGAGGTAAGACAACGAGTAGTGTTATGTAAACTTATGTTAAAACAATTCTAATTTGGCTTTGGAAAAGTTTTATGTGACAATTAGTTCTATATGAGGGGGGCTACCGCCCCCCTCACATAGAACTAATTGTCACATAAAACATTTTTAAAACTTTATTTTTACCCCCCCCCCCCCGCCCCGTTTCATTACTGCACCTACATTTATATAGAATTGAAATCTGTTATCAAAATTAAAAATTCGATTAAAATTATATAGATAATTTTCACGCGTAACATTCCTTGAAACTTTTCCAGCAACAAACTTATATAACATGAAAATACAACTTTTGGATCTCCTGAAATTATTCGTTTGTAAGTTACTCTAAGAGACACAGACAAAAATCAAAGTTAAAAAACTTTACATCGGCAATCAGGAAACCTTAAAACGTGTAAATATACAAAAAACAAAAGAGATGAATATTTAGCTTAAAAACATTACATTATTTATCATGTCTGTGAGGAATTCATTTCAATTTCTGATCAGCATGGTGGAAATGGTAAAATATTACAGTAAAGAACTTTCACTAACAATAAAAAAGAATGTTATCACATAATATTTGCAGCCCTGTATATCATTTCAAGATTATGTACAAACAACATGGTGCCCCTAAATATAATCCTATACTAGTGATACACGGCACAACCTGAAATACAGTTCCATCAATTTTTCAGCTATTGTCGCACTATAATCAAGTTCTTTTGTGTAGCCCTGTAAATGAACAGTGAAGGATTTCCTTACCATATTCTACATGAGCCATGTTTTTATGCATAAAAAATATATATTCATTTCATTTTGGTTTAGTGCAGTCTATAGATGTAAAACTCTACTCCCCTGCAATTTCCCCCATAGACGTAATGTATATAAATTCTCTTGGGTGTCCCTGTACACGAACTATATGCGTCATCTCAACAAAAAGCTTAGTGTAGCATCCCCATACCATACACATTTAGAATACCAAGTTTGGACTTTCTGCTACAATTTGTTCTTGAGATATACTGATAACAGACACAGACACATGCATAGAGACACACAGACCGACCGCTAAAAACATGATTTTCGGATTCAGGGGACCTTAAAACGTGTAAATATAACAAACTCACATTCCAAAATTTGACCCTAAAACAATACTTTCTCTGCCTTACGGGTAAGAGAAAGTGAAAATGATAAAAAAATATTTTAAAACCATATCTAGTCAAAATCGACTCAATGGGTAAGCTATGTTGGACATTGAATATGAATTCAGTAACAAATTAGGTAAGAAGTTATTCGAAATTTGCACAAAAAAAGGTTCAAAAGAGATTATTTTATTCAGGTTTAAATTTTGTATACTGTACTAGCATTCTTTATTCTTCACTGTTTAGAATCATTGTAAATAGAAGCGTCTTAAATTCGGACAGAAATGTGTCTGAAATGTCAATTCAGACACATAAATGTCTGAAACACTTACGCATGCAAAATTTCAGACGCATGTGCTGTCTTAAATTAAGACACGTAAGTGTCTTTTTTATAAATGAGCTGAGATAAGTGTCTGAATAAGGTTGATATGTCTGAAATTAAGACATATAACATTTTAAGACACATAAAATTTCAGACATATTACAATTTATGCACTTCAAAATTCAGACATTACAAATTTCAGACACTTAGAAATTCAGACATTTGTATAACTTAACAAATTTTCCATATGGAATCTACTTTAAGCAGCATGCATATCCTGTTTTAACATTTTTTTAAACAAATAAATTTGACATTATTTTACGTAATATAAGTAGTTAACTTATTTAAAATACTTAGACACGGATCTTATTCTGTTAAAAATTATAAAACAAAGTTAATTTTTATTTAAAATTCTCACATGTAATAAATAAAAAAAATATTAAGAAAAACGAAGCGTGTAACTTGTAGCTAAGAAAGCGAATTCGTAGCTAAACAATCTTAAATAATTTGTGCATAATTGATTTTTTTTTCGCATTTTTAAAATTATTTTATGTTTCCCGACACTTCAAAATGTAAAAGAGCATTTTTTTTTTTTTTTTTTGGTTTCATGTATATAGTTTCTTTTCTTGCAAATACCAGTAAAAAAAAAAATCGTTTAAAATCCATAGGCTACTATTTTTTACTTCCTTATACAAAGTATAAGGAAGTATAGTAATCCCGATTTGCGAAATGGATTTTGTATTTCACATTGCTCGGAAACGAATGATCGCTGAATGTTGCTAATTTATACGTGTGACTTTCATGATGTCTAGTTGCACACCTGCAACTGTCATCTTAACACGAGCTCTCGTTTTAGAGATATAAGGGATTTTACACGATTTTTCGTGACGTCTGTATGTGTGTGTGTGTGTCTGTGTGTGGGTATGTCGCATAACTCAAAAACGGTTGGACGTAGAAAGTTGCGAATTGGTACAAAGGTTTGTTATAACATCTAGTTGTGCACCTCCCTTTTTGGACTTTCTATGATTTTCCGTTTTGGAGATATTTAGGAAAATTAGGTTCATAATGACAAAAATTTGGCCATAATGTATCAAAAAACGGTAATAACTCAAAAACGGTTTAGACAAAACTTGCAATTTAACTGACTTTCCGATTAGCTAGACATTTGAAACTTTCAGAAAAGCTCAGAACACGTTGACAATGCATTTTTTTAATATTTTTAGCCAACTGTTTCCGATACCTGCTGCCTTCAGCAGCGTTTATGCGATTCAACAGAAAATTTATTTAACTAACTTCCCGACTAGCTAGACATTTGAAACTTTCAGATTAGATCAGAACACGGTGAAAATGCATTTTTTAAATACTTTTAGCCAACTGTATAGGGTCCCTGCTGCCTTCGGCAGCGTTACCAGTTCAAATCGTGGAATCGATTTGTAACTAACTTCCCGACTAGCTAGACATTTAAAACTTCCGGAAAAGCTCAAAATACGGTGACAATGCATTTTTAAAATATTTTTGGCCAATTGTTTCGGGTCACTGCTGCCTTCGGCAGCGTTTACATGGTTCAACAGAAAATTTATTTAACTAACTTCCCGACTAGCTAGACATTTGAAACATTCAGAATAGTTCAGAACACGGTGAATATGCATCTTTTTAATACTTTTAGCCAACTGTTTCAGGTCCCTGCTGCCTTCGGCAGCGTTTATATGGTCCAACAAAAAAATTATTTAACTAACTTCCCGACTAGGTAGACATTTGAAACTTTCAGAATAGTTCAGAACATGGTAAAATTCCTTTTTTTAATACTTTTAGCCAATTTTTTCGGGTCCCTGCTGCCTTCGTCAGCGTTACCAGTACAAATCTTGCAATCGGTTTTTATCTAACTTTCAGAAAAGCTCAGAACACGGTGATAATTCATTTTTTTTTAATATTTTTAGCCAACTGTTTCGGGTCCAATGTAAATGTTTTTTAACATTATGTATATTTCTAAAAGTGTATAAGGAAGTCATGTGGTGCCCACATCAGATTTTTCATATTTATTACGCATTTTACAAAAAAAAAAAAAAAAACACCTAAACCTCTACACATGAAATTTAAGATAATATGTATTAAGCTTTACTTCTTATGGACAGTTTTATTGCAAAGACATAAAACTTTGATTTGTTTTACGGATACTAGAATATATTTCGTTATACAAGCAGAGTTCCGCGTGAGCATCGTTGGCTTGATTGGGAAGACACTCTATTTTAAATCCGGTGGTTGTCAGTTCGACTCCCGGTGGGGGCAACTGGGAATATTTTTGTATTATTAATATTTTTTTTATGCTCTAGGAGATTCTAAAATCTATTTTTCACAGGTAAACAGTATAGAACGCATCTTTTTATTTATTTATTTATGAAAAATATTCACTATAGACAGGATCAAAGATTGCAGAATTTCAGACGTTTCGAGTGTGAAACGATGTGCCTTTTAAGACACTTTTTACCATCTTAAAATTGAACACCCGTTTCAGACACAATTGTGTCTGAATTTCAGACACTTGTATTTACAGTGATATATTGTCTATACTGTACTAGTATTACTTCCATAGATTTTATGTTTTAAACTTAAAAAAAAAAAAAAAAAAGAAAGAAAGAAAAAAAGAAAAAGAAATAGTAGTAAATATTATATGAGTATTATTTACTTAGCTCAATTCTATTAGACCATTTATATGATTTTTTTTTTAATTTGAAAGTTTTTAAAGCTTGGGGGAGGGGGGGGCGGCACTTTTGAGGTTTGCCTACGGCGGCAAAAACGTTAGAGCCGGCCCTGAAGGTACTCAAGTATTATTTTTATGTAGAATCTCTAATTTTCATCTGAAATTAAGAACCTCTAATTTTATAAATTAATTTTATAAAATTAAGTAGTAGAATTGTTTTGCTTAATTTATGAGCTAATAAACTAATTCAAGTTGACTGTATTTCCTGTATTGTTTCTCAAAGGCCTACTTTGCGACTCAGAAGTAGAACTATACTCGGGGAACGCATAACTTGTCAGCATTGCAAAGGCTACAGAGACCTGTTTACGCACTTGGCGATAATTGGGTTGCGATATCGGGCGATTTAGCGATGATTTCGGAAAGTTTTTTCTTTTTCTTTTTTTCGATTAAAGTAAAAATATTTTTTCAGAGTATATTTTTTAGTTTCTTTAGAAATGAATTTACACTAAATTCATTACTTACAATTTATTGTAAATCCATATTACTGCAAATTATGTAATATACTACATTTTACCTTGAGAGAAAAACAAAAACAAAAAGGTTAATACTTAAATATTTTGAAAAAGGAAAAAATTAAATAAAATATTATCTGTATGTACATTTTTTGCCTTTGTTTTCTTTAAAGAGAAACCGATTATTATATATATACATATATTTATTTATTTAAAATTTAAAAATATACTTTTAAAATATTTCGAATATATTTTGGCAGAAAAATTATTTTATCATAAGATTTAAACTGTGATTTTTAAATGGCAGTATCTTCTGTGGAGAAAATGAACAAAAAGTTCTAAATGAACAAAACGTAATAGATTTTCAATTTGCATTATTATTTACCGGTTAATCAGTAAATGTTAAAAGCAGTAAAAAAATGAGAAAGTGGAAATAGTTTAAAGCTTTTATGAAAATATTTAAAAAATATTAATTTAAAATAAATAAATAAATATAGTGAATTTTCATATGCAGAGGCAATCTCTGTTTACAATTTGTTTATACATTCATTTTGTCTGTATCCCGATTTTTTATGCTAAATGTGAATATGAGAATTTTTATATATTTATTTCTGAATAAAATTAAGAAACTCACAATTTATATGAAAGGGAAGCGAATTTTAATTTACTTGTAAATATGATTTGTCTTGATGTATTTATTTAATACTGATAAACACACACCTTTGCGACTGCTATTTTTAAAAACTGAGTTGAAACATTTATTTTCATAGCATTTTTAGGAGGTTGGAATGAGACTTTTATAGATGAGAAAGAGGGAAATGTTACGTTATTCGATTCTTTGGAATAGGAATGAAAGCATGTCATTTCACGCATTTTTCAATTTATTTTGATATATTGAATGGATAAGCATGCTTTGATATTAATGTGTGATATTAAATTTAAAAGCAATCTTAAAATTTTCAGAAACAATGTTTCCACACTTTTATTGAGGACTATTTCTTTCCGACAGCATAGACTAAATAAAAACGATTTATCTTTTTATTTTGTGATTTTGTCTTCCCTTTGGCACAGTTAAAAAATATTAAAGGTAAAATTGAGAGATAATGTTCGACAGAAATTTTCAGAAATTTATATAGTAACCGTTTCAAAGGGCTACAATTTATAAACAAAGTTAAGAACCCCCTCCCATTTTTTTAAGGTTATTTGTATATTTAAATCGAAAAATAACTATTGTAGTAAATTATGTAGAGCAATTGCAGAAAATGAGTCAAAATTCCGTCATACTTGATACTGAAAAACTTAGCAATTGAATGAATACCAATTTTGTAGCCATTTGGAATTATTTTAGATATCTAAAAATAAGTTTTTGACTTTTGTGTAGCTTTTGGAAGAACTTCGAGGTATTTTTATGAATTTAGGAGGCTCTTGGCTCTAAATTCAAATCTCAAAAGATAGATTTATAAGGACGAGAGAACTATTTCTTTCAAAAGCCAATAATAATAATAATAATTGTGTTGTTAAAATTTTGCGGTAGACTACCTTGATTAAAGCAGGCAGTGTCAGGAGTACATTTTCATGCATACACAATAAATAAATAGGCCACTTTCACAAAATTATACTATGTGTAGGACAGAATTTAAATTTCATTTCAATTCACTTGACCACTATCAGCCTTTATTTATTTATTTATTTATTTATTTTTAATTTAATTTAAATTAATTTAATTTATTATTTTTGTTAAATAATATAGTTTTTATTCACTTGATGAAATTATTTTACCAACTAAATCTACAGAATTATAAGTAATAATTCTATTCAATGTAAGCTTTTTCTAATCAAAATTTTTTATAATGATATCTTTAAAAGTAAATATTTTAAACTGCAATATAGAAAATCCTACATAATTGCTCTACATATCTTTAAAATTTTGTAATTCCTCTCCAAGGTATCGATCAATTTGTTATAAAGTCTCAAACAGTATTTATTTCCCAATTAATTTTCTTTAAGTAAATATCCATTAAAATAAAATTTGTTTTACAATGTAATGCTTGCTAATTATGTAATTTCGGCTTTAAATAATTGATCTGTCTCCCATTTATATATAAATTTTACATGTATAAGTCTGATATATATATATATATGATAATTATTATTATTATTATTACTAAAGATAATTATGTTTTTCTTTTATTGTTCTGTTCCAGAAAAAAAAAAAAAAAAAAGTAAAATCTTTAGTATATAGTGCATAGTATAAATTAATGTAAACACAATTAGTTGTTTGTATTGGAAATAAAAATATTTTATATAACAATGCGTAAACGAATTTAAATTATATTATCAATGTAATAATAATAACGAAAAAGAAAAAGTATTTGTCGAAAAATATTTTTCCTTATTCCTGTTAGCTTGAATATTTCATTGACATATTTGGTGTGAATCTGGTGTGAAAATTTCCCAAAAGTTCAAATCCTTCAAAATTTTTACTCTATTTTTAACAGTTGTGAAATTAAAGAAGCGGACTGTGCATTAATTATCTTCAAATTTTCGAAAATAAAGTAATCTATTAGCCCCACCAAACTGTTTCGCACTCACAATAGGGGTTAAAAGGTTGCTTCCGGTATTTCCTCTTCAGCCAATATTTTGCCAACAGACTTTCTTCGCGAAACAATACATTGATATAAATTTTATGCTTATCTATTACAAAAAATTCCATGTGTTAACATAAATATGTTTAGTTTAAATAGTTAATCTTTTTTCAGTTTACCAGAATAAAAAAAAAAATCGAGAAAAAGTTTATTACACTTAAATATAGTAAAGAAGTATTTTCTTTCGTGGATGTGTAATTTCTACAGGCTAATACACACTGTCAAGTTATCCTTTCCCCGAGTATAGTCAGTAGCATACCAAGGGTGGGGCGAAGGGGAAGACCCGCCCCGGGCCTCTGAAGAATCTTAACTTTTAAGTATATATATCTGGTGAAATTTTTATGCCATTATTTCAAATTAAAACATTGGTTGCAATTCCAATTTTTGCTGTAAGTTTCTGTCTAAAGAGACATTATAGCTGGAGAAAGATTGAGAATTGCAGAGCTTCATCAGATAGCTTAATGTACGATCGCTAGTTTTAAGGGGGGGGGACAATATAATTATGTATATGAGAAATATTGAGCAATTCAACCTTTTTAAAGGTTCCAGAATCTGATAAAGCAAGTTTAATATGCATATTTATATTTATGTTGTGGATGGAGAAAGATTGAAAATTGCATGACTTTCATGACCTGTTTGATCCCCGATCATTAATTTGAGGGAAAGAGGACAGAAAATTTATAAAAAGCGGAAATCTGCAATTCAGCGGAAATTTGGCATCCCTGTATACAAAATGTGACTGTAACTCTAACACCAAAGAAAATAACTTATGCAAAGCCTGACTAAGGCAGGGCAAGCGAGGATAATATCCCTTATCTTTTTGTTGGGTTGCATATTTGAATCTATCTTAAAACTTAATTCAATGTATTCTTATGATAATAATTAGGTATTTAAATGAAGTGCAAGGGGGCTTCAATATAGGAGGGGCTCAAATTAAGGAGCCCCAGTGAGACTTTCGCACCAGGCCTCAAGAGTCGTAGGTCTGCCACTGGAACTAGTTAACGAAATATTTAAACGTTTAGAAATTTTTTCAACATCTAAAGATTTTCTCTTGTTTTCTTTTCTTTTTGAAGCGCCACTTTGATAGATACGTTTCATGTTGACACAGCTTTAACACTGCTTTATTACCAACTATTGGGTTGACAGGAAAGTTCTGTCATGTTTTACTACCTGCAGATAATTTTACCTATCAGTTCAAGGCAAGTACCGTACTTCAGTGAAGATAAGGCATGGGCTATCTCAAAAAAATAAATAAATAAATTTGGGGGGGGGGGGGGGGACTGCGGCTTATCTACCAGTGCGGGCTATCTAATGGTAATGCCAAATTTCGCCGTCCATACTCCTTGGAACAGTCGATATCCCCTGAAAACGGAAGTTTAGTATTCGAGTTTCTTGAGCACTGATTCATGCTTATAATCTCTTATTTTCACGCTTATAATCGCTTATTTATTAACTAATAATCTTTTATTTTGATTAATTTGCATATACGTCTGGAATTCGCAATCTTGTTCCCTTGTTTTTTATTTTTTGCATCGTATTTTTATACTGGCTTTGTTTTAATTTTTTCTTTATACAGTGTCTTTTAAAATAATTTATTACTTTTTATTTATAATTAATTATTTTTATGACTTTGTATATATGCCCGGATTCCCCCATCTTGTTCCCTTGTTTCTCATATTTATTGCATTACATCTGCATACTGGTATAGTTAGGTTTTATTTTCTTTATACCAAATTATTTTTTAAAAAATTTATTATTTTCATTTATAATTAATAACACTGGACAACAATGAAAATGTCGAAATATTAACTTGCTAATCATGAATATCGCAATAAAAAATGGAATTTGGCTATAGTTTTTTTTTTTTTTTTTGTTATGTTCAGATATTACTTTGTATGATAGGGAAGGGATAAAAGAACAGATTAATAATAATGCATATTATGTCTTGTTTCCAATTTAATTTATAAAGAAATAAAGGTGACAACATAAAGTACAGTCTTACCAATACATACAGTACATAATAAAAGTGACAACATAAAGTACAGTCTTACTAATACATACAATATGTAATAAAAATGACAACATAAAGTACAGTCTTACTAATACATACAGTACATAATAAAAGTGACAACATAAAGTACAGTCTTCCCAATTTTATTGACAAAATCGCTTACTCTTTCACATTTATTCCACGTTTGGATTATCTCTAAAAATCGTCCAGCAGTAGTCTACAAGCGTAGGCACAGACCATTTTCCTTGATAACATTGCTCAATTACAGACATACCCTGGTGGAAATGTTCACCATGCTTGTTGCTGAATTTTCCACAATTATCGGGGAAGAAATCCAGGTGGGAATCTAAGAAATGTACCTTTAAAGACATTCGACATCCAAATTTCTGATATAAAGCCAGCATGTCGTTAACAAGATCTTCGTAATATTCAGATTGGACATTTCTAAGGAAAATACAGTGGGGGAACCAATTATACGGTATGGTTTTTACAAGACTATTCTGGATAACTGGTTGCTCATCAAAGCAACCCTCATTAATCAGAATTTTAGAATGCATATGATTCTCATTTAAAATAGTTAAAATAAAAAATTAATAACTATTTTTATCAATTAATGAAATTTAAATATTTAATTAAACTGATTTTCTTTTTTTTTTTTTTTTAATAAAAGTATTAAAATAATTTTCAATCAAGATAAATTAATTAAAATGTGGAAAAAAAAAAAAAAAAAAATGAAATTTATTAACCTTACATAAAAATCAAAATCTGCCCAAATCCAAGTGTTTTTAACCATGATTAGCCAATGATTTTGAAACATTGAATATTACTAAGGATTTAGAAAAATAAGACCTGATTTTAAAGGCTTTTCTTTTTATTTCTTATGAAAATTCATATTTTTTATGCCCATGAAAGTGCAAAATATTCATAAATTTTACAAGTTACTTGATTTTATTTATCACCTCCCCACCCCCAATAAATAAATTTTAAATAAATTCAGAAAAAGACCAATTACCACCATTTCACCCAACCCTTTCCAGATAAATAAAATCGCCAGTTTTATATTGTGTAGTGGTGCCATCTATTGACATTTTTCAGAACTAAAAGCTATCTTTTCAGTTTACACTGTACTTACCAAATAAATAAATACTACTTTTAAATATAACAAAATTAAATTGAATTACTACTATTATTTATTAAATATTTCTTTTATTTTTAATTGCTTCATATTATAATGCTAAACCCTATTATTAAAAAATAAAAATACTTCTGTATGTTTTTTTTTAAATATACATTAGAAGTTAATTGTTTGAAAATATAATTCCGGATAACTGGTTTTCCGGATAAACTGTTCCATACTGTAGTACAAACTTGACAGACTGAATCCCATACTTGTTTTTCATCATGATTTAAAAGGTTTTCAAATTTCGGATCCTTGAAAATATCTCTAATCTGTAGACTCACAAAAATTCCCTCTTTCATTTTTACCTCACTCAGTCTGGGAAATTTTGTATGCAAGTAAGCAAAAGCTGGTTTATTTGTATCCATAGCTTTAACCCACTGCTTCACAATACCCAATTTTTTGTGTAGAGATGGTAAGATGATTTTCTCCAGAGAATAAAATGGTGTGTTCTGACATTCATTTTTCCAGGTGTCAGAAACCGCCTCGGAAGCCTGTCTTTCTGGATATAGTGTAAATCTGTAGCACGGCTGCTCCATTCACACAAGAAGCAACAAAGTTTTGTATATCCCAGCTGAAGACCCATCAAAAGCGCAACTACTTTCAAGTCAGCACTGACACACCATTCATTTTCAGTGTAGGTGTAAGAGCTGTTGCAGATGTTCATATCATAAGTCTCTTCTTTCAAGTGTGCAGAATATGCAATAGGAATGGATGGAAGCTCATTACCATTATGAAGCAAAATCATCTTTAAACTTAATTTGGACGCATCTATAAACAGATACCACTCGTTTAGATCACTGTTGTAGTCTTGATGCGAGTATTTCTGCTTTGGCTTTCAATAAATCTAATGGCTCTCTAAAGGTATTCCAGGAAAAAATCCTATTTATTCCTCCTATTGGTCAATTTTGATCAGCACGCTCAACACAGTCAGCTTTTTGTAAACTGCTTCGGAAAAGCTGATCATCTGAAAACTTGCTGTCCTTGAACAAAATCAGGCTGAGTGTGTTGGGTATAATGCTGTGTTTAGTAAAAAGCTGAGCGAAAATCTCTCATGCGATATGGCCATAAATCATGAACGAGACCATTCAGATCATTCGATGTGATTTTATGTAGTGTAGAATCAGAGGGATTTATATATTCTTCATTACTATGTCCATGAAATTGTGACTTGCTAGGTACTACATCTATAGGTTCAATACATTCCTCGTCATTGTCAGAAATTACAAAATCAGTCAGCGTCTTAGGAATTGGAATTTCTTCACAGTGTGGAATGTATTTGTGGATAATGAACAGCATTCTTCTTCTTCTTCGGAAGATCTTGACGAATTGGTTCAACCATACAAAAGCAACAATCGTTTATATGATTGCTCTGCTCTCTCCAAATCACGGGAACAGCAAATGACATACTTTTTCTTTTACCAGTCACCCACAGAGAAAGTGTTGTTGCACAGGTGATACAGCATACGTGGGGCGCCTATTTTTTTTTTTTTGGGGGGGGGGGGTCGCCTATTTCACAACCGAAATAGAAGAAATATGCCTTTCTAATGCGCTTTTCTGTGACTCAAATGTTACGTTACCGCAAATGTAACAAAAGTTTTTGACATCGTTCATGCATTTTCATGACATTGCTGCAAATGAAATTATAAAATGATTACACATAAATATAAAAGCTCAGTCTTTAACAAAGTCAAATACTGAACTGACGAGCGAGTTTGTTCGAAAGATGTGAACACCTGCACTCTTTATCAGAAAAGACACAGGCTGTTACATAATATGCCAGATGTTACTTTAACGGATTGCAAAGAGTTGTGCCATACTTTCTATGTGGTATTATAATGGCAAATGGACAAATGAAATATAGAGAACAAATTCTTGCATTTTACCTATGATATTTGTTTATTTATTTATTTTTTTCAAAATGTTTCATTTTATTAATTCATACAAGCACAGGAACATCTAAAAATGAAATATTACTTATTATAATGCATAATAAATCAGTTTATTCTTTAAAATGTTTTAACAAAAGTAACATTCAAGCATTAGTTACATTATAACTTTGCATCCCTGAATCTCAGTAACAAGAGCCAAAACAGTTTTCATGGTGATATTCGTGTTCAGCACTTTGAATTCATTACGAATTGGGTGTTTTCAATTTTCATACATGAACTTTGTTAAAAATTGTTGCCCAGTGAATAATTTATTATTAACTTGCGTAGATGTCATTAGACTGATATCTTATTCATCTGTCACATAATCGTAACAAAGCTTGCATAAGCTGTGGCTTACTTTCCGGTGCAGTTTATCTAAGAGTTTTTTTTTTTTTTTATCCCCATTTTAACAAGCTGCGGCTTATATACACTAAATTACGGTAGGTAGAATGCATTATGTAGGGAATTATTATTTAGCTTACCTCCTGTAGGACATAAAAGGATTACTTTTAATACCCTTCATCAGTTAATTGTGATTTACAGTGAATAAGTTGCAGTGGATAAAGTGCATTTAATAGATCACATTTAGTATGGGTTCCAAAAAGGAAGCAACACATTGGTTGCTTGTAAAAACTTATGTGATACATTTACATTGGGAAGTGAATTTGCAAATGTTCAGACCTGCCGAAGATGGTTTGCCAAATTTCATTCCAGAGATTGCTGTCTCAAAGAAGATCATCAATGTGGGTGGCCATCGAAGGTCAAAAAAGGACGTTTTATGGTCCAAGTTGGAGAATAATCCACATCTACCATTGAAGAAAGTGCAAAGGAACCACCTTTCAACTGTTCAGGAACATATCAAACATCTTGGATTTGCCTTGAAGTAGAGTAGTTGGGTACCACACAATTTGACTGAAAGAAATTTATCAGACAGTGTGAGAATCTGTTCATCTCCCCTTGTTAGGCACAATGTAGAGCCTTTTTGGAATAGAAAACATTTTTGGAATCTATACTAAAATATAAAGAGAAAAAAAGTTTAATGCAAATCTGGAACATCTGCTACAATTATTGCAAAACCAGATCTTCACCACTGATTGTAAACACATAAAGTTATTGGAAAATAAATAGTCAAATTACTATGTTGTAACTAATTATAAAGTAGCATACTTGCCAACATACTAATTAATATTCCATAGTATTGTTGACCCCACCTTCTTTTTCACACCAGTATCTTTTTAGAGTATTTTTCTTCTTATTTAATTGTAATTGCATTTGGAGAATATTGCTCTAAAAATTTACTGGTGACAGAAAAAGGGCAGGACTAACAATACTACGGAATATTAATTAGGATGTTGGCAAGTATGAAGTAGTATATTTAGGTGGTTTTGGGGGCCCTCGGCAATCACCGACCTGGCCAGTCCGGGCCTGTTCATAGTAAGTATTAGATTACCACAGTATGCATTTTCCTAACAATGATAAATAAAATGATTTATTTTAAATTATGATTTAAAATTTATTTCTATTTATTTATTTTAAACCTAGGTTAAAAATAAAATATGCCTCTAATATTCATAAAAGAAGAAGAAAAAAAAAAGTTTTTTCCTATTACTCATTTAGTAGCACCATTATTAATATGAGGTAAATCTGTACCTGACTTTAAGTTCATCTCATGAAACAGAACTTCTAAACTAATAGACCACACAAAATGGTGATTCTGTAAAACCTGCAGAACAGATTTTCAACCTAAAAATATAAATAATCTTATTTTTAATAGTTCTATATTTACTTTCTAATAGTAAAATATAAATACTTATGAATTTAATTAAATATAAATATTTTTGAAAAACTATTTTTAAAAATATATTATTCATAACTACCGTAATTTTCGGGAAATAATAAGGGGGAATAATTTTCGGGAAATAATAAGGGGGAATAATTTTCGGGAATAATTTTCAGGCTTATACGTGTTTAAAAGTTCAAAATCGGCAACTGCGGCCTATCTAATGGTGCAGCCTATCTATTGAGAAAAAAAAATTCTCGGATCTCAAAAATTTTTAATCATTTAATTTCGAAAGCACAGAATGCGTAAAAACTAAATATTTTGAATTTGATTATGTATTTTGTCAGTAGATGGCAGCACCAGACAAAAATCTTGCAGTAAAACTAGAGCTCTGTTTACTAAAAAATGATTGACCTGAAATAAATAACATTATCAAAACTCTCAACCTATGCCATCACCACTGATCGAAATATTCCAAAATCAGTATTAATAACTTTTATAATTTGATGATATTCAAATTATTTCTACATAATTAGCAGATAATAAAATCTTATATTGGTGATATTTAAACTATTTCTGAAATGAGAACATTACTGTTATATTGAATATGTATCCTTACATAATTGCACATACATATGTAAATAATAATAATAAAGAAAAGAACAAAAGACTTAAATCCATCAAAGTCTGCATAAAAATCCAAACTTTCTCCCACTTCCACAATAATCCTATCCCACGGGGGGGGGGGGAAAAAAAAAGAAAAAAAAAAAACTTTCTGATCTCATTATCTATCTATCTTTTTTTTTTTTTTTTTTAATCGTGTTGTCCAAAGTTCATTCAGTAAAACAAAGAAGGGAAAAAAAAAAAAAAAAGAGCCATCACTTGGGCTATGTGCTGATAAAATTCAAAGGGCAAGTGCAATCAAGTGAATGAGAAAGGAAAATGCAGCTGTAGCAGAAATAAACAAAACTCAAGTGGGTATATTTATTGCTTTGCTAAGAGCTAGAATTATTCATTCTTTTTTTTTTTTTTTTTTAAGAATTAGAGATTTCTGGTTTTGATAAATAATTACAAATAGTGCTACTAAAAAACGTAATTCCAATTTTAAACAATTTTTATTTTAAACAATTTTTCTATAACTACAGAAATAAACAGATGGCTTAATTTGTTTCCAAATTTCGATTTCAATATTTAGTAATATATATATAAAGTCACAAGTCTTGCCGCCTGCCTCCTTCTTCCTATCTTGTGTTTCTTGGGTTGTTTTTTCATTAATTTTGATAAGTTTATGGTTTTAAGTTAAGATTTGTTGTTTTACTTTATTGATTCGTTTGTTTTGCAGGCTGTTAATAGATCTGGTTTCTTTACATTGGTGTATTTCATCCACTGATGATTTTTTTTTTTTTTTCAATCTTATTGATCATTGGTGTTTCAGTAGTCTTGTATCTGTTGCTTGGCTTCTGCTATGCTTAATGGATCATCTTTATTATATATATCTATCTATCTATCTATATATATATATATATATATATATATATATATATATATATTTGCATTATTCATTTATATGTATATTTTTAATTTTAATTAAATCCTTTACACCTAATATTATTAATGATGATGTTGTGTCTATAAAAGTGCAATTAAATGGCTCCGAAGCTGTCGAAGACAGCTTTAGCAACCTCGACAGCCCTGTCTGTATAAAGTAGGTCTACTGGGTCTTCAAAGCCGATATTAAGAATAAGAATTCTATGAATTGTGCAATATTATTAATTTGTATGATAATAAAACTATTTTTAAGTTAACTTGTCATACTCTGAATAATTTAACATTTTTTAATGATATATCTTTGATTTTTGGGATTTATATTTACTTATTTTTTTATAATATTATTTATAATTATGATTTAAAATTAAGAATTAACATAATCCATTTATTAGAAAAGATTTCTCCAAAATTAAGGAAGATGGCACCACCACAAAAATGAAAATTATTTGCTATAATGTTTTCCTTTTAAATATTTCAAATTAATAAAATTGTAAATATTATTTGACAAAAAAAAAAAAAAAAGAAAAGAAAAGAAGAGATAATAATAGATGAATGAATAAATAAATCAATAAATAAATCAATAATTTATTTTTATATCTTTATTTATTTATTATTATTTTTTTAAAACCAACTTTCATATTGTATCATATATTTTACTTAGGTAAATGCGTCCAATTTCTGAAAGATCTAGGTATATTTCGGAAATTTTCGTAATTCGAAATCGGCGAGTTCCCGACGATTTAATGCTAATGTATTAGTAATAAAAGAAAAAAAAAATCGATTACGAAATCGAGGTATGTGTAAAGATTTGTTTAAGCTATAGATTTATCTCAGTACAGGCCGCGGCCTATATGATGGTGTGGCCTATCTGATGAAAGTTAATTTGATTTTAGTGTTTTTTCGTTGGTGCGGCCTATCTTCCGAAAATTACGGTAGTTAAACTTTACCATTAAAAATAACTTATTTAAAAATAATTTGCTAAAAACTTAGTTCATCATTCATTATAATCCTATTATCTTTATTAAAGGGGTGGGGGGGGGGGGGGAAACATGAAAGGTGCAGAAAAATCTGAAATGGAAAGTGAACTTTTAACCATATTTCTGTGTAAGAAATTCTATTTATTTTTAGGATAGTGCTATGAATATTATTAATGACTTATGTGTACTACTAGTACAGTATGGAACCATTTGTCCTGGAACTAGTTATCCACAATTGCAGGGATAGTAGTGGCTTCAGAAAAATTTCAGGACATATGCACTAAAAATTGCCCATTTTCAGAAGATCCCAGATATAATTTTACTGAAATTTAATTGTATAAATTACATAATGTAAAAAAAAAAAATACTTAATGAGTTAAAAATATAATTTATAAAGTACATAATACACAATCACACTAAGTACTTGTTTAAAAAAAAAATACCAAATAGGAATTACTTATAAATTGATTCATTACAGCAGTTTTAATTTCCCTGGTGGGAATTTCGAACAACTTTTATTATATTAATAGTAAGATATTTCTTCTGTATAATATATATAAGGAGAAAGTATTAGATTCGTGAAAAATTTCTAACTTCGGTAGAAATTTTGACGTATTTACATGTTTTAAGATGGTCTGAATACGATTTGACTATTTTTAGAAAGTGGGTGCACAAAAATTTTCTGGATGTTGTTTCTCACAAACCAATAAATGGAATTCAACCAAGCTCTGTATTTTGTTGACCTTGACCTAAACTGGGGCTATTTTGGGATCAATTGCTCATCATCCCCCTTTTTTTTTTCCAGAATTTTTAATACGGCATAATAAGACAAAATTTTGTAAATGTACAAAATGAGAGTCATTTTTAATGAATGATTGTGAAATTAATATGAATTATTAATAATAGTAGTAGTAAACTAGGAAGAAAACTATCCTTCCCCTCCATGGGATGTAAATTTTAACTGTGGATATCTTTCAAAAGAACTCGTCAATACCTTTAAATTGAAAAGTTGAATCATACATTTATGATAATTTAAATTAAAAATATCCATTTATTATTTTTAACCCTTTGTATCCCACCGGGACTTTAAAGTCCCATAAAAAAAATCGGGATTTTTAAGTCTCAATATTAAATTAAAAAAAAGAAAAATGAAAAAATTGTAATAGTTTTCTAAATTTAATATGAGATGTTTCTCATGCATAAAAAAATATAATAAAAAAGTTTCAAACTATTTTTCCAAAAATAAGATAATTTGGGATATAAAGGGTTAACAGAAAAAAAAAAAAAAATTCTTCTGATGTCGGCCTCGACACAAAATTTATTTTCAGCATTTAGTGTTATACTTCTCTGAGATAAAAATCATCTGCATTTATCATGAAAATTAAATTTAATAAATAATTTGTACTGTGTGAATTTGTACAAGATAATACAGAAGAAAGTCTTGTGGTGGCCATAACGTACCAGTTACAATATTAAAATTTCTCAGGAATATTTAAAAATCATTTTGCATCCATATGGCAAATCATTTTTCTATATCAACTTAAATACACAGTGGGTATTCAAAAGCTATGTATAAAAACACTTTTATAAACTTACAATATAAAATTATTTATTTATTTTAATTCAGTCTTTTTTTATTTATTAGATAATTTTCCCCTAATAGTCTTAACTGTGACATTAGCAGTTTCTTCTAGCATCATCTATTCAACTATAACAGTTTGTATATCATTGTTTTCATGCTATACTGCAACTTTTCTGGTGAGACAAAGTATAAGAGCTTTTTCTTCACTCTTTAGATTAATTGTTTGTTTAAATTTACCTCATAGATCTTTTCCTTTTCCTTTTTTTGAAAACTTTGGAAAGCAGCAGCATCTTCATCAAGCTTCCTTTTTTGAACTTGTCATCTTTATTTGCTCTAAGTGAATTATATATTCAGCATATGGCTGGTGGATGGAAGAGATGGAATTGATGACTGCTTCCTCATATGATCCCTGTAAAAAGATAAAAAAAAAAAAAAAAAAATAGATTCTGAATTTCGATATGCAGTCTCTTTTGTGGTAATATTACTTATAGAAAATCCTCTTTCAGGCACTGCATTACTTTGAAATGAAGTCAAACAAATTTTAATAAATTTGGCTAAGAGGTAAACATTGAAATTATCATTTTGAGATTACCTTTCTCGATGAAAAGTGAAGGAAAAATGAATAGAGTTTTGGAATTGTACTGAAATTTCAGGAAATTCAGCACAAAAATTTTTTTCTTATATTTAAAATTAGTATTTGTTTATTTATTTTGTAGAGGATACAAGTTGAAAGATCATTTTTTTTAAATTTTAAATGTCATACTATAATATTTCTATATTACAGTAAATTTGAATGATGCAAGTTTTTTTTTCTTTTTTTAATATGTATTAGTATTATGTGGTTTTTAAATGTAAATATGATGCATAACTATCTGTCATGACATATTTTTATTGCTATAGCCTGTTCCCGATATTATAACGTAAACTGCATACACAGCTTTTAGTTTTGGAAAGTGTCAACTACACAATATCATAGAACCATCAATTTTAATTATTTTTAGAAAGTTTTGGGAAAAATAGATTCCGGATAACTGGTTTTGTACTTATTTTATTAAATTCATTTTTTTTAAATCATAAATAAAATCACATAATTTTTAAAAATTTATAAATATTTTGTACTCAGTAAAGTCAGTTTTAATTCTTTAATCCTTAGTAAGTAATATTTAATGTTTTAAATTCATTGGCTAATAATAGAAGCATTTGGATTAAGGCAGATTTTAATTTTTATGAAAGGTTAATAAGTTTCAAAGATATTTTTTACACATTTACAATTCTGATTAATAATTTATCTTGATTGAAAATTATTTTAAAACTTATTTTAAAAAATTTTAGGGGTTAATTAAATATTTAAATTTGATTAATTGATTAAAAGTATTTATTTTCCATTTAAGATATTTATTTTAAATTGGAACCATATGCATTCTATAAAAGTCTGATTAATGAGAGTTGCAGGGGTGAAACTACCTAGCTTGAGAAAACCCTGAAAAATGTTCCTTGCATGAAGATAAGGAGATTTAATAATGATATATCATATTAAGTGATATTGGCAGAGTTTGTAATACATTCATAAGGCAGATGTAACATTCAAAATGAGAAATTTCTGTAAAAACAAAGTAATTTGACATGAAATTCAAAGACAGCAAAATTTTCAAAAACCCTGAATTCAGGGGTAGCTCCTGAAAAGTTTCACCCCTGGGGGTTGCTTCGATGAGCAACCAGTTATCCAGAATAGTCTTGTCCCAATCATCCTAGATAATTGGTTCCCTACTGTACAGTTCAATACTGTACAAAAAAGAAAAAAAAGATTAGTCATGAATTATGCTTGTAAACTATTTCTATTTTTGTTTTACATCACCTTCTTACTGTTACCTTTGGCAATGTTTTGCTGAGCCACTTTACACCCTTCGGGGTGAGATAATTGCTTATGCTTGAGTTTCACAGTTAAGATTTCAACTATTTTGTGAAACATCCATCAGTTCTTTAGATCTCAGATCATCGATTTGAATACCTCACATTTTATTTCTATGTATTTTATACAGAAAATTTATTTGAATCAAAGTACATTATTACAATTTTAATGTTAACAGTACTATGTAAATTTATGGATTTAATAAATTATTTATGTTTTTAAAACGGAGTTTATAAAAATAATTGATACATAAGTTTAAATTAACATCACCAAAATTGCAATGTTATTAATGAAGGCATTTAAAATAATATTTAAATTATTGTATTTAATTGTAATTCATTTTAATGAGCGTTTTTAAATATTATGAAACGTCTAACGTAATTGTTTATATCCAAAAAATTACTCAACTTATAGTCAGTAACAAATCTCATTTTAAACTAGAAAACCAATTAGTCTACCTCAGAAGTGCAGAAAATGTTCAAACCTCGGAAATTTCCTCCAAACACAATATAAATTTCCCTCAATAATGCAAAAATCTACTTTGCTATACAAAGTCATTTGTTCTATGTAATAAATCTTTAAGAGAATAAATATACAGTGTAACATAAAAATATCGCTGTTAGTGTATAAGCACTTCAAAGTAGCAAATTGTTATTTTTGATTTACATTTTTATTTTCTCTTAAAAAAAATATTCAAAATTCCCCCGAACCTCGTTCGGGCGTTCGGACATATTCTGCACCCCTGGTCTACCTTATGTTTAGATAATTACTGTGTCAATGAAATCTTTCATGGTTTTCTTGTTAACATAGGTGTCAACTTTGAAGTTTTAAAAATAGTAAGATTTCTACTTGAAAATAGAAAGATTTTTACACCAAAATAGAAAATTTTAAAAAGTTTTAAATTAAATTTCATTGAAACATCTAATATTTTATAGAAAGTTTTAAAAAATAATAGGGTATAAAAATTTCTCTGGTTGTTTTGTGACGTAAGCGAGATCAACAAAAGCCATATATATATTATGCTTAAATACATATTTACTCAAAGTTAGTATTTCTAAAAGGTAGGTATTTTACCACTCTAAGTGCCACAGTACTTTGAATTTGAGGGGAAAAAATAAAAATTGAACTAATGTATTAGAAATAGATATTATTATCTTGCATAAGACCTAACTTAACTTTTGTTTGGTAATAATATAACATTTTAAACTTATTAAGGAAAAACAAATAGATTCAAGAAGTTCAGTAATAAAATCTAAAAGTAATTGTATATGAGAGAAACATCCTATCTAGAATCTAATAAAACAAATTTATTACTAACATTGATCCTTTAGTTATAGACTATAAAAGCCTGAGCATCAGAGGACGTTTGATCGTTGACTGCTAGCTGTAAACAGGAAAGAGGGGGGAAAGTGTGTTAAACAATAATTACATAAATAAAAAATATGAAACAATTCTACTTCTCTATAGGATCTAGAATCTAATAAAACAAGTTTAAAAAGAATATTGACATTGATGCTGTGGATGGTGAAAGACTTTATAAAAAAAAAAAAAAAGGAGGTTTAAGTGAGCAAGAAATATTGAAGAATTTCATTTCATTACAGGTTCTAGAATCTAATAAAGAAGTTTAAAATGAATATAGACATTTATGTTGTGGACAGAGAAAGATTGGAAAAAAGAAGGCTTTCTTTGAGTACTTGATCGCTGATCGATTTATGTGGTTTCTTTTAAAAATGAACAAAATGAGTTTTTAAGTTGAAGAAACTAATTAAAAATAAAAGATGGAAAATCAACTTAAAAATTGGGAAAAATTCCACCAAAAACTGAAAAGTTGGCACCTATGATAATAATTCAACAGGTGATAGCTACAAGTTTATGTAAGTAACTTTGTTACTATATTAAACCAATAACTCCTGATTCATGAATTTGGAACATTTTTATTTATTTTTATTTTTTTATTATTCATATTAGTTATATTTTGTATAAAGACTTTTTTTCCTTAAGTTTTTTTTTATTCAGATAGCAGAAAACAGTTATTTTTTAATAAAATTTAGTTTAACGAAACATTTTGTGTGTATTTGAACCCTAGAGATCTAATACTCACAATAAATTTAATAGAAATTAAATTCGGATTTATAGCAAAACCAGCCAACTCCAAAGTAAGTTGCAAAAATGATCAATTTCAAAACAAAATCTTGAATAACAATGATGACATGTAAGTAAATTACGTATTTTCTTTACATACGTAAAATACGACAGGTTATAAATTTACATTTAAATGATTAAATTTGTAAAAAAGGTTCAGTTTGGAAATTGAAAAGTATTTCGGCATACATGTAATTCCCTTTGTACTTTCTAGATGATGGTGTCACTAGTGCTTTAAAACAGAATGTAACTGTTTTTAACCAGTAGTGAGCCAGAGAGTTATATATATATATATATATGTGTGTGTGTATGAAGTGAGATCACATGTGAATGAGTTATTCAAAATCAACATTCAGTAACTAACTACATATACACATAGATCATTACTCTATTGATTAAAAACCAGAAGGTGTACTAAGGAAGATTAGGAATGTTATATCATTCTAACTAAAACAGAAAAATCAATGTGGTACAGTTCATAATGGTTCGCCATATACCAGAAGGTTCTAGAGAACAAGTATGAGCTCTCTTACTTTCTCATTTTATTAGAATTTATTATTATGGTTTGTACCTGAGATGAAGCAATTAAAAATAAGAAAAAAGGCATTAAAGTCTGCATTAATACAGCATAAAAACAAAATAATACCAGAGATTGATTTATATTTTGTCCAGTTAGGCTTACTTGAAACAAAAACTAATGAGATTTCGAACGACATTAAATTTTTATTTAATTCAATTTTTTAAACTTGTAAACTAATAGAGCTGGACGATTACATCAACAGGGGTGCTTGTGACTTATTGGTAAAACTCCTGACAATTGCAGCCTCAAATAAATAAAACCCCAGGATTATCAACTAATGATACTTAAATTTAGATCAGAAGCCCTTATCCTTTTATAATTTGTTCATATATCACCTGGATGACAAATGAACAATCAAAGAAAGCAAAAAATAACTTTATAGAAAATATAAAGATACAGATGGATCAGGTTAAAACCCTGAAATCAGGTGTAGCCCCTGAACACAAACACTAATGCATCAAAGAGAAAGATATGACTGACCATTTGATTGAGGAATTAAAAATAATTATAAATCATAAGTTAATTCAAACAAAAAGCAAATCCAAAAGTGCTATTGCATCTACTACTCTAAAGCTGCCTTCAAACTCTGGCAACGATGCAGAGCATCAGTCATAAATTATCCATTGTCTGAAAGTGACCCTTGAAATTTTGCACATGTTTACAATGAAGGACATTACTTTCTATTGCTCTTTTACAAAAGAGACCCAAGTTCTATACGCAATTAATACAGTAGGATGTTTGTTAGCTGAGGAAACATCTCTCCTGCTTCGCGTCAACTCTATTCCCACATCAAAGGGATTTCAAAAGAGACTGCCGATGACGCTCTGTAGTTGCCAGAGTTTGAAGGCAGCTTAAATACCAATAAAAAGTTTTTTTTAATGTTAAATTAATGACTATCGGTAGAGTCATTCAACAGAAAGATAGAAACCTAGATCATGTTTAAAGGTATGTTTAGAGCCAGCTTAATAGAATACAAAACCATTTCAGATGCAATGAAACTGCAATATCAAGGCAAGTTGCAAATATGAGGCCTTAAGGATAATTTCTACATCCACCTTGAATATAAATTTCGGAATTGCTTGGAAACTTTTACAAAATTGCTATGAAAATAAATGAGAGCAGTAATCAAAAAAATTACTGAAACAGCTTTATTTTAGTGAATCCGCTAGTTCCATTTTGAATTTGATTGCTATCATAAATGAATGCATTTGATCATTCTCTAATTTCAACTATTATACAGATAATAAGTTGTGTGAGTGGCACACCAAATTCTTTTATTTTTTAAATTCATCATAAAAAAAAAAATTCATTATACAATTTAATAATTTCATTTTTACTGGAATGTGTGTTAAGTATTTAAAATCTTAGCTCATATAAACATCTTACTTGGAATGCTCATTATAAGCACTTCTTGGTGATGAGCCTGTTCCTCTCACTCTGTTGATACTTGAGAGCTGTTTTTCTTTTTGGTTTAGATCAATCATATCTTTTTTGAAGTGGAAGCAGAAGGACAATAGTACCTGTGCAACGTTTAACAGAGGAGGATCTTAAATATATGATACATTCAAGACCCTCCTCTGCTAAAGATTGAAGAGATACAAAGATTACTAGAAGAGGAGACTGCTCAGCACATTTTATGTGACTGTGAGGCCTTTTCTGCTCATAGGTTTGAGCATCTCGGTTGTCTTCTCACTGAGCCTTGGGAATTGCATTATATTCCTGTCAGAGTCTGCTGAACTTTTCTTCAGCTACGACACTTTTCTCTTAAGGACGCTTTTGTGTTTGGGTACAATAGATCTCTGGTCGATGTGCCCAGTTCTCAGTGAGCTGCTGATGACTACCCTCCTCATAAGTCATACTGAAGATCCTGTAAAATAAAGAAAATTAGTTCCCCAAATCAAAATTAAATATGCTTTTTAGCAGATACAATTTGAAGATAAAGTAAATTTTTAAAAGGTTAAAACTGAAGATTTCTTATCAGTCAAGCATAATCCGAATTTGGCAGTGGAATCGGATATCAACACAGAAAATTGATATGCTTAAACATGTTAGAATAGAATCACTAATGTTTATAACCCTTTTTTACAAAAATAATTCCCAATTAGTAAAATAAATTACATTTTTAGTGTATTATTCCTGCTAAATTATAAAAGACATAATTAAATTTGTATTTAAGAAGACGATAGATAAACGGAATGCTTTCTGATTTCTAAACTTTAATGTTTTGATCGTCCTCTATCTACATATCTCTTACTTCCATTACCAGTTTACACAAGCATTTATTCATTCTATATTTATAATTTAAAATCTTTAATAATTAAGTGTTGAATCTTGTATAAAAATTGTAATTATTCAAAAGTTTAAATTTAATTCTCTTTCTTACATATTCAGTTTAATCTAAGCTGAAAATCTCATTTTCCAAAAACAATGCATTTCTCCTTTTTAAAACTTCTAAGGCAGATGTGAGTTTCAATATATTATTTTAATTTATTGCCTCATCTGCTTAATAAAATATCATTAGATTGCGCAATCTTTAAACCATCACCATCCGATAATTATGCTTCCCCAGCCCAGCCTTTGTGTATCATTATAATAACCATTGTTTAGAGAGTTTATGACAAAGTTTCGAGTTAATATTTTCAACTGTCTTTTCAATTTCAAATTCAGCTTTTATTTAACATTAGAACAAAGTAATTATTTGAAGAAATTGGTGGTGATCTTTGATGAACTGCTTGACCGGGAAAACCAAAATGTTGACAGCACGCTCTCATCTTCATTCTGCTTCTAAACATTGATAATAAAAAAAATTAACTGATGTAAACTTAAGTTCAGATTAAAAAAATATTTTAAATGTTATACACTCAAAAATGATTTATACACAAAACTAGATCGTTTTGTTATTTACATTTTATAATCATAAATAAAATCTGACTTTTTCTTTTTATAAATAAATGAAGAAATTAACTATGAATTATTCAGGCACTGAATTTCATGCTACACAACTCAAATCCTTATTATAGTATTAACATCTGCAAAAAGTTGATAGAATCACTCAAAATAATTTATTGATAAAAAATAGATGTATGAGAAGTGAAACAATTCTACTTCTTCGTATTTTCTAAAACCTAATAAAGCAATTATGTATATTGACATTCATATTGCTGATGGAGAAAGACTGGGAAACAAAAGGCCTTTAATCAACGATCGCTAGTAGTTGGAGATAAGAAAAGGGGGGGGGGGGGTAAAAATAATAATTACATAAGCAAGAAATATTGAACAATTCTATTTCTTTATGGTTCCTAGAATCTTATAAAGCAAGTTTAAAATGAATATTGACATTTATGTTGTGGATGGAGAAAGATTGGGAATCAGAAGGATTTCGTTCTGCATTTGATCGTTAACAGGGTTTCTTTTTTTAATGAGCTATATCTACGACTTTTTTAAAAGCCTATAATCCGTAATTTTTATATGTTGTTTGTAAGGCCATAATTCCCTAATAACTATGGATAAACTGTAGTAGTTGGCATCTCTGTATTGAAACAGATTCACTGATCATTAGAGACCTGGTACTTTTCTCTGTTTCATACATACTCTACTATACTTTTATTAGTTCAATATAAAGTCACGGTAAACTAATACAATACTTATTCATATGAGTTTGTTTTTATCTATTAGAATGATTTTAATTGAATATCTTATGGAGGAAAAGAAAATACCATTACACTTTAGATAATGGGACTATTGTATATGGTAAAGTTTCTATTTTGAGTTTTCATCTGATTTACATGTTTCAAATCTCATGAGTTGTAAAAACGAGTTTTGGAAATTGGTCATGGTATACAGTAGGTGATCAAATTATTTTTTTTTCTTTTTGACATTTTTTCAATTATCTAAAAATATACTTGATGAAATGGTTTGAAACTTCATACATGCAAAGAACATTTAAAAACTCATATTTTCCATAATCGATTTAAGTTCAGAGTGTAATTAGAGGACCAACCACAAATTGAAGAAGTGCGAAAATACTTTGGATAACCCTGCATCACAAAATGCTACAAATGACTTGTTACTTTAATATATTGTTGCACTTACTATGTACAATATTTAGGTTTAAACCGTCAAAAACCTCTACTGTCAAAACTCAAAATCTGTATATGAGGTAGAATCTGGCCAGAAATAGAAATTATTAATATTTGTCATATATAGTTTACAACTAAATATTATTCTGTTTGAAAATTAACAGATCTTAAAACAATTTTTAGATGATAATTCATAAAAATTTAAGTAAATATATTGGCTTCAAACCTAAGAAATATATACAAAACATGTGTAGCCATATTTTGTTTGTTTATATTTAGTTATATTAATATTTATGAAATTCTAAAATTCCAAAGTTAATTAGGAATTTTATCATATAAATTTATAAGCCGAATGTTAAAAACACAGGAGTGCTGGACTTTAAAAAAAAAAAAAAAAAAAAAAAAGGGGGGGGGGGGGGTAAAACATAATATATACAGTAAGTTAATATGAATTTGAAAATAATTTTATTTATAATCTAAGTTTATTACACTTATCCATCATTCAACAAGAATTTTTTATTTGTTTATTTTTATTATTATTGATTGCATAAATATTTATCCCTATTCACAGCTTGAACTAAAAAATTTAAAAGAAATCTGTACACAAGTAAATATTAAATAATTTATATATGTCCAGAAAGCAATTATATTTCTCGTCTCATAATAATTATGTGAATATAAGAAGCAATTCAATATCTCCAGTTCTTTGATAAGATTCTGAATGACACAAACTTGTTTAAAAAAATTTGCCTGAATAAATGCTTAAAGTTTTTCTCAACTAATTTTAACATAATATATTAAACTTGATTATAAATTAATTTCTGAATAACATAAAAGTACCTTTTTTTTTAATGCACATAAAAATTAATACTTCATAATGAATTTTTAAAAGCCTAAAGTTTTGTTTTTACATTAATCAAAATTTTATAATGTTTCTCCAAAAACTTTAATCTGTTTACTTTTTAAAATGTATTTATAAATAATACCTTATTAAAAACAGCTAAATTTTTAAAGTATCACTAACTAAAAAGTTTAACATATACTATATTAAGCATAGTTATAAATTTCATAGTAATATATGAAAGAATCACGGCATATTTTGAATGAACATGACCATAATTCATAATGAAATTTTCCCAGTAGCAGAAACTGAGTACAGTACAGCAACGAGCGCTGCAGATTATTGAAAGCTCTGCAGATTAATTTTACATCTCTGAAAAGAAGTGCCAGGTTAAAAAATACAATTTATAATTTACATTATATCTCGATCATTGTACTTGTTGCATATTCTTAACTTTGTAGATGTAAATTTTATGTATTTTATAAACTGCTGGTAATACTTGTGAAACACCACACTGTGTCTGCCATTCCTAACTCGCAGACAAATGTTGTTTTGCTGTGGATTGATATAGAAAATTCTGCTATTGGAGAAATTTTAAAAGCCTGATGTTTGTTTTTCATATTAATCAAAATGTTATAACAATGTGTTTTTCAAAGAATATCAATCTATTTTTCAAAATATCTTTATAAACTATATTTTGTTAAACTAAATTTTCATATAACAAATTATAAATCTAGGTTTTTGATGGTTTAAACCATCAAAAACTGTCACATGTCAAAAACCTGCCAACCCTGTTACATTCTTTGCGTTACATGCTATGTTCTTCACAGTATTACAGTAAACAGGGAAAAAGGTAGTAGTGTTTTCATTTCCACAAGGGTGGGCATTGACTTAATGTCAGATTAGGCATTCAAATAGGGAAAAAGTGGAGTTTAAAATTACCAAAGTTTAGAAACTTTAACTCCAATAGGAATCTAGTTCTTGAATTTTTTTTAATGATTTATTAATTTCTAGCGCAGAACTAACTCGAAAATTCTATAAACTACCAGTGGCGGCTCGTGCAACAAAAATTGGTGAAGAGGCACACTGTATTTTAAGCTGTATTCATTTATAGAATATAAGTTTACATTTAAATAAGTATTTTTAGTTAATTTTAGTTAAGATCATGCTTAATAAAAATTATGATTAAAAATACTTAAATATTTTTGAGCTCTTCACCTATTTTCGGTTCACGAGCTGCCGTTGTAAACTACCATAGCAACATTCTCAATGATTTCAAATTTCATTCAGACTTTGAAATTTTTATTTGTTCTTAAATTAGCAAAATTTCTGCTCTGTAGTATATTTATCAGTGTTTGATTTCTGTAGTAAGAATGGTTGTTTCAAGTTTTAAGAATATTCATTGATTTTTGTAGCACAAAAAAGTGTTTGATTCAACTGTTTCCTGAATATTCATTAAGTAAAATGCATTTGTCAACTAGAACCTACTCATGTCTTTAAGAATTACATTCTACAATACAAAAATATTGACAACTTTTATAATATCATTACAGGCTCTATCTACACACTGAATATTCCTTAAATAAAGTGCATTCGTCGACTAGAATCTGCTTATGTCTAAGAATTATTTTCTACACACAAAAATATCCAAAACTTTTATGACAGTATCATTATGGGCGATATCTACATGCTGAATATTCATTAAACAAAGTGCATTGGTCGATTAGAACCTGCATATTGTCTTTAAGAATTACATATTGATAGCTTTCATAACCATATCATAATGGGGTTTATTTACTAGCTGAATATTCATTAAACAAAATGCATTCATCGACCAGACCCTGCTTATGTACTTTTTACACGCAAAAATGTTGATAACTTTTATAACAATATCATTATGGGCTGCATATTCATTAAATAAAGTGCATTCATCGACTAGAACCTGCTTATATCTTGAAAAATTACTTTCTACACGCAAAAATGTCAACTTTCATAAGAATATCGTAACAGGCTGAATATTCATTAAATAGAATGCATTTCTCGACTAGAATCTGCTTATGTTTACAAGAATTTCTTAACTACACACAAAAATTTTGACAACTTTCATAACAATATCATTACGGGCTCTATCATTAGCTTGTTTTGAAATCTCTATGACAGTAGGTCATATATAATGGCCAACACCTTTGTATTTTTGTTCATTATAAATATAATTTTCATAAATATCTCCAGAACAAAAAGTTGTAGAAAGACCAAAAATGGAGGTTCACAACTAGATGTTATAATAAACCTATAATGGGGAGAGTCGGGAGGGATTGGACACCTAAAATTATTCTTAAAATAAACATTGTTTTTAATTTTTTACCCTTCCACCAGGAGAAGTAACTACAGCCCTATATATGTTGCTATGTATAATTTTAGTTGGAGAACTCTATGTAACAAAAAAACTATTTTATAACACCAAAAGTAAACAATTGCTTAATTTCCAAGGCAAGTTTTCAATGCCACTCACTGATGTTAGCATAATTACTTTTCATATTTTATATACCTAATAACATAACTTTTATGAATTAGTAGCTAAATTAAGCCTTAAAGTAGCATGTGTCTAATAATAAATTATTTTGTTCTAATAATGAAAAGGGAGGGATGGGACTTACTTGTAAGAAAAGGAAGACAATTGAAGATTCTGATACTCCTTAAACAGAAAATATTAAGAGGCAAATGAATGAATAGATGGAAGAAAAAATGCACGAAACAAATTTAAAATCATGGAAAATAATTGGTGCGGCACTCACACAACTTTTGTTTAACTTTTAAAATACTTTATTTACCATATATGTATGAGGAATTAATTTTCATTCCTGAACATGGTAAAATATACAAAAGAAATTTCGCCAATTACAGTTAGGATTTCTTGGTAATATTTGTTCTTGAGATATGCTGATAATACAAACAGACTAGCCACTAAAAACCTTATCGGCTATTCAGGGAACCACATAACATGTAAATATAACAAAAACTTAATTTTGAATATTTGAACTAATAAACAGTACTTTCTCTGCTAGAAGTAAAAAAAAAAAAAAAAAGAAAAAGAACTGATTGAGCATTTGAAAACTTTTATTAATGTTGGATAAAATAGATGCAGTGGCGTCACGTGAGTGACGTTTCGGTCATCTTCATACATGTTGTTAGAAACAGTCTGTTAGCATGGAAAGTTCATTCCAAAGTAGCTAATCGGACCGTCGGTGCGATTAGTGTACAGGCTATTCGGACCATCTTTTCTAAGGAGAATAAGTTAGCACTGATAAAAGAGTAAAATTTAGAAATAATATAATGTGTCTCCTCCCCGTGCATGAAAAATTATCTTTTTTTTTAGTGTGGGAGTGGGATAGAGATTAATTATTTTCACAGAAATTTTGTACTCTAAATATGCTAAAATTCTTCATAAAAGGGCAGTAACTCGAAATAATTTTTATAAAGCAAAAATTTAAATAATAAAGATTTCGAAAATTGAATAATAAAAATAAAAAATGCAACATGAAAACAGATCTTAGTAAATGAGTATTTTCAATCTTTGACAAAATCTTTGCAATATGTTTGTTTATGAATATGTATAAATAAACCTGCATATTCAACTACATAGATGGTTTTTTTTTTCCTTCTTTCCTTTTTTTTTTTAAATAATTAAACCGTTCCAATATAATTCAATGCAAACCAAACCCAATTTTCTATACAAATATATGTATGATTTTTCTGAAAATGACTTTTGTACTTATTTTATAATGTTTTCTAACAGCAATGTTATGGATTGTAGATCAATCGATTTATACACTTTCAAAATGTTATTGTTTGAATTTGCAGTTGAAACAAGCAAAATCATTATTATGACCAGCGCAACAACGAAGCAGTCCGAATAGCCTCCACACTAATCGCACCGATGGTCCGAATAGCAATGGCCAGTTCATTCATTTGACTGACTGTTGGAATGCCATCATACCTACGTTGCTCTATCAAAAGGCGGATCAACCAATAAGATAAATACATATTCTACTACAATGCGCAGTTTCCAGCCACTCGCATAGTGATGACCAAAAATGTCATTCACGCGTCGCCACTGAATAGCAGATGTTATTAGTAATTAATTAACCTTACATGCATCGTGTCCCACTATTTTTGTCATTTTGTTCATAGTATGTTTGTATATTATGTATTTAACTTAATAAACATGTCCCATCCCTCCTTTGTATGAGGGAGGGATGGGACATTTTTATGACTATGTTAATTAGCTTATAAAATTAATATTTTAATAATTACCACCAAATTTATATTTTTAAAAGATGTTAAAATGTTTCAATTTGTTTTTCTGAAACTTACAGTGTTGTATCAGTAAAAGTAAATTTGTACAAAATATTTTTGTCAAAACTGTCCCATCCCTCCCTATTCTCCCCTACCAATTTGCAACATTCTACGTTGTATCTTTTAGAGTTATATGAGATATATATACACACACATATATATCTATATACATACAGATGCCATGAAAGATCATGTAAAGTCATTGATATCTCTAAAATGGGAGCTTGCATTAAGACCAAAGTTGCAGGTGTACAACTGGACATCATGACAGACACGAATATAAATTTGCAACATCATACAATTATTCATTTATGAGCTATGCGAAATACAAAATATTTCGCAAATCAAGAATACTATACTTCTTATAAGGAAGTAATAACAAATGCCGTCTCTTTTAATTATTATTGTTTTATGTATGAAACCAGTATTTCTCTTATAACGTATGAAAAAAAAAAAAAAAAAAAAAAAAAAAGACAAATTGATTTTATTTTAGAATAATTAATAGTTTAAAATTATCCCAGTAGCACTCATCCTCTCCTACATTTTTCACAATTCAGACACCTGATGGTTGTCTGCAGAAAAATGTGTACATATATCTTACCTTTCAAAGTTGTAACTTATGTGATAAATTTTTATGGAAAAGCAGTTTTTTCCATTTCTTGGAATAAAATGGTAGATAAAAAATTCATGTAATTATTAATTTAGCACATATAATTTTTATAGTTATATTTACTTAGGTTATCTATAAGAAAAATGCATTCATTTTATCTATTAAAGTTGTAACTTACATGATAAATTCTTAAATAAAAACAGTTCCTTCCACTTGGAAGAAAACCTATTTCTTACAACCAGTTTTCTTCCCACCTATGAAGAAACTTGACAACTCTCGTTTAAATTTAAATCAGCTCTTAATTGTTGTTGTTGTTGTTGTTGTTTTGGAGGGAGCACGGATTAAAAGAGAAGGATGTATTACTAATGTTACGGAAAGGTAGTAATTTTCATCTTACAGATAGAGGGCGACCAAATCTCGAAAATACACCAATCAGCACGTTTTTACATTTCTGGCTGTTCGTTCGTTGGATGACTGAAGCCGAAGGGGCGGGCTTTCCCTTTCTTCCGCTAAGTTTCAAAGATACTACACCAGGCGGCGATCGGATCGCTTACTCTGCTCGGCTGAATTAATGCGGAAAATAAAGCTCCGTTCCCCACGCTGACCGCCCTATCTGGTTTATCATCCTGTATCCTAATCCGTGGGAGGGAGAGACCCTCAGAGCATGGGGTTTGTAGCTGCAAGGCTTTACACCCCTATTAATCCTAAACAAGTTCGATGAAGACCTCAAATGTGAGGAAACGCATCGTCAGATAAGAACGTGTTGGTAAGACGAAGAAGCCAAAGTCAGAATCTGTCAGTCTTGAGAATAAAAGACACCAACTGGCGAGCTTGAGTAACTCCGGAGACAGCTAGGTCGCATAAATCACTGAAAGAAGGCGAAGAACCAAGGAGATTGAGATTACCATACAGATCGTGCCGAGCTGAGGCGTAGCGGCGACAAGCTAGGAGGTAATGGTCACAAGTTTTTGGAACCTGACAGGTTGGACAGAGAGGAGAGTCACTCATATGAAGTTTGTACAGGAGAGCCCGGGTAGGGAGGGTTCGAGTCCGCAGGCGGCTGAGGAGGACTTCACTTTTCCTGGGCAGACAAAGTTTACGATGCTCCCAGCTTCTTTTGGTGAGGTGGGGGGAAATCCACACTGTATTTCCCTAAGAGCCACTCTTGGACGTCATCTCTTTTATGAATGGTGTAGAGGTATCGACAGATGTCCTCTGGAGACACCTTGCTGAACGAGATCGGTGCAGAGACGGTGGACCGAGCAAGCATGTCGGCCATTTCATTCCCATAGATACCCATATGGCCAGGCACCCAAACCACCTGAACCTTGTCCAGACGGCTGGCTACCATGGCCAGCTTGCAGTAAGCCTAGAGATGTTAGCTGGGAAAAAACCCGGGTTTAAACCAGGGAATAAACCCGGTTTTTTGGGAAGAGAATTTTGAAAGTTTCCAAAACAAGGGAATTTTGAAAGTTTTCAAAAGTTACAAATTTAGATTTTCTTTTTTTCTTTTTTTTTTTTTTTTTTCTGAGATTAGATATGCTCTAAGGCATATCAAAATGTTATCTCACATTTAGATGTTTTTTTTTTATAATCTTTCAATTAATATATATAATGACCCTCATCGTCATCTGTCATTCACGATTCCGGTTTGCACCGCTTCAAAACAGACTTTTGGCAGCCATTTTTTTTTTCCCCAATTTGTTCAATTCAACTTACGAAAACATACATATCATTTTCATACATGTTTTGTATCGCACATATTGTTATTTATTCCGTCTAAAACCTTGAAAAACTATTCAATTGTAATGTTTAAATGTTTAATTAAATATAACGGATCACTGGCTATTATAAACATGAACCTATAAATAGAATTATGTAACTTTGTTGTTGTTGTTGTTGTTGTTTTGGAGGGAGAGACCCTCAGAGCATGGGGTTTGTAGCTGCAAGGCTTTACACCCCTATTAATCCTAAACAAGTTCGATGAAGACCTCAAATGTGAGGAAACGCATCGTCAGATAAGAACGTGTTGGTAAGACGAAGAAGCCAAAGTCAGAATCTGTCAGTCTTGAGAATAAAAGACACCAGCTGGCGAGCTTGAGTAACTCCGGAGACAGCTAGGTCGCATAAATCACTGAAAGAAGGCGAAGAACCAAGGAGATTGAGATTACTATACAGATCGTACCGAGCTGAGGCGTAGCGGCGACAAGCTAGGAGGTAATGGTCACAAGTTTCTGGAACCTGACAGGTTGGACAGAGAGGAGAGTCGCTCATATGAAGTTTGTACAGGAGAGCCCGGATAGGGAGGGTTCGAGTCCGCAGGCGGCTGAGGAGGACTTCACTTTTCCTGGGCAGACAGAGTTTACGATGCTCCCAGCTTCTTTTGGTGAGGTGGGGGAAATCCACACTGTATTTCCCTAAGAGCCACTCTTGGACGTCATCCCTTTTATGAAAGGTGTAGAGGTATCGACAGATGTCCTCTGGAGACACCTTGCTGAACGAGATCGGTGCAGAGACGGTGGACCGAGCAAGCCTGTCGGCCATTTCATTCCCATAGATACCCATATGGCCAGGCACCCAAACCACCTGAACCTTGTCCAGACGGCTGGCTACCATGGCCAGCTTGCAGTAAACCCAAGTGATCACCACTGGCGAGCGATAGTTGATAGCCTGGAGGCTGGCGATCACAGTCTTGCTGTCGGAAAAGATGATAAGCTTACCCTTAAGAGGGGCATGGTCCAAGGCCAAACCAATCGCAAGCGTTTCAGCCGTAAAGATAGAATTTATATTGTCTACTTGCTTTGAATGTCCACAGCGCAAAGACATGTCCCAAACAGCGATGCCAGTGCAAGAGCTAGTTTTGGAGGCATCAGTAGCCATTTGATGCCACTCGCTATGTAGAGAAGCATATTCGGCGAAAGTCTGCTGAACCAGCTCCGGATGGAGAGACCTGCTCTGGAAGTCTAAGGTATCGATTAGAAGAGAAATGTTGTCACACAAAGGATAGGGGGGCTGGATCCAAAGCAATAAATCCTGAGACCTCAAACCAAACTGACTAAGAATATCCCTCACGAGGGAACCAGGAGAGTAAGAGTCAAAGTTGGAAGGATCCACCAAGGAGTGAATGGGTGAGCACGTACCTAAACCAAAGTGGCGAATAAAAAAACGTTCCCTATGGAGGTCCTGAAGGCTAGCCACAGTAAGCGAGTTAGCTTCCCGGCGAAGAACGGGGATAGGCGTCCACCGAGGGAGGCCCGTAGCCACCCTAAGCACCGCATTCAAAAGGGGCTCTAACCTCTTCCTAGTGGAGGGACAAGCAAACGAATAGACATTACTACCAAAATACAGGGAACTGACAACAGTAGCATACGCTATTCTGAGAAGGTTTTTGGTGCCAACACTCCGAGAAGTATGACTAATGCTCTTCAGAACGTTAAGTTTCTTCAAAGTCTTCTCACGGAGACGAGAGACGTGATTGCCCCACGTTAAACCCCGATCGAACAACAGACCAAGGATACGTAGGGAGACCACCCAGGGAATATCTTCCCCGTGCAGCCGAAGGTTCGAATCAGGCGAGATTTTCCTCCTGGAGAAAACAATCGCAGCACTTTTATGAGGGCTGAGACTCAACTTCCAGTAACTGCACCAGCGGACCAGATTATGAAGGGTATCCTGAATATCATGCATAATGTCATCGAGGCAGGGGCCAGACGCGTAAAGGAAAGTATCATCCGCGTAAACAACAGCCTTAACCCGAGAACCAATTGCTTCAAAGATATCACTCATATAGAAGGAGAAGAGTAAAGGAGACAGAACAGCCCCTTGCGGGACCCCCACGAAAGACGAGACTGGGGCAGACAAAGTTCCCAACCACCTAACCTGGATAGCACGTTGCATGAAGGAATGGCACCATTTCGTGAGATGGCCATCAACGCCCGCTGACAGCATCTTGAAAGCCAGGCCGTCCGGCCATACAGAGTCGTAAGCAGAGGCAATATCCACCGAGACCAAGACACTAAACCACTTCTGCCGCCGAGCTGCCGCCAGATCTGCATAGATTTTCGTCAAAGCAGGAGCACAGTCCCTAAAAGGAATAAACCCGTAGTGGTTCACATGGAAAACATCATTCTTGAGCACCCAAGGAATCATCCGCCGAAGAACCATCCGCTCAAAAACCTTCGAGAGAACAGTGGTGAGGGAGATTGGGCGATAGGAAGACGAGGAACTGGAATTCTTGCCCGGCTTCAAGATAGGAACTACAATGGCTTCCTTCCAGGACTTGGGAACTCGACCATCCAACCAGAGATTATTAAAGCAATCGAGCAGTCTGAGCAGACTGCTATTGTCGAGGCACTTGAGAAGTCGGAGGGAAATACCATCATTTCCAGGGGTGCGATGGGAAGACTTGTGCAAGGCGTGTTGAAGATCCGAGAGATCAAAAGGCTTCCTAATGTTGCTATTCACGTTGGCACTGAAGTCCAGCGGGATGTAGCAGTCGATAGGGGGGCGGACAAACGTGTGAGCAAAAGTATTAGCAGCAGCCAGCCTACTGTCATTTGAGGTGCTAATGTAGTTATAGGACTCCTGGGGAGGGTTCTTCCGGTTTTGGAGAGCTTTGAGAAGTTTGAAGATATCGCCAGACTTCCCACTACTTTTACAGACCTCGGACCAGTACATACGTTTAGCGTCCTTGATTTCTTTCTTGAGACGAGCAGCAAATTGCTTGTGTTGCATCCAGTAAGCCGAGCTTAGGTGCTTTCTTGCCAAGCGAAGGAACTTGCGTTTCTGCCCAAGAAGGTAACTGCAGCGGCTATCCCACCAGGGAGTGCCAACACGATCCAAGATCCTAATCCTTCGACTACTAACAGCAACCGACCTTTGACAAGTGTTCACCACGTCTTCATAGGACGGAGAGTTACACTCCTGTAACTCCTTGTTAAGTTTAACGGTAGCGGACCCCCAGTCACACCTTAACCTAACACTATGACACGGACGAGAGCCGGGCAGCCTATCGAAAGTAAGTTTGATTGGGCAGTGGTCACTATCAAACGTATCAGAGTGGACCTGGACACAGGTATTCGAAAACAGGTCAGGTGAAACAAGAGAGAGATCAATTAAAGTGGAAGATCCCCCCGGAGAAACATGGGTAGGAACGGAGGTATTAACAAGACAGATATTGTTGTTTATGATCCAGTCGATGACCCTCGAGCCCTGAGGAGAATCCCGACGGCCACCAAAACTCGTATGATAACTGTTGAAATCACCAACTATTACGAAAGAACTATTGCAAAGGTAAAGAGCCTGGTTAAACCAGTCATAGTCAAACCTGCCGGGAGGAGAATAAACATTAAGAATTTGAAGCCTGAAACTAGATGACAGCTTAACTTCAACACCCAGGACCTCGTTGCCATGGGAAGAGCTAGGAAGTGAAAGAAGACGAGAGGAAAATTTGCGATTGACGGCAGTAATGAGACCACCACCGTGTTGAAGGTGCCTATCAGCCCGATAGACAACCTTCCCAGGAAGAGAAAAATCATGTGAAGAGCTCAAGAACGTTTCCTGGAGGCAAATAAAATCTGAACGAGAAAAGAACGAATGGTGGAGCCAAGCAGAGTTTGCTCGGACTCCGCGAATATTCTAGTGGATTAAGGAGACTCCCATTAGAAAAACAAAAATAACGGAAAAGAAAAAAGCCTCCGGCCAAAAAGTTTTTTTTTTTTTTTTTAATTTTTCTACCCAGGCGTTTGACCAAATGACGGTATCTCGCTGGGAGGAGGAGTTCTTATTTGGCTATTATCTGTAGGTGGAACCGAAGTATCCATCAGAGTGGCATTTAAAGTAGGTGAATGCAGGGCGAGTTCTAGTTTTTTCTTTTTTAGTAACCTCTTTGCTTGAGATTCCGAACTGTCTGTTTCTGTAGATGAAGGGGTAACACCGTGAGCTGACGGGCGGAGGGATAACGCTAGGGTCTGGGTTAGGTATCCCAGCATTTGTTGGAACGTTTGAAGTTGGGAAGCCAGAAGTTGTTGCACCAGTTCTAACATAGACGATGTCAGAGCTTTCAAGGAAGCTTCTAGATCCGACTTAGTGACAAGGTCTGGCAATGGTGGAGTACTAGTTGCAACTTTAGCATAAGTTTGGATTTTGACTCCCTCAGTCTCAGAAAACTTTCTTCTGGCCTCAGCTATAGTCAAGTGATTAGCGCTGCGGAACTTTTGAATTGTGACTTCACGTAAGTACAACGGGCAAGTTTTGTCAAGAGCTTCGTGCCCCCCTTTACAATTTACGCATCTCAATGACGTCGCGGTACAGACTCCAGAGTGACTCTCGCTACATTTTACACAGACCGGCGACTGTTTACACGACTGTGTACTGTGATTAAATTTGTAACAATTCCGGCATGGCCGTGGGTTGTCCCAAAATAGAGTGATTCTATGATTCTGGTACCATAACTTGACATGACTAGGCAGCTGGGTTCCCAACTTTGTGACTAGCACTGTAGTCAAAGGTATTTGACCGTCGTTACTTTTTTTAATGAACCGTCTAATTTCAAGAGGGATTATTCCCTGCAATTCCAATTCCTCCGCAATGTCCTGGCATGAAATGGTTATGTCTATATTGTGCAAGAGGAACCTCGTGGATATCGTTTCTTTAATAATATACGGCTCAACAACAATGTCAAAAAGTGTTTTTGTTTGCAAAAATTTTTGAGCCGCTTCCACTGACTTCGTAATCACTAGAGCTTTACCCTGACGGGTCATTTTTAGCGTTTCTATAACATTCGTTTTTCCGACTATTTTTAAAAATTCGGCTTTCAGTTTCTTGGGGTTGGATGCAGGCAGCGAACCCTCTTTAGCAGCAATTAAAATGGCAATTTCATCCACTCCATCATTTACTGCTGCTTGTAAGCAGTCAGGAAGATTATTATTAACGTAGAAATTAGGATTCAAAGCCATACCTTGTGAAGTGTCCATGTTTTGAACCATATCCTGTCCTTGCTGACTTACGTTTCCATTATTCGCAATTTTCGCCGTTGGATTTACCGCCAGCTTCAGTAGTTTTAAACAAACTGACCTTTCCGCAAAGGTCAACAAACAAGTTCAGTCCTTATCCGACGATAGAAAAGAAAAAAAACACTCTTGTAGCACCACGTGTAGGGCGGTTCACACAACTCGTAACACGAATACAAACTTCCTTTAATTAAACTGTCAATAAACAACTTGTTCACAAACCAATATCTTTGTAAATAAACTAAAATTACTCTACCCGAGTTTCAAAAACTAAATATAAACTAAATATAAACTTGAAACACTTAGCGATAATGTCACACAGCCGGCACCGCTAGCCACGCCATGAGCCGAATTATGTAACTTCATGATTATAAACAACGCAATGCCAAATAAAAACAAACATAATTTGTTGCCATTCAGAAAATACAAATTCCAAATGGACAACTCTTTAATTGCAAATGAACGACTCTTTGACTGTTTCATTAAAAAAAAAAGAATGCTTAAAATATTTCTAAAACATATTAAAGCCTTAAAAATCTTAAAATATATTTGTAAAAACATATTAAAGTCTTTAAATATTTTTTATCAAGCTTCATTATTTGTTTACATTGTATGGTATGATTGGCGTCGAGTTCAGTACGTAAATGTCGCCAGTTGATTTTAGTTTTGAAATTAATGTAAAGTTATAGTTGGGATAGAATGTTTGGTTGGGCAAGTAAAGGTCACCAGTTGAAATGAGTATTGAAAGTAGGGTAGTCTAAGGTGATAATGTCGAGTCAAGATAAAATGTTCGGTTGAGAATGAGAAAGTCCCTAGCTGGATCCTGGATATTTTGGCGATGTTGTGGGTGAGATAGCTGGTTGGGAGTATAGAGTAGAGGTGAATTTGGGTTAGCATGGAGTGTCTGTAATTATTAGATAGTTAGTTAGAAAATACGCAAGCAAAGTGATGACGTCACTGGGCGTCAGTGGATGCAAGAAAAAGATTTCCTATGTTAATCGCCCATTGGATTTTTTGCAAAAAATTATTAAAAATTGAGGAAAATTATTTCCCGATTTTAATTCCCATATTTCGGTATAGATATGTATTAGTTATCGTGTGCATGCGTTAGATTACGTTGTTTTTGCTGTAACATTGATAAAATTTAAATTTTAAATTTCAAAACTTTAGAAAAATAAAATAGCAAACTTCCATATTTGATTGAAAACATAAACATTTCATTTCAAAGGATGATATTTACTCAATAAATATCCAACTAATATACTAAAGAAAAGGAAAATGATAAATATTCTATCATAATTTGAAGTCAAATTTGTTTTCAAATGTTTAAATAAAGTGTCTGATATAAGATACTCATATGTTGCAGCGGAATAGATTTAATATATCTGTCATCCTTGGCGGAAAAAATATATCGCCAAATTATTTGGCGAACATATTTCATTCCTTTCAAAAATCATGGTTATTTTAACTGAATTATATGAAACAATATATCGCACAATTCGTATTACGAAAATAAACATCTGGCATGTATATTTTCGTAGTATGTTTTTAATCGCCAAATACAAAAAACGCCAAAGATGACAGTTTTGAAATTTAAAATTTTGTCAATTTGACAGCAAAATAACTCAATCTAACACATGGATACGATATCATACCTATACCCAAATACGGGTATTAAAATCGGAAAATAATTTTCCTCGATTTTTAATAATTTTTTACAAAATATACAATGGACGATTAACATATAGGGAATCATTTCTTGCATCCACGGACGGTCAGTGACGTCACATTTCGCTTACGTATTTGGAAATAGGATCTTCGATCTTCGATAGTCAAAGTATTTTGGTAAAATGAAGTGAATCGTTATTTACTTCCTCTTACCCATAGGGTCGAGAAAGTATTGTTTTAGGGTCAAATTTTAGAACGTGAGTTTTTGTTATACTTACATGTTCTGAGGTCCCCTGAATACGAAAATCACGTTTTTAGCGAATGGTCTCTGTGTCTATCTGTGTGTCTGTTATCAGCATATCTCAAGAACGAATAGTAGCAGAAATTCCAAAATCGGTATTCTAAATGTGTATCATATAGGGATGCTACAGTAAGCTTTTCGTTAAGATGAAGCAAATGGTTCGTGTACAGGGACATTCAAAAGTATTCAAATACATTACGGCGGTCTATGGGGGAAATTGCAAGTAAGTAGAATTTAACATCTATAGACTGCACTAAACCAAATGAAACGAATACATATTTTTTGTAATAGAGATAGTCAACTGGGAATTTTTTTTTGTGTATGTAGGAGCCTCGCCTCCCCCCCCCCCTGGGGTAGATGTCCTCCCTCGAGTGGAGTAAATTTTCATGATGGGTATCTTTCAAAAGATCTCGCCAATACCTTTAAAACGAATGGTTGAACCATCGATCTACGATAATTTAAAATAAAGTTAATGATTTCTTTCATTTTTAACATTTTTTTTTTTTTTTTAACTTTAATATTGAGAATAAATTCAACTTTTTTCTAGATATTTAGTGTTATACTATTTCTCTAATATGGAAATCGTCTGTGTTATCATACAAGATAACTTTTTAAAATAATAATTTTAATAAATTATTTTTTTTTAACTGAATTATTTTTTAATAACCGAATTAAATTCTATATAAATGTAGGTGCATTAATGAAACGGGGGGTTGAGGGGAGCCAGAACTAATTATCATATAAAACTCTTCCGAACCCTAATTTGAATTGTTTAACATAGGTTTACATAACAGTACACGTTATCTCACCTCTTAATCTCCAACCTGTACTTATAGCATTAAATTTCAGGGTAAGAGAAAGTCGTGTGAGTGACACACTAGATTATTCTTATTATGAGGACTTTAAATGGAGCACTTAACGGAGCACTGGGATGTGTTGTTGCTGTTGTGTTTTCGGGCCTATATTTTTTGTCACCCAGCAGTTTTTTTGTCATTCATATTTATTGATCGGGTAGAATTTTTTTAATTTCAGAACGAAAATTAGAAAATATCGAAACACAATTGATATCTAAACAAAAACTGAAAATACATTTGAATGATCACGTGGTAATCTTCATGATCTAAATATTGTTTTCAAGATTTATCGTTCACATTCCGTCATTTTTGACGGGGCTATATACTAGTTTTTAAATAGTGCTTTTAACGTCTATAAATTTAAAGAGTGCAAGTTTAAAATTTCATTAATTAACAGACTTATTTTATGTTATTGCAGTATATTTATATCTGACTGTATACATACTGAGTTCAATATAACACTTTTTTTTATATCGCTATCGGAGTTTACCATGTTTCAGTTGTATATCTTTAACATTTTATTTCAAAAATAAAACAAAAATGCTTCAAAATTTTCTGCATTTACTAAAACAATCAATAATATTACAATGGAAAATAATATTTCAATTAAAATTTCAACAATATTAGTATGCAAAAAATAAAGAAAGAAATAACAGCTAAATTATTAATTATTAGCTATTGAATATTTTATGTACTGATTTGATGCAGTAAAAAATTATTGCTCTAATTCTTAATAACCGAAGAACTCATGTTCGATTTTGTTGCCCGAGCCCTTTAACTGATTATAACGAAATTTCATGAACTATTGTGAAATTTTGTTCGATGAATTATAATAAAATTTAATAATTTTAAAGTATACTAACCATAATTTAATTTCATTGTATTATTTTTTATAACATATTTTATTATGGTATTCATTAAAAAAAAAAAAAAAAAAATGAAAAAAAGTTTTAAAGTTATTTTAATAGGAAGACAAAACTTCATCATTTATTATTGTCAATAACGTAAATGTTTAATTTTTTACAATTTTTTGTAAAATAATCACATAATTTTTTATATCACTTTTATTTAAGCAAATAGAATAAAAATGATACTGAAACAAGTTGTTTGTACACTTAAAAGAAGTGAAATTAAATCTAAACACTGAATATTAAGTTTCTTCCCATCAAAGTTTCCAAAGTTCCCAAAATTCCCGGTTTAAACCCGAAAATTCTCGGGTTTTTTACATCTCTAAGTAAGCCCAAGTAATCACCACTGGCGAGCGATAGTTGATAGCCTGGAGGCTGGCGATCACAGTCTTGCTGTCGGAAAAGATGATAAGCTTACCCTTAAGAGGGGCAAGGTCCAAGGCCAAACCAATCGCAAGCGTTTCAGCCGTAAAGATAGAGTTTATGTTGTCTACTCGCTTTGAATGTCCACAGCGCAAAGACATGTCCCAAACAGCGATGCCAGTGCAAGAGCTAGTTTTGGAGGCATCAGTAGCCATTTGATGCCACTCGCTATGTAGAGAAGCATATTCGGCGAAGGTCTGCTGAATCAGCTCCGGATGGAGAGACCACTGAGCTGAAGAACAACTGGAGGAAATGCTAGACCGGTTTTCGCGTGCCGTTTTTTGAAGGTTTGTCTTCCGAGCGTTGTATGGCAAAAAGCATTTGATATATTTATATTTCAAAGTAAAATTGTATTAAGGTTGTCTGTTCGAACAACCATATGCTAAACATGACATTACAATTTTAAATTTTAATTCTTTAAAGATTATAATAGTAATAAACGACCCGACAAATGCTGCTTGCCATACAAGGCAGGCGAACGATTGCAGAAAAACTGGCACGCACGAACACTGTGTAAAAGTATTGGAAGCATTTGCTCCAGTTGTTCTTCAGCTCAGTGGGAGAGACCTGCTCTGGAAGTCTAAGGTATCGATTAGAAGAGAAATGTTGTCACACAAAGGATAGGGGGGCTGGATCCAAAGCAATAAGTCCTGAGACCTCAAACCAAACTGACTAAGAATATCCCTCACGAGGGAACCATGAGAGCCAGAGTCAAAGTTGGAAGGACCCACCAATGAATGAATGGGTGAGCACGTACCTAAACCAAAGTGGCGAATGAAAAAACGTTCCTTATGGAGGTCCTGAAGGCTAGCCACAGTAAGCGAGTTAGCTTCCCGGCGAAGAACGGGGATAGGCGTCCACCGAGGGAGGCCCGTAGCCACCCTAAGCACAGCATTCAAAAGGGGCTCTAACCTCTTCCTAGTGGAGGGACAAGCAAAGGAATAGACATTACTCCCAAAATACAGGGAGCTGACAACAGTAGCATGAGCGATTCTGAGAAGGTTTTTGGTGCCAACACACCGGGAAGTGTGACTAATGCTCTTCAGAAGGTTAAGTTTCTTCAAAGTCTTCTCACGGAGTCGAGAGACGTGATTGCCCCACGTTAAGCCCCGATCGAACAACAGGCCAAGGATACGAAGGGAGACTACCCAGGGAATTTCTTCCCCCTGCAGCCGAAGGTTAGAATCAGGCGAGATTTTCCTTCTGGAGAAGACAATCGCAGCACTTTTATGAGGGCTGAGACTCAACTTCCAGTAGTTGCACCAGCGAACCAGATTATGAAGGGTGTCCTGAATATCATGCATAATGTCTTCCAGGCAGGGCCCAGACGCGTAAAGGAAGGTATCATCCGCGTATACAACAGCATTAACTCGAGGTCCAATTGCCTCAAAGATATCACTCATATAGAAGGAGAAGAGTAAAGGAGACAAGACAGCCCCTTGCGGGACCCCCACGAAGGACGAGACTGGGGCAGATAAAGTTCCCAACCACCTAACCTGGATAGCACGTTGCATGAACGAATGGCACCATTTCGTGAGATGGCCGTCAACGCCCGCTGACAGCATCTTAAAAGCTAGACCGTCCGGCCATACAGAGTCGTAAGCAGAGGCAATATCCACCGAAACAAGAACAGTAAACCACTTCTGCCGCCGAGCAGACGCCAGATCTGCATAGATTTTCGTCAAAGCAGGTGCGCAGTCCCTAAAAGGAATAAACCCGTAGTGGTTTACATGAAAAACATCATTCTTTAGCACCCAAGGAATCATACGCCGAAGAACCATCCGTTCAAAAACCTTCGAAAGGACAGGGGTCAGGGAGATTGGGCGATAGGAAGACGAGGAACTGGAATTCTTACCCGGCTTCAAGATAGGAACGACAATGGCCTCCTTCCAAGACTTGGGAACCAGACCATCCAACCAGAGATTATTAAAGCAGTCCAGAAGTTTCACCAGACTGTTATTGTCAAGGCACTTGAGAAGTCGAAGGGAAATACCATCGCTTCCAGGAGTGCGATGGGAAGACTTGTGCAAAGCGTGTTGAAGATCCGAGAGAGCAAAAGTTTTCCTAATGTTGCGATCCACGTTGGCACTGAAGTCCAGAGGGATGTAACAGTCAATAGGAGGTCGGACAAACGTGTGAGCAAACGTATTAGCGGCAGCCAGCCTACTGTCATTTGTAGTGTTGATGTAATTATAGGAATCCTGGGGAGGGTTCTTCCGGTTTTGGAGAGCTTTGAGGAGTTTGAAAATGTTGCCAGACTGCCCATTCCTTCTACAGACCTCGGACCAGTACATACGTTTAGCATCCTTGATTTCTTTCTTGAGACGAGCCGCAAAAAGCTTGTGCTGCATCCAGTAGGCCGAGCTCAGGTTCTTTCTCGCCAAGCGGAGGAACTTGCGTTTCTGCCCAAGAAGATAACTGCAGCGGCTATCCCACCAGGGAGTGCCAACACGATCCAAGATCCTAATCTTCCGACTGCTCACAGCTACCGACATTTGACAAATATTTACCACGTCCTCATAGGACGGAGAGTTACGATCCTGCAACTTCTTGTTTAGCTGAACAGTAGCGGACCCCCAGTCACACCTTAACCTAACACTATGACACGAACGGGAGCCGGGCAGCCTATCGAAAGTGAGTTTGATTGGGCAGTGGTCACTATCAAACGTATCAGAGTGGACCTGGAAACAGGTATTGGAAAACAGGTCAGGTGAAACAAGAGAGAGATCGATTAAGGTAGAAGGTCCCCCAGGAAAAACATGGGTGGGAACGGAGTTATTGACCATACAGATATTGTTGTTTATGATCCAGTCGATGACCCTCGAGCCCTGAGGAGAATCCCGACGGCCACCAAAACTCGTATGGTAGCTGTTGAAATCCCCGACAATTACGAAAGAGCTATTGCAGAGGTAAAGAACCTGGTTAAACCAGTCGTAGTCAAACCTCCCGGGAGGAGAATAAACGTTAGGGATTTGAAGCCTAAAACTAGATGACAACTTAACTTCAACACCCAGGACCTCGTTGCCATGGGAAGAGCTAGGGAGTGAAAGATGACGAGAGGAAAATTTGCGATTGACAGCAGTAATAAGACCACCACCGTGTTGAAGGTGCCTATCAGCCCGATAGACAACCTTCCCAGGAAGAGAAAAATCATTTGAAGAACTCAGGAAAGTTTCCTGGAGGCAAATAAAATCAGAACGAGAAAAGAACGAATGATGGAGCCAAGCAGAATTTGCTCGAGCTCCGCGGATGTTCCAATGAACTAATGAGACTCCCATTAGAAGAGAAATAAAAATAAAGAAAAGAAAAGAGGCCTCCGGCCAAACAAGTTTTTTTTTTTTTTACCCAGGCCCGTTACCAAATGAAGGTATCTTGCTGGGAGCAGGAGTTCTTATTTGGCTATTGTCTGTAGGTAGACCCGAAGTATCCATGGCATTTAGAGTAGGTGAATGCAGGGCTAGTTCAAGTTTCTTCTTTTTTAGTAACCTTTTTGCTTGAGATTCCGAACTGTCTGTTTCTGTAGATGAGGAAGACGTCGCACCGTGAGCCGGCGGACGGAGGGATAAGGCTAAAGTCTGGGTCAGGGATCCCAGCATTTGTTGAAATGTTTGAAGTTGGGCAGCCATAAGTTGTTGCACCATTTCTATCATAGATGATGACAAAGCTTTCAAGGAAGCTTCTAGATCAGATTTGGTGACGAAGTCTGGCAATGTTGGGCTACTGGTTGCAACCTTTGCATAAGATTGGGTTTTGACGTCCTCAGTCTCAGAAAACCTCCTTCTAGCCTCAGCTATGGTCAGGTGATTAGCGCTGCGGAATTTTTGAATTTTGACTTCACGTACGTACAACGGTCAAGTTTTGTCGAGAGCCTCGTGCCCCCCTTTACAATTGACACATTTCAGTGACGACGCGGTACAGACGCCAGTATGACTCTCGCTACATTTTACACAGACCGGCGACTGTTTGCAAGACTGTGTGCTGTGATTGAATTTGTAACAATTCCGGCATGGCCGTGGGTTGTCCCAAAAAAGAGTGATTCTATGATTCTGGTACCATAACTTGACATGACTGGGCAGCTGGGTTCCCAACTTTGTGACTAGCACTGTAGTCAAAGGTATTTGAGTGTCGTTACTTTTTTTAATGAACCGTCTAATTTCAAGAGGGATTATTCCCTGCAATTCCAATTCCTCCGCAATGTCCTGGCATGAAATGGTTATGTCTATATTGTGCAAGAGGAACCTCGTGGACATCGTTTCTTTAATAATATACGGCTCAACAACAATGTCAAAAAGTGTTTTTGTTTGCAAAAATTTTTGAGCCGCATCCACTGACTTCGTGATCACTAGAGCTTTACCCTGACGGGTCATTTTTAGCGTTTCTATGACATTTGTTTTCCCGACTATTTTTAAAAATTCAGCTTTCAGTTTCTTGGGGTTGGATGCAGGCAGCGAACCCTCTTTAGCAGCGATTAAAATGGCAATTTCATCCACTCCATCAGTTACTGCTGCTTGTAAACAGTCAGGAAGATTATTATTAACATAGAAATTAGGATTCAAAGCCATACCTTGTGAAGTGTTCATGTTTTGAGCCATATCCAGTCCTTGCTGATTTACATTCCCATTATTCACAATTTTTGCCGTTGGATTTACCGCCGCCAGCTTCGGTAGTTTTAAACAAACTGACCTTTCCGCAAAGGTCAACAAACAAGTTCAGTCCTTATTCGACGATAAAAAGAAAAAACACTCTTGTAGCACCACGTGTAGGGCGGTTCACACAATTCGTAACACGAATACAAACTTCCTTTAATTAAACTGTCAATAAACAAAGTTGTTCACAAACAATATCTTTGTAAAGAAACTAAAATTACTCTACCCGAGTTTCAAACACTAAATATAAACTAAATATAAACTTGAAACACTTAGCGATAATGTCACACAGCCGACACCGCTAGCCACACCAGCTCTTAATTAACTTATATATTTAAAAAAATAATCACCTAACCACACGCAACGTTGGTATGGACGTACACTATGGACCGCTCACGCTGTGTTATCAGAATGGCCCCATTTTGGTCGCTTTTAGAAGATGGCGCTCGCATCGACTGCCTTTCTACTTCAGACTTGAAATAGCGCTTTAACGCGAGAATTAAATGAAATAATGTTAAATATCTCGAACAAAAAAACATATATCCATAAAATTTTTGTTTTAAAATATAGCTAATACAAATGTCTAAAAATCGATATCTGGAATTTTTGAAATTCGGTCCCCAAGGGGGGGGGGAGGGGGCGAAACGTGATTTCACATAATCCTATATAACTCAAACAAAAAAAAAACAGATATACGTGAAATTTTTACTTTAAAATATAGCTAATACAAATGTCTAAAAATCGGTTTCAGGAATTTTTAAAATTCGGTCCCCAAGGGGGGCGGGGGGGGGCAAAACGTGATTTCGCATAATCCAATATATCTCAAACAAAACAAATAGATATACGTGAAATTTTTGCTCTAAAATATAGCTAATGCAACTATCTAAAAACCAATTTCTGGAATTTTAGAAATTCAGCCCCCAGGTGGGGCAGCAACGGGGGGGGGGGGGCTATGGAGCAAAAACAAATAGAAATACAGTTAGGCCGTTCAAAATTGGTACAGATAGGTTTTAAAGGCCTGCAAGACGAATGGGGATATTTTCGATTGTGTAAAATAATTAGGTGGGGCAAGAAGGGGGGGGAGGGGTGGGGTGGGGACAAAAAAATAAAAATAGTGTCAGATCGTTCAAAATTGGTACATAGAGGTTTTCGATACTTACAAATCGATTGTGGATATTTTTGAATTTGTAAAATTATTAGGAGGGGCGGTAAGGGGGGGGTGGGGTGGTAAAGGGGGGCTATGGGGCAAAAACAAATAGAAATACAGTTAGGCCGTTCAAAATTGGTACATGTAGGTTTAAGAGGCCAGCAAGTCGAATGGGGATATTTTGGAAAGTGTAAAGTTGTTAGGAGGGGCGAGAAGGGGGGTGGGGAGAGGGGGGGGACAAAAAAATAAAAAAAGTGTTAGATCGTTTAAAATTGGTTTATACAGGTTTTCGATACTGACAAATCAATTGCGGATATTTTCGAATTTGTAAAATTATTAGGAGGGACGGTAACGGTGGTGGGGCCGTAAGGGGGGGATATGGGCAAAAACAAATAGAAATACAGTTAGGCCGTTCAAAATTGGTACAGACAGGTTTTAAAGGCCTGCAAGACGAATGGGGATATTTTCGATTGTGTAAAGTTATTAGGAGGAGCAAGAAGGGGGTGGGGAGAGGGGGGCAAAAAAATAAAAATAGTGTCAGATCGTTCGAAATTGGTACATAGAGGTTTTCGATACTTACAAATCAATTGCGGATATTTTCGAATTTGTAATATTATTAAGAGGGGCGGTAAGGGGGGGGGGCTATGGGCAAAAACAAATAGAAATACAGTTAGGCCGTTCAAAATTGGTACAGATAGGTTTAAGAGGCCTGCAAGTCGAATGGGGATATTTTCGAAAGTGTAAAGTTATTAGGAGGGGCGAGAAGGGGGGTGAGGAGAGGGGGGGGTGCAAAAATATAAAAATAGAGTTAGATCGTTCAAAATTGGTTTATAGAGGTTTTCGATACTTACAAATCAATTGCGGATATTTTCGAATTTGTAAAATTATTAGGAGGGGCGGTAAGGTGGTGGGGCCGTAAGGGGGGGGGGCTATGGGCAAAAACAAATAGAAATACAGTTAGGCCGTTCAAAATTGGTACAGACAGGTTTTAAAGGCCTGCAAGACGAATGGGGATATTTTCGAAAGTGTAAAGTTATTAGGAGGGGAGAGTGGGGGGCCAAAATATAAAAATAGAGTTAGATCATTCAAAATTGGTTTATAGAGGTTTTTGTACTTACAAATCAATTGCAGATATTTTCGAATTTGTAAAATTATTAGGAGGGGCAGTAAGGGGGGTGGCTATAGGCAAAAACAAATAGAAATACAGTTAGGCCGTTCAAAATTGGTACAGACAGGTTTTAAAGGCCTGGAAGTCGAATGGGGATATTTTCGATTGTGTAAAGTTATTAGGAGGGGCGAGAAGTAGGAGGGGAGAGGGGAGGGCAAAAAAAAAATAAAAATAGAGTTAAAGCGTTCAAAATTGGTATATAGAGGTTTTCGATACTTACAAATCGATTGGGGACATTTTCGAATTTGTAAAATTATTAGGAAGGACGGGTAGGGGGTGGGGCGGTAAGTTCGGGCTATGGGCAAAAACAATTAGAAATACAGTTAGGCCGTTCAGAATCGGTACAGATAGGTTTTAGAGGCCTGCAAGTCGAATAGGGATATTTTCGAAAGTGTAAAGTTATTAGGAGGGGCGAGAAGGGGGGGGAGGAGGGGGGGGGGCAAAAAAATAAAAATAGAGTTAGATCGTTCAAAATTGGTTTATAGAGGTTTTCGATACTTACAAATCAATTGCGGATATTTTCGAATTTGTAAAATTATTGAAAAACCTATTCAGATATTTCACACGAATAAAGAATATAACTATGAAAAAATGTATTTATTTATTAATATATTTTTTTTTTTAAATCCAAGAATGAAAACATTCATTATATGTAAATATATCTATAAATATAAAGAATTCGCTCCCCCCCCCCAAACCCGAAAAAAAAAAAAAAAAAAGAAAATAGACGAAATAGTATAATGAAAACATAAACATATGATATTTAAAAAATAAATATGAAAATATGAATTTTCATAATTTAAAACAATGAATGTATTTTAAAAATCAGAATTTATTCCAGCATTTCCAATTAAACAAAAAAAAATTGCAAAGTATGTAAAAAAGACAAAATTAAAAAAATTATTATGATTTTTTTACAAAGGCGTTTTCCCTCTTCCGAGACTCCAATGGTGGTCGAGCGGTTCTGCACTGAAAGCTGAGTGACGGGAAGTGCCTGGGTTCAATGCCAGGTCGCGCTTTTCTACTTAGTCATTCAGAGTTTTCCGTGGTTTTCTCCGAAAATTACGTGCATAAGGACTAGAATCCCTTAGAAAGACCCCCCAAGGAGGGCACTCCCCTTCAGACGTAGGACCTACAGTAGTCAATCGACTTTATTCCCAAATCCAATAAATCCATAAACCGAAATACAGCACTTTTTCCCTTTTATCAATATTTTTCATTTTTAAATTTGCACTTTAAAGAGATTTTTAATCTGTATTATTTACTACTCATTTAAAGCAAATAATTTATTCAAAAAATAAAATTAACTTATATATATATATATATATATTTAAATATGCGCGATATAAAAATCAATGTAATGAAAAGCAGAGTCAATCATAATAATTTGAGCATTCCCTTTCAAAAAGCTAAAGGAGCATTTTTTTTTATTCATTATTTTATTTATTTATTTTTGGAACCAAAGCCCATAATACTGTATTGGGAAATTTTTTAAATTCTGAATATTTTCTTCTAAAGGATTCGAAAACTGCTTTTAGGTCATTCATCTGACTTTACAGCTTAAAATCAATGTTGGTGTTGGAGATTAAAGCCAGCTGACAGCATTAGGGTCCAAGGCCTGGGTGTGCCCACCGTGGCGGTCCTTCTAAAGGGCCTTTGTCCACAATTACGCAAGTTTCAGGAAAAAAAGAAACGCGCAAAACTCCGAACAGCTAGACCGATAAGCGCGATTTGTGATCGAACCCGACACTTCACGTCCACCAGCATCAAGAAGTCAATTTTTGAAAAACTAGAACAGATTTAATGGTCGAGAAATTTCTGAATGTGCAAATGGAATTATGAAAAATATACTGGATAATGTAATTCTATGAATATCCATCTTTGTAGCAAACAGTATGATACCACTGTTTCTTGCATGTAAAATAATATTCTGTTCCTTAACAACATTATAGCTGCCTGGTACTCATTTCTAAAGTATTCTCTCAACTTTTTAATACAAGTTCCTATAGTAAGATTTTTAATTAAAAAATATTATATTGAAGCTTAGAGAACATTTTTCTCTTTCTAGAATGCATTTCTTTTTTACTTGTGCAACAAGAATTGGGGAAAAAAAAGAAGGGAAAAAAAAAAAAAAACCTGTCATGACAACATAATTAAAAAGTAATGGTTGGGTTTAAGGCCGACTGCCTGCGCTAAGCTCCTAGGCCAATAGGTGGAATGCCCTCCGTGGAAGTCTTTCAATGGGGTTCTATTCCGCATTTACGCGAGTTTCTGAGAAAACCACGGAAAACTCCTAACGTCTTTGTCGATGAGCACGACCTATGATCGAACCTGACATTTCTTGAAAGGTAATAAAAATTACTTTAAAAAAATTGATTCAATTTATAAAATCATGCTTATCTTAGGTAAGGTGACCAGACATCCTCTTTTCAATAGGACAGTCTTCTTTTTCAACGCTCTGCCCTCTTAAACGAAACAAACATTACAGGACTAAAAAGTCCTCTTTTTTATGTTTTTTGTCCGCTGTCCTTTTTTTCAAATGAAAAGGATTTAGTCCTTAATTTCAAAAATTTTGCAAAACTGGGAACCTCAATCGGCTGTTCGCTGTGTCGAGCGGTGAACACTAACTTTTTTCTGCGTTAGGTTCGCAAAAAGAAAAACTTTCTAATAAACTTGCCAAAGTATATTATGGTTTATGTCTATTCAGATTCTTCGAATCACAAAGAAATAAAAGTATTCTCTATATTCCTACGATTCTTTGATCTAGAACACGAAATCACTATTGAAATTGTCATAAAATCATTAAGGTGGTGGTACTCCGGCTGATACGCGGTCGGTTGACGTGTGTTCTCACTTTTGCATGAATAATATTCTTCATAAAAATAGGCCCACCAGTGATCGAGAGGTTCCGTTCTCGAAGCTGGTCTACGTGAAATGCTGAGTTCGATACCCGGTCACGCTTGTTGGCTTAACTGTTAGGAGTTTTCCTTGATTTTCTCCGAAACTAGCGTAAATATAGGCTAGGACCTCTTAGAAAAACCCCACAGAGGAGTCTCTTACTCACGTCTAGAACCCTAGTGCAAACAATTGGTCTTAATGATAACACTACCACCACCTCAAAAAATTATGCAGAAGTTAGTTGAATTCCTTTTATGTCCTTCTAGCAAAAATGCTCCCACAAAGCGACTGTTTTCTTCAATGAACAAAATGTAGACATGTGAAAAAAATGTTTGGTCAGTATACTCTTTTTCCAATAAAAATTCTGATCACCTTATACGTAAAAAATAGAGTAAGTTAATCATATTTTGTGGCAAGTAACTTTTTTTTTCAGCGAGTGTAATCCAAGTTGAAATTTCGGGCCCTGTATATATATACATATATATATATATATATATATATATATATATATTATGCATACGATGATTTTCTTTTACTCTATTATAAAAAAAAAGACGAGGAATCTCTAATTTTCAGCTGGAAGAACACTAGCTTATAAATTATGAAATGTGAATGTGGCACTGGTGATGAATTTAATTAAATATAATTTTTCTTTAAAATCTCCAATTTTCAACTGAATTTAGGAGTTTTTTACTGTGACATCATAATCATTATTTTTAATTTTTGACAAAACCAATTAAAAATTTCTTTTTTGTTAAAAACAATACATTTCTATAATATGGTAATAATAATGATAATAATATAACGTGATTCATCATCTAACATGAATTGGAAGTTAAAAGATTGGCAGTTTGTAAAATTAATTTAAAATGTCAATGCAAAGTGGCATGAAAAAAAAAAAAAAAAACTTTTTAAATTATTTTTAAAATATCTTAAAACTCAGTAATTTTGAAATGAATTGAAAAAAGTTTGACTGTGAACTCATATCATTTTTTACCAATTTTTAACACTTGCCAAAATCTGTTTACAATTCAAGATTTTTAAAATACTTTTTTTTTAAAGCTGTAATTAAAAAAAAAAAAAAAAAAAAAAAAACGTAATTTATAATTTAACATGATTTAAATTCGTAAGATTGCAAGCTCGCATGTATTAGCCGAATAATATGAAAAAAGGAATACTGCTAGCACGCAAATTTTAAAATCTTAATGCAAAGTGACCTGAAAAATTACATTTTAATTAATTAAAAAAAAAAAAAAAATCTATCAAACAGAATTTTACTAAGAACCATCCCAATTAAATCAGTCTTTTTTTTTTTTTTTTTTTTTTTTTGTATAGTAATAGAATATTTATAAGACAATAATTTTATCATTCAACAAAACATTAAAATCAATAGCTTACATTAGGTGGACGAAATAAACTTGGGTTCTTTTCACCTATTTCTTTGTTTTTTTTTTTCGAACACTTCGATATCCAGAGGTGCAACCCGGTGCGTAACAATGCGACATTATGAAAAAAATCCAATATTAAAAATAAATTAAAAAGAAAACTGAAAATAAAACTAAAATTTCGTCTGCGCACAATGCTATTCTACGGAGGTAGTGGACAGTCAAAGAACAAATACGACCCCTAGCGGCGAACGAATAATAGCGACCATTTCGGGTCCATTTTTGAGGGAAGGCCGCCGTTGGAGAAAACGGTCCTTCTTCTCTAAGTCCGTGGTAGGTAGGTAGCCGTGGTAGGTAGGTAGAGGGGAGTAACTGAGCTATATGCTATGCCAAGACAGGCAGCTTGAGCTCGAAAGACACAATCAAGAGGAGAGGCCAGGGCCAAGACCCAAAGCTATGGACAATATTCCTCCTTTGGGTTTGAGACTATAGGAAATCAGCTGTTTTGGAAAACAATCCTCAATTTTACCACAGCAAAGCATTGTGGCATGCAAATTTTTATCTTGCGATATTATTTATAAGAGTTACCCAGATTATATGAAATTGAAGTAAGAGTGATATAGTGATACCATTGTTTTGTTTTTAATCTAGTTTTTGTAATATACTTTAATATTAATTTACATATATAATACTATTAAAAGTTGCTATGTGAACTATGGCGATGTTAACAAATTTAAATGGATGTTCCCTTTAATAAATTCCTTTATTAAAGTGATTGAAATTCTAATTATGTAAGCTTTGATATCTATATCCAATGTAATCAATGGAATCTTTTTTCTATTTATTAATTTGTAATGTGATTTGTTTGTAATCTTTAATTTTGTTCGCAATAGGCTTCGCTATTTTCGTTTTAAACATTGACATAAGTTTCATGATTCATAAATGATGATTGATTTACTTTTTACGCGTTTAATTTTTATTATCTTTTATTGATTATATACATATATATAATGTTCTGCAATTTTACGATATGGAATAGTCTTAACTTTACCATTCGATTCAGTTGTTTACATTTTTCTTTTGTTCTTGTTTGAACAGATATCTGATTATTAAGTTTCACTGGAGAGATATTTAGACTAAAAAATGTTATGCATAACAATAAGACGGCATCTTGAATCTAATTTGTTTACAAAACCATTGCTTACACGCTACTAGCCGACGATCACATCGGCCACGTGTTCGGCGATTTTACCTACTGTGACGTCACAGGAATATTGTCCATTGACGGATAGAGAATGCATGTTTGGAGAACTGGATAAGATGGAGAATGCCATGGGGAGAACTGAAAGCAGCAGCCATGATGTTGTCATAAGAGAAATGGGTATTAACGTTTAGAGCAGAAAGGAGGTTGCGCCGGGGGACGTTCAGGCGAGGACAGTGTAACAGAATATGTTCAGGCGTCTCATGATCATAGCAGAAACGACACAGCGGAGAGAACGCAAGTTTGAGGCGGTATAGCTTTTGGTGAGTAATTATGGTTTTGGACCTCCAACGAGCCAATGTAACATCCATCATCCGGGAGGGGGACCAGACGGGAAAGTTCCTGGTTAAGGAAAGGTGAGAGAAAGAGGTCGCGTAGTCGCAGTTCACCCATATATAAGGAAAGCGCAGCTGACGTCACGCTCAGGGCAAAACATTGGTATTTCCACCAATAGAGATTGTCCTTTTGCCACTCGTGAGTGGAAAATATTGATTAAAAGAGCGTTTGTTTGTAAACATGCCCTTTCCTTATAGTCGTTTTCGATGAACCAGGCTTTCCCGACGTGCGTCCGCAGATCTTCGGGAGAGATCCAGGGAGGAGAATAGCAAGTGTACGGTCCATTGCGGGCAAGCGCCACACGCAACGTTCAGGAATACGAATACCGGCACAGCGAAATAGCGCATCGGCGGCGCGAATTTACGCATTGTACTCGAATGGACCAAATCAAGCCAAATGTTGGCGAGAATGATTTCGCCTGAGCGGGAGCAGGGTTGCACAAGACCGTGGAGCCTCAAAGATCAAAGATCAAGAAATCTTCTTGACATTTGTTCTGCGCATCTTGTCAGTGGTTTGCGTACGTCATGGAATGTTTACACCACGGAACCAATCAGCTTTGCTGACAAATACGAATTCCGCTTAACTAAACGTATTTGGAAGGATGGATAGTTTGTTTTGTTTGTGTGAGCGATTTGAGAGAAAAAATTTTTATTATTCATTTAAAACATATTTATATTTTTTCAAGTTATTCCTTTTCTTTTGATTTGGATACTTTGAAATTGAGTAGATTTTGTTTGATGAATATCTCGCGGGTGTATTGTTTATAAGATTGCTGCAACTTCATTATTGTATCTTTAAGACTACTTTTATTTGCTATATATATTTTAATCAGTGGCGGATTTAAGGGGGGGGCTAGGGGGCTGAAGCCCCCCCCAAAACACTGATATTCATAATTGAATATTGCAATTGCAAATTTTTTATTGGTCTAAAATAGCACTTTGAAAAATCTTAGCCCCCCCCAAAAGTCAAGTTCTGGATCCGCCACTGATTTTAATCGTCTTATTATATAATACTCACCAAAATTTATTGTAAACATATATTATATTTATAAATTTTAAAATGAAAAATCTACATAGAAGTATTTTTTGAATAAGTTGATTGTATATCTTTTTCTTTCATATATAATCTTAAGTGTGCCTGACAATTTATTATATAGCTGTTGATTCGTAATAAGGCAATTCCACGGAAATGTCAACCTGAACGTCAATATTTCAAATTTAACAAAATTTTGAGTGTGATACTTGCATATTTTTAAAGCTTGTAATATATATTTTAGTAGCGTGAAGTTTGAATTATATAAATTGTTTTGTAAAAATGGGTTCGTCCATGTGTTTTCAGATTAGGATATTTAAGAAACGGACTTTCATAAAATGCTTAAGTATGTTGCTTGTTACTTGTACATGTATAATTTTAAATATTTAACTGTTTAATTATGTATATCTTTTGTTAATTAAAAAGGAAAGAAAGATTAGTTTTGTATTTGATTTAATTAAGGCTTTTTTATTTTGGAAAAGAAAAAAAAAAGAATGATGATGTAACAATTTTGTCAAAAGTTTACTCTTTAATAATCCTCTTGTAAATATTAATTTTACATATTTACTTAACGTATTTGAAGCTGGATGCTGTTAAATTAAATTAAAAAAGAAGCAGATTACGTTTAGATTATGAATTGTTGTTTTATTGAAATACAGTGTAAACAGATAAAAGTAAGCTTAATCGCAAATTTATCATCTACCACTTGTATTTAAATTAATTTTTAATGCAGTATCTATAAATAAAGGTTAATTTGCAGAAAATTATGCATTAAAAAGTTTAAAAGTACTGTGCAAAGCCCTGTTTAAAATATAATCTCTAATATTTATTGAATTAGTTAAAGGCAGGCTATTTTGTGCTACACATGCTTTACAAATTTTTTTGTTTGTAAAATCAACCCATGCCAAGTGTGTTTTAGTTTTAAACATTCAGGAATCATTCCTCTTTTTGAAATAAATAATAAAATGTTCTTAAAAATATTTTATATCTTTTGATTTTGAAAATTGGGCATTTTTTAGCTTAAATAAACACATTATGTTTTATAAGAGGTAGAGAAATTTCGGACTCCTCATTTTAAAGAGAATTTCATAAGATTTAATTTGATGTCTACTTTGATTATGTTAGTTAAAAAAATATTTTTATTTATTTATAAAGATAGTGTTTTGTAAACTTTTTGAAAAAAAAAAAAAAAAAAAAAAAATACTAACAAAAATAACTTAAACTTTTTAATAAGGAATTATGACAAGTTACTGTACATGTAAGAATATAATTATAAATTTTACTTACATGGTAAAAGACCTCATTTTTAAAATTAGTAATCTATAAAAGATGAATACACTTATGGATTTTACTATAGCTGAAGTTGAAGAATCCATAGCCTAGTGTAGGGAAGGGGCCGGCACCTGGAAAACAACTAAACCCCTACACAATGCAGCTATGGAGGAGACTCCAGGTGTCAGGTTGAAAATCAACCGTCAAAGGCCTAATTTTTTTCTTTACAATCTTTTGTTATTATTGTTCTTAAACTTTAAAGAAATTTGTCTGTTAGGTTTAAAACAAACAATAACTGCTAAGTTTACATTGTAAAATACAGAAAAATAACTTTAAAGTAAGCTTTAAATATCAATTTATTCTTTTTAAGATATTTTGTATTTTCTTTTTCCCTCTCTGTTAATAAACACAAGGTCATAGTAAATTTCTACATCATTTGTCATGTTTTTAAACAGTACATGAAAGAAATTAAGTAGTTAGATAATTTAAGTACTTAAGTTAAACTCTTAATAGAAAGTATTGTTAGAGTATAACACATAATTTATTTTAACATTTTTACAGTATATGTTTCATGTATAGAATTATGCAATATACTTAAGCTGTATGAAAAGTATTTTGAACATGAAGGATATTTTATACTAGATATTATTAAAAATCATTGCAAATTCAGTGTAATCATTATAGTAGATATGTATTGATTATCATACTAGTTAATTTTCAATTAAAATATTCTAATATTAAAATAATTAATAAGATAAGATCATTTTTAAGTCTTAATATACATTGTTTTTTTTCTTTCACCTTATTTACTAAGCCTAACTGTGAGTATTTTTTTCCCGTGATTATTCTTATTTAAATGTTTATAGAATACTAATTCTTTTTTAATTTGTTAAAGCAATACTGTATATTTTTTTCTCTTACTTGTAACATTTAGTATATAAAATAATACAAAACTTACCTGTGGTTTATCTTTCAATCCTGATTTTTGCTCATGTCATTATTGAAAGATTCAAAATGGCTGCTGACCATTATGAATGATGAAATAGCAGTAAGATCTGTTTATTTCATTAGACCTGTTTTTAACAGTGCCAATATTTAATGTAATTGATTATTTGAGTTTGAAAGGGAGTGTGAGCTGTGAGATAATATTTGTATCCATCACTGTATTTTTTCTTTTTTTTTTTAAGAGTATTTTAGAGCCCAATGCTTCTCATTTTTAATGTATATTGGGGATTTCATCAAAGGTAAAAACTGTGTGTGAATTAATGAATGCAAGAGCAGAAGAGTAAAAAAAAAAATCTGGATTAATGTGAATTGACGATTAGAACGAGACACGCCCACCTACGTCACAACGACGTCACTGGCGTTTGTTTGTGGGCACAGCGCGGGAAGTTTCGGTTTTGGATAGCTTGATGCTGCTCGTTGATCATTTGATTTTATAAAAAAAATTTAAAAAAAAAGACGATGGTGCAACATTGTGCTGTTCCACAATGCAGCAACAACGCTACATTAAAGGGAATTTCGTGTTTTTCATTCCCAAGGGATAGAAATATGCGAAAACAATGGCTTGTAAAAATTCCACGTGATGAACGAAAAAATGTAGAAGTTTCGGATACTATAAGGGAATGCTCAACACATTTTTTTGATACTGATTTTATTACTTCAAAAAATGGAAAACGAAGAAATATGCAGAAAGATGATGTGCCTTCAGTCTTTTCATTTACTTCTCCTAGAAAGTTGAAACGTCGTCGTTCCCTGATAAGAAAGGCATTTGACACTACAAGTGCTGCTTCCTCATCAAACGTAAGTTTATTCCTTTTAGCTTATCTGAGTTAATTCTAGAATGTTTTGCTTGCATATGTCTTTCTTATAAGTATATACATGTAAATAAAAAATATGGGTCAAAGAAATAGTAGTAGACCAGTTTGATTTTACAGCAGGAATTATCGCTTTAGCATGCAAACTACACAATTTAATTTAAGTTACTATGTAAAAGTTATTTAACTGCGAGAACAGTTACTTAAATCGATAATTAGGCATTTAATTTCCACATATTAGACAGTGTTGTTTAATCAAATAACATATCCCTTTTATATATATATATTACCTTTATAGCAGTTCTTAATGTTAAATTCAGCACAAAAATATCTACCTTATGGGGAAACATCAATGAGCATATGAACAGTCGATTTTGATATAATATTAAGTGCTATGTAGCGTTAGATTTCAAAATCTTCATTTGTAATAATTTTGTAAATATGCAATTGTTTTTTTTTTAAATGTATAGGTGTCAGCAGATGAAATTGATATGGAATCTTGTGTTTCTGAAGAAACAAATCTGGGAAATAAGTTAAGAGAGATGGAGGAGAAATTACAAGATACAGAAGAGATATTACAAGCCACTGAAAAAAAATTAGAAGCTACACAAGCAGAGTTAGAAGCTGCACACGTAATGAATGCACAATTAGAATTTAAAATAAGTGAGTATTTTTAAATATTTTTTGAGAAATAATTCTGAGCATGTAATTATTGATGTGTGTTATAACACATAAATGCTTTCTGTAGATTGTTTTTTTTTTTTTTTTTATTTCAATGTCATCAAACTACTTTTTACTTTTATAATTAACATATAGAATATAAGCACTGACACTAATGCCTGATTCATTGTACCTGATTTTTATTTATTTTTTTTAATATAAAACTATGCACTTTCTTAATAAAAAAGTTCTGCTCTAAGACTGTAAACAAATCTCATTAGTGTAACTATATTATTTTTGTTTAAGAGCAGTACACATCCAGGATATCTTTGATCAGTTATTCTGTGTACTTTTCTTTATTTATATTATGAAGATATGAAAATGAGGTAGTATAATTGATTTTAGGACTTTAGTAACAATGTAAGTGAGGGCATAAGTGCTATCTACAACTCTTACTAGTATTTCTAATATATATATACACACATTCAGTTGTTATGTTATACATGTGTTTATTACAGTAATCATAAAATACATACAAAGTATATTCATGTTGTAATGGTGTCGTAGTGCTTTCAAATGAGAGATAAAAAGTATCATTAGATGATGTAGAGGCATCTCCAGGTTACCAAGGAAATTTCTATCCATTTATAAAGTAGATGGAGAAAAAGAAGATATTTCAAGAAAATTTCTTTTTTTAGCATACTGTCATTTTATAATACATTGTGCTATAAAGAAATTTTCTTAGACATTTAATGACAGAGGATTTTGCTTTCTTGGATACTTATAAGAATGAAGATTATCTACCGACTGATGCAGTTTCTGTTAATGCAGGCTTTGGTAAGTTCTTTAAAATTTTCAGATGCTTTGTTGATTAGGTAATTATTAAATTAAAAGTAATATTGTAGTATGACATTATATTGTTTCTTTTTGTGCATTAATTCTTTGGAAATTAGATGTTTATGATTTTGTTACTTTTCTTTATAATATTTAGAATGAGTTTAGGAATTTGTGTGAAAAAGGAGGGAGAAAAAAAGTACTGATGAAATATGTTGTCTAATAAAGCGTTGAAAGTATAGAAAAATGTTAAGTGAATTTCTTTACAGCATAAGTTTATTTCAAAACAAACTATGCTAAGAAGAAGTTTTCTTAATACAATCTCTGGAAGAGCTGAATTGGATGAAAAAAGCATAAAAATATCTGAAATGAAGAAAATTTTCCTAACTTATAGCTCATACAATATCGAAAGCTTTCTGATACAGCAAGTTAACATAATGTAAGTAGTAACATTCACATTTCTTTTTTCTTTATCATTTTATACTGAGTTTCTCTTAATCTGTGGAAGTATGATTCATTAACATAATGAAAGTTCTAAAACCTCCTTTTATTTTTATGAAATGTGATGTTATTCTTAATTAGATAGTAATTTCAATTTCTTCTAAAAGTTCTTTTTTTTTTTTTTTTTTAATTAATAATTGATTATTTCATGACTTGCTTTGTAGATCAGAGGGAGTCTTATGTACATATATTTAAAATAATTTTATAATTGTTTTAAACACATTCTCAATGTATTAAAATCACTCTTTGAAATCAGGGTTTAACAAGTACAGTTGCCAACAGTGACTTACATTTCCTAATTGGTGATCAGTAGACATGCATAATATACATAAACATTGCCCCCCCCCCCCAAATATATATATATATATATATTCTGCATAAAAATTAGTTTAACCTTTTTTTTTTAACCAACAGTTAGAGTTGTGAGTTTCCCATCTTTCTAAAAAATGTTTTTAATAAACTTTTTTTTTTTTTTTTTTTTTTTTTTTAAATACTATATCTGATATTAATGTAATTATTATCTACACTGTGACTAAGAAAAGTTTAATATGTCTTGCAAAAAGTGAAACAAAAAAAATTACTTGTTTGGTTTTCAGAATTTTCTACCCCACATCACTACCAACAGTCAGTAAAGAAATACTGTGTAGCAGTGTATTTTCAACTATTTCATGCTTTAATTAGTGTAAAATTCCAATAGTAACCCTCCACCCAACTATATCTTGCTCTGTGATTTTCAGGTGTTTTCATTTTTCAAAAACCTTCCGTTCTCTTGGATGTTACAATCTGAAGTTTTTCCTAAATATTCAGCTTTTAAAAAATTTGCAATAATATCACACTTTCTAATTTTAACAATTTTTGTTTCTAAAAGTAAAGGGGGTTAAAATCGGAATTTTACGGTATATATATTTGTCACTTTACAATTTGCTTACCTGTTGTAAATAAATAAAAATTCACAACACAATTGAGAGTATATTTTCCAGTATTTACAATGACCGCCTGCAATGTACCTAAATTCTTTTACAGGTCATTGTACACAAAATATTAACTTTTCTATATTTGCAAGATTTTGTTTTGAACCTCCATTAATTTTAAAGATTTTTTTTTTTTTTTTCCTTTAAGAACTGGTTTATGATTTTACTGCATAGATAAGTATGAGGCTGAAACGTGTAAAAGTGTTTTATAAAAAGATCAGATGAATTCAGTCTGTAGGAAGAAATATGCACAGTGTGCTTTTAGATTTTACTTAAATTATTATTACATTTGCATTACACTTTCAGACAAATTGTTCAAATAGTAAAATTATAATAGTCGTTACTACATTCTATTAATATAATTAAACAAAAATCCTTTAAAAATTTATATATCTGCCAACTTCTATGCTTTTTGACTACTGAAAACTTTAATAGTGCAAATAGCTTTATTGAAAATTTTAGCTGTAGTGAATTCCCGCTCGGTAGCACCTGCGGTGCTCTCTTCCTGTTTTAGTATCTGAAACAACCTGTTTGCTAACAACTATGCTATGAAAGTTATGATCTTTGGAAATCCTGACGCTAGCAAAGTCTCGCTCAGTGTCACCCGCGGTCCCTTATCCTCATTTTAGAAGTTATAACAGCTTGCTCGTTCATAATGCAAATAGCTTTGAAAATTTTAACTGTAGCAAATTTTCACACACTGATGGCTACGATACCCTTTTACGTTTAATGATTTGAAACAGCCTGTTTTCTCACCGTGTAAAAAAACATTGAAAATTCTAATTGTAGAAAATCCCAAACTGATGGAGCCAGTGGTCTCCTAATCTACTCCCATATAATTTAATCATAATTGGAGATATTGAATTATTAAAATATCAAAGCACCATCTTGCAACAGAGATTTGCAACGTGTACTCTTCAATTCCAATTCAAATAACTTTTTAAATGATATATTACTTATGAAATTATGTTAATTAGAAGCTGATATACAAAATTAATATAAACATTCTTGTAAAAAGATTTGTGTCTGCCTTTTCTGTGGTTTTCTACAAAACTTGTGTAATTGTGTTCTAAATAATGTTAAAAAATCCTTAATAAGGAATGTAAGCAGAATGTGGGAATTCGAAAGTCTGTAAAATAAAAAATAATAAATGTGGTCTAGGTTTTCCATGATTTTCTCTGAAACTCCTGTACTGAATTTAATGGCTTATATCAGATTAAAAGTTCGCAATAAAATTGATGTAAAATATATTTCGAATGATATATTATAAGTAATTTAATTAGAATTAGAGATATTGGAATAAAGGCATTTTGTGTGATTCTTGTTTTGCACTGAAACTCCTGCACGGAATTGTACGGTTTATATCAGTTTAAAAGTAACAATAAAATGTATTTCAAATAATGCATTGTAAGTAATTTAATCATAATTAGAATTGAATTGGAGATATTGAAATTTTAAATATTAAAGTGCCATCTGGTGACAAAGATTTGTAATCTCTATTCTTTAATTCCAATTTAAATAAGTTTTAAATTGACATACTACTTATGAGATTATGTTAATTAGAAGCTGAGATAGAAAGGTAATATAAACATTTTATTAAAAAAATTTGTGTCTGACTTATGTGTGGTTTTCTCCGAAACTTGCATAATTGTGGGCTATATACAGTTAAAAATCCTTTGTACAAAACATGAGTGGAAACCAGAATTCGAAATTCGTAAAATATAAAAAACATTCTGGATTTTCCATAGTTTTCTCCAAAAGTTTCATACTAAGTTTGAACGGCTTATATCCCTTATATAGCAATACAGCTTATATAGCGGCTCCCGGCTCATATAGAAATAGTGTGCAATAAAAGTACTTTAAAATATCTTTCAACTGATGTATTATGTACAATATTAATGAATATCTTTGATATATTTTAGACTCAAAATTGCTAATCTATCAAAGGCAAAATTTAAGAAAAAATATTCGTCTAAAATTTAAGAAAATCCAAATCTGCTTTTTTACAGCCCAGTTCAGAAGAAAAAGAGCATTATTATTCTGTTAAATATAACCTTTGTCTCTTTACATAAACAAATGAAATAAAAATGAATTTAAATAAATATAATGTCTATTTTTTTTTAGTTTTTAACTTTGCTTTTTTAACCTTTTTTTTTTTTACTTTTTTTAAACTGCAGACAGGTGAGCAATAACGTCAGGTGATTTCGAATTTCTGCTTAAATCGATTTAAAATTGAAAAAATTCAAAATCTGCTTTTTTATTTCTGGTACCTTCTCATATGGTTGAAAAGCAATTATATTCCCGACAGAATAGCCAGCTAATATGTTTGGCACTGAAAAATCGATAAATAAAATAATGAAGTGTTGCCATCTAAATTTCATATTTCAGTTAATAAAAAAAAATTTAATTGTCATGTTGAAACACTGTTTGCAGTCCTGGATTAAGAAAAATCACCCCTATCATTTGGTACCAAATTTTTAAAGATTGGATAGATATTTCAAATTAATTTACTTTCATGGTGCATTGAAAGAAATTTCCTTTATTTATTTTTTTTCACTTCCCAACACAGTTGAAAAATATTTATCAGTTTAGTTTGTCTGTCTTCGCTCATGCTTTTATATGCAGGATTGCCACCACTCACATTTTTTCCACCATGATTTTTGTATAGAAATCTTTGCTTTTTTCAGTCATATAACCATACTACAAAAGATCACTGCTTATAAGTAATGACAAAAAAAAAGTATGGCAATTCTGTGTACTCTTGAATAGCCATGAAATTGTAGTAAAATATTCTAAGAAAATTGACTACAAAATATTGGCAGCTGTAAAGGACTTGTTGGAAAGGGGGTGCTGACTGATGGCAACAAAGAATAATCAAATACAAATAACTGAAAACAGATTATTTGCAAGTAAAGTATATTTAACCTTACTATTGTAACTATGTCAACTGTAATATTGTAAAAGCTTTACAATTTTTACCATAGGTTTTAATTTAATAAATTTTTATTTTTATTAGCTATGCAAGCTTATAACTAACTAAACCACATTCAATCAAAATAAGTCATTCTCGCTTACTCTACCTAAATATGTTTTTGTTTATTTCAATTGCTCTGATGACAAGAACACACAAACAGCTTGCAATCGTCCAGGGCCAAGGGACTGGGAATAAAGGAGCAGTCAAACCAAAAATAAGTATAGAAAAAAGTAAGAAAAATGAAACTTTTAAAAAAGAGAGCACCCCCCCCACACATACCTTTTTCCACCAAGCACCACAATTTCTTCCACCAAGTTCTGAAACTGCCCATGGGTCCGAAAACAAATAGAGTTTAGACTAAACAGAATGAGGGAAAAAAAATAGTGAGAGAATCTCATAATGAATTTTAAGACAGTGGGACCTATACTTGAGTTCCATTATGACATATAATTTCTGTCACCTTAGTTTTAGAATTTATTGACACAAACCTAAAATATCACCTGTCTATTATTATACTACCTAAATTCAACAAGAAAAAAAAAATAATAATAAATAAGAGAAAATTGAAGAGAAAAAAATTAAATGCACCCAATATTTGGAAAAATAATTTCAACATTATATGTTACAGCTGAACATATTAGAAAAAATGTGTTTAGTGAAACACTTTTAACTAAAAGAATTTTATATTAGGGATGAAACGGATAGTGATTTTGCCGGATATCGGATATCCGGAGCTCTTGTGCCTGCCGGATACGGATATCCGGACCGGATATCCGTCGGATATCCGGCATTAGTTTTGTTTTTTGTATATTACTTTTCTTTTCTTTTTAACAATAAAATATAAACAGATTTCATATACTATTCTTTTAAAAACATTTTAAATATAATTTACTTAAACATATTTAATATTTTATTTATTTGTGCAATATCACCATGAAGATTAAAACTTTAAGCTTAACATACTCATTCCTATACTTGCAGCTTGTCATGAAAAGTATTGTCACAAAAAGATAGGTTTTGTTCAGAATTACAAGACTAAAACTTATTATTTACATATTTTTTACATTACTAGTATTAAAAAAAGTGAAATAAAATATTTTACTAATATAATCATAGTTGAAGGGTTATTTTCATAGGAAAACTAATATGTTGTGGCAATCACAAAACTTTCTGTTATATCATTCTATATACCAGTGCCACTTACTGTTTACGTTGTATAAAAGTTTAACCATAGCTTCTCACAATAAATATTTTGCATATGGAGTTTGGTGCAATTTTAATAAACAGATGCTGAGATATAGGCTTGTGAAAAATCATAATAGCGGCTCCACCTATAGAGCATTTCCTCGTGACGTCTGGTGGTTGGCAAAAAAGCGCACTCGACTTTCCCGCGCCCCGCCCACCATTGATTTACTATATTGGTGATCCGCCATCGCTATGCTTTTCCCAAGCCTTTTTGCCAACCACTCATAAAAGTTGAGATGTTTGTTTACAAACAAGGAACTGCCCTATCGGCTGATATATACCTAAATAAGGTCGACATTCGTTTTCATAATGGTTGTCTTACATATCAAGTTTTATGCACTTACGCCATAGAAGTTGAGACTTAGCCCATTTATGAGGTAATTGCAGCGCAATATTGCCACCTATTGACCAATATACACCCAAAGTAAATCACAATAGTGTTTCATAATGGCTGTCTAACTCACATACCAAGTTTTGTGCAATTATACACAATAGAATCTGAGGTATAGCCTTCTCGTTTTGGGGGAAAATTTCCATATAGCAGCATTACCTATTGGTCAACATGCACCCAGATTGAATCAGCATAATTTCTCATAATGCCCTTCTAACATAAAGTTTCATGTAATTATATGCAATTGAACCTAAGATATGGCCTTCCCTGAAATTACAAAAAGTGCTGTATAACAGCACCACCTGCTGAATGATTGGCACCAAAATTCGATAGGCACATTATATACCAAGGTGCATGTACATATATATTTCTATGAAATTCTGTGCAGTAGTTCCTAAGATATAGCCTTTCTTTACGTTGCATAAATCGCAGTACGGTAGCATCACCTGTTGATCCATATGCACCAAGTTTGATAGGCACTGATTTATGTCATGGTTCAACTACATATAAATTCATATGTAATTATATGCAGTAATTTCAGAGGTACAGTTGGACAGAATTTTTGTCACATATACACAAACAGATATTTTTTTTAATTGATCAAACCAGGTTCTGGACTTCTTAAAATGTGTAAATCCATTGAAAACCAGACGTTGAAAATTTTTATGAATTCAATACTTTCTTTTGAGACATTTATAAGAAAACATAAAAGAAAGAAGCAAAAAAAAAAAAACTAAAAGCTTTAAACTAGTATGTTATGGCCATCACAAAACTCTTCTATATCACTCTGTATAACAATGCTACATGCTGTTTAACGTGCACAGAAAAAACTTAATCATAGCTTCTCACAATAAAGATTTTAGATATAGAGTTTAGTGCGACTTTAATCTAAAGATTTTGAGATGTTGCCCTGTGGAGAATCATAGAAGGTGAGGAACAGCTGCGCCACCTGTTGGTCGATATATACCTAAATTAAGACAGCTTTCGCTCTCATATTATTTATCTTGCATATCAAGTTAAGTGCAGTTAAATATTATAAATGTTGAAATTTAGCCTTCCTATTCACAGAGTAAATTGCAGCATAGTATAGCCACCGATTGACCGGTATGCACAAAATTTTGTGCAATTATACACAAATGAATCTGAGATATAACTTTCCCAATCACGGGAAAACTGCAGCATAGCAGCACCACCTATTGGCCGATATGCACAGAAATTAAATAAACGTGTTTCATAATAGCCCTGTGACATAGTTTTTTTTTAAATTATACACAGTAGAAGCTGAGATATAGTCTTCCTTTAAATAGGAGAAATCACAGTATAGCAGCACCACCTGTTGAGTGATTTGCACCAAAAGTTCATGGACACTTTTTTTTTTTTTTTTTGTTAAGGTGTAACTATGTATAAATTTATATGAAATTCTGTGCATTAACTCTTGAGCTAGAGCTGCTACACAAAATTTTTGTCACATAGACATTTTCTAAAAATGGTCAAATTGTGTTCTAGTTCCCCCAAAATGCGTAAATCCACTGAAAACTAGCAGTTGAAAATTTTTATGAATATAATACTTATTTCTATTTAACATAGAAGAAAATAATAATTCAAAATAAATTTATGTTTTTTTCTTTGTATAAATTTTACTTATTTTATATTTTTATATTCTGTACGGATAAGAGAGAAAAGTTTATACTTATATTGTATTTATATTGTATTATTTATTAAAATTCTTTAATTAAAAGTTAAGTTTTTCTAATGTTCAAAATCAAAAACTTTAAATAATTGAATATTTAAAAAGATGTTTTTTCTTCTCCTTTAAAAATCTGAATGTCAAAGTACAGACTTTCTGAAAATTTAAATATGTACTTTTATTTGAAGTAATTTTAATTTGGGGAAATATATCTATGCAATGTAATGGGAATTCTTAATTCAGGTGCTTTAGCAAGATATTCTATTAAAAGCGTAAATTTATATAAATTGCTTTTTTTTTTTTTTTTTTTTTTTTTTTAATATAATAAAAATCGAATAGGTAGATGGCGCAGGCAATGTAGATGCTCTGCTAGTATAAGTATACAGTCACAAAAGCAAGAACTTTCTTATGTATGAAAAAGTGGATTGTAAATAAACAAGCAGGTTCTAGTCAAGAAATGTGCATTATTTGACTCATTTTCGAAACAATCTAACAACTTTTATTTCCAATACTAACAATATTACTAAACAATATAATAACATGTTAAACAAAAGTCATAAAAACAGAGTTTTATGCACTGCACAGATTGAATATCATTTGTTTAGGAACAGCTCTTTTTATTGTTATGGGTTAGATTAGGGGGGAAGATATAGATCACTCTGGAAAAACCTAGCTAACTCTGTATAAAATTAAAATAGGGCTTCTATATTTCTTAGACCTGAAGCTACTTTTGTCTTTTAAATTTGTTTGCTAAAGAGGCTAATTTCAAATTTCACAAAGGCTTACTTTTTTTTTCTTCTTCTTTTGCTTAAAAAAAAAAAAAAAAAAAAAAACCTTTATGTTACAACGGATCTAAAAAAATAAAATAATTGTCGCAAAATTTTCATTTGATGGGAGTTTAAGCCTGAATTTTCTGCTTTGGATATCCGGCTTGAAATTGCCGGATATCCGTATCCGGAGTGCTGATATCCGGTACCCCGTCGGATATTTAAAACTCAGCCGGATACCGGATAGTTACCGGATATCCGTTTCATCCCTATTTTATATTATAAAATTTATAAAAGTACAAGTCATAAGATATTATAATATAGGTGATACTGCACCGTCTATGAAGAATAAATAAAATAAATCACCTTCTTCCTTTTCGGGGCTCCATGCAGGCTAGATAACTTTCTTAAGATTCAAGATAACTTCTTTATAGCACAACATATGATAAAGTAACATCATGCTAATAAAAGAAGTTTTCTTAAAATATATTCGTTTTTCTTCTTCATATAATTCAAGACATCCATCAGAACTGCCAGTCGATTTCAGAATTTCTTTCTTTTCCCAAAATAACAGCAAATTAATCTTGGAATCTATAAGAATGAGAGGAGAAAATTTTGAAATCTCTGAAAATGGCACACATAATTAAGCATGTAATCTATAATAATAAAAGAAGATGTCTGTCTGTCTCTCTGAGCATCTATACGTTCAGCCCCTATTATATCAAAATGCTTAAAGTTTGAGCACACAGGTGTACTTTTTTTTCACAAAATTAAAACTTTTGGAATGAAGTTTTAAAAATTAGATTTCAGAAAAAATTAACAGTGCATTTCTGTTTCAACAATCACCTTTTTGAATGCTTATCAGTGATAGAAACTGGGAAGGAAAGGGAAGGCATTATATGACGCCTGCTGCAAATATTTTAGGTGCCAAATTGAAATTTCTAGTTGCAATTTCAGAAATTCACTTTTAACATGACTAATCGAGCGATTCTGAGTAAAATAGTATTTTCTGGGGTGGAATGTGCACACAGAAACAGGTGTAATGTGTTTGTTACATAGGTTATTTATACGCATGTGTGGTGAGAGGGTTGCAAATTGCAGTTTTAAGAAAAGATTAAAAGGGATTAAGGAAAACTTTTTCTTTTTTATCTCTGTAAAGGGAGGGATGTAATATGCCCCAAATACGCAGATGTTTAAACAACATATTCCTTGCACAGCAGGGGAAAAATATACAATACAATCATGGAGCTTTCAAAGTTAAACAAAAATAAGTCTTTAAAAAAAGCTAGGTGTCAAATTTGATGACTAGAAAAAATTTTATAGTCGTTAAATGCAATAATTTAGTCATACTTGACAACTAACGACGGCTAATTTTGAACACTGATCCTTATCATTATATTAAATAAGGTGCAAGAATAAAATACTTTATAATTATTTGAAATATTATGTAAAGTATCAATATTTAAATTAATATGAAATAAATAAAAATGATCTGCTCAGTAATATGTAATGTAAGTGGGATGTTCAAGCTTCTGACCTACAAAACCATTAATATAAATTCTACATAATGCTGTATACATTGGTTTTTGATTCATCACATCAAATATAATAACTTGATAATAATAAACATTTCTTAGTAATTTTTTGGTGCAACATTTCGATTATTAAAAAATAAAGAAATAATTAAATAAAATTACATATATGGATATATATGATAGCAAAATTTTAAATGATCCATATACAAACATATCCGGCATACAAACATATCCATCGCAAACATATCCGGCCTCAATTAGTCAGGTCACATATGGGTCATTCTCTGAAAAGTGGTCATTTCATGTCCCAGTAGTCTTGAGGGTATATTTTTAAAAGCACAAAAACAAAACGCTGTTTAAACTATCAATATTAGTTGGTTTTACATATAAACTGTTATTCTTTGGTTATTGGAATTCAAATATAATTTTTAAATAATTTTTAAAATGCAAAATATCATTCCCTCACTGTGTCCCCATTCCCACATGTAAGTAAATAAAATGGTTTCTATAGTATTAAAGCATGTATATTTGGATTATTTGAATTAAAAATTTATTAAACATACTTTAATAAATATTTATCCATTATACTACATTTATATATTATGCAATGAAAGAAATTAGAAGACACTTTATTGTTGTCCCTGGTATTAGATATCATTCCCTCATCAAACTATAATCACACCCCTACTTACTCCATTAATGGCAGCCCGTGCTTTATATAAGTCAAACTTAATTTGTATAGCAGCAAAGTAAAAAGCCATGTTGTGTTCTGTTCGAAACTTTTTACAATGTGTTGCATAAGGCTCTCAAACGTTAGATTGAAATACAGTATTTTTATTATACGTCATTCCCTCACTCATTATAAAGTTAACTAAAATAAATCAAATTTGCTTTTTTATGATATTATATTAATAAAAATATGTTTTAATAAATATTTAGTGTTTGAAAATATAACTAAACTTAATAATATTTTTATAAAGTAGTTTTTAGAAGAAATTTGTCATTCCCTCATTTTTCTAATTAATAAAAGTAATTGCTATATCAAAAATTATCAGATACAGTTTGGTTTATATTATTTTTTTTATTAATTGTAACATATGTGTACATGTACAAAAATAAAAAAAAAATTTGGAGCAATTTTATTTGGACTAAGGTTTTATCTTTTTTACTTAAAAAAAAAAAAAAAAAATGCCCACTTTTCAGAGAATGACCCATATACTGTATTAATTACAATGCAAATAAAGAAAAGATCAATGAAACAATTATTACTTTAATATTTAGATAAAACTGCAAAAAAAGAATTAAATAATTTTTTGTTTGCAAACAGTCGTAGTACAGTCACATTTCGTTCCACATGATTTTGTTTTCATTCCTAATAAATATGTAACAATTACTTTACATTACTTTAAATTTCTGTAAAAGATAAAAAACAGTTTACATTATTTATATAATTTATGCTTATCGAATAATACTCAAAACCTAGCTTTGAACTTAAAGAAATTTACAGCCTCAAGACAATATAGTAATATAGAAAATGCAATATCATTACACATGCTCAATTTCAGAATGCAAAATAAATCTGTACCATAGACTAATAATCAATATATCATTATACTTAACTTATACAGTATATATATATATATATATATATACAATACAAATATATTTTAAAAACACTTACTTACTGATATAAATATGATTAATTATAATTATTATTAGTCTTTTACTCGCAGAAGCCAATTCCTTTCTTACCCCATTAATGCGGTAAATAAAGAGTAAAGACATTCGCTGCGGACGCGCACGCGCTCTGATTCCCAATATTAAACATTGCCATATTTTGTAATTCATCAACCTTACGCCAAGGCGTTTTTCGCCAAAATTTGGCTTGATTTGGTCCATTCGAGTACAATGCGTAAATTCGCATCGGCGGCTGTGTTGTGTTGCCAGTCGACAGTCAATTTCCCCAAATTGACTTTATTGTCCCAAATCAGGGGTTTTTCTCATAAAAATCCCCAACTCAATGGGTGAGTCCAGCCTCTGGATCACTTCGACCGATCCAACTGAGCCCCCAAACATTGGGTGAGTCCAGCCAACACCTCCTGTAATAATGCCTCCGAGCTGAGCTCTACGTCATGGAAGCTCGGCCGATTTTATCCAATCAACACTGCCTTTGATACATGTTGGATCATGGGGATTGGATGAAATCGGCCGATCTTCCGTGACGTAGGGCACACTTCGACCGATCCAACTGGGCCCTGAGACATTTGATCCACGACCGGTCGAAAGCAGAGGCTGAACAATGCTGCCATCTGTAGGCTTAGTTTGAAATTAGCTCTAAAATATTACAGAATTAAAGTAGTTAAAGAAAAATTTAATTCATTAATTAAAAATGTAATTTAACTATGAATAATAATAAAAAAAAGATAGATGCATATCTATTTTTTTCTATTCTGCATAGTTAGGTACATATGCACCGAGATACAATACTATTATTTATAAAATCCTTTTTGGAAAATTATTAAAAAGAAATAATAATAATAAAATTTTAATTTTAGAAAATTTTCCAGCAATTTTTTTTTAATTATTTCCCTCAATTATGCATCATTGTATTTTAACGATATAGTGTAAACAATTTTAAGTAATATTTTATGGATTTATTATCAAGCTAATTTTTGTTAAATATTTTTAAGTTGGAATGCTGAAATTTAAAGCAAATATTTAACATTCAAATATTTGATATAAATAAGAAGTAGATTCAAGTTTTATTATTATGATCTAAGGTAAGAAATATGAAACTATTACACATTGCCAAAAAATTATAAAATTTAAATTTTGATTTAAATCAATGATTACAATATATATATATATATATATATATATATATATACAGTTTTTTAAATTATCACTTCATTGATTGGTTTGTTAAATTCAATTAATTATGATTTCAATCAATAATATTTTAAATGTTTAATATATTTATGATTTTTTTTTTTTTTTTTAATTTAAATAGAAATTAAATATTGATTTTTAAATATTGTTAATTAGGGGAAGCCGGGGTAATAAGAGACAGGGGTTATAAGAGACGCAGTCGAAAAAACCTCCAAAAAATATACTTAGACAACTTTAAAAATATGTAATATTAAGTATCATGTGCATTCTTTACTACAATACACTTATTGAGAAGTTTATAACACATTTTGAATTCTTTTTTATACGATGAAAAAAACCTTCGGTTTGAACTTACCCTAAAAGTTCGTGACATTTTCTAAATTTTTTGTAATTTTTTTTTTGTGGGTTAGATGTTTGGGATTTATTTATGTGTAACCTTTTGACCAAGACTATGACTTTTGATGTACAATTTTTTAAAACCTTGAAAGCATTCTTTATTTACATGTTCTAGGCATGTTTCTTATTACCCCATTTTTATTTTTTGTGGGGGTAATAAGAGACATGAGTCTCTTATTACCCCCACTGTTAATTCCTGTGTCCCCCCCTCCCCCCCCCCCCCATTGTAGTTCCTGTTAATTCTGCCTGACTAGTTTATGAAGAGTTAACCCAGTGTTACGCCTAGTCTAAGTTTACCAAGAGAACATTTTTTTTTTCACTTTAAATCAAAAAGCAGTTTTACTCATTAGGCTAGACCATATTTAAGGTTTATGATTATGTAAAATTATGTTTAGAATGTCTATAAGTTAGTATTTAGTCATTAATACGTCATTACATAATAAATAAGTTCATTTATAATTACTAGAAATTTTTTTTATAACATTTTGTTCGCTTGTATACACTTCAAAGATACGGTTTTCTGTCTATTTTCGACTACACATTAGAGAATGCGTAAAATATTTTCTGCCCATTTTAAAAATTATATTGATGTTTTTGGTTAATCCCTAGTTATGTTGATTATGTAGAACTATCATTAAGTACAATATTATATTATTTAGGACCTAATATTAAAAGAAATGAATTTCACAAACACATTTATGACAGTTAATTTTCGAGAAAACATATTTTTTGAATGGATGTAAATAATAAAAATTAAAAACTATTGGCTGATTCAGAATTGTTTCCAGATGTCTTTTATTACCCCACATGATTTTACATTGCTATATATGGACAGTTACAAGCCTGGTCTCTTATTACCCCACGTGGGGCTATTAGAGACAAGGATTTAATGAAAATTTAAAATTTTTTTTAAACAAAAAATTTAAGTTCCAAAATCACCTAAAAAATCAACAGGAGTCCATTTAATGAAATTAATACGAGACATTTATTTCAAGTTATTTAGATTAATAGTATAGATTTTATTAATATTTTTTGTCTCTTATTACCCCGTCTTCCCCTACTTTTATGTTTGAATGCTAAAATTTAATGCAAATATTTAGTATTCAAACATAAAAAGGTTTTATAAAAATTAACTCATCGATAAATTAACAAAGCAGTACAAAACATATTTAAAATATTTTATTAAACTCAAAATTAAAAAATTGTTAGCAGGGAGCATTTTAAAATTTCATTTTATTAAATTTAAATAAAGTTTGATGAATCTTAATTTACATTATTGTATTATATTTCATTCCATTGAATGAATATATTTATAATTCTAAAACAATTATACAGTTATTTACCAAAAAAAAAAAAAAAAAAAAAAAAATCTTGTATGCATATTCGCGTTTGTAAAGACCTATAGATGGCGAAACCAGAGCAATAACCAGCGGCCAATCCCAGCAATGTATCAGTAAATGGACCAAATGGGCGGGTTCAGGCTCTCGACCGATCCAGGAAAAAAAGTTCTAAAATCAGCCATTAGAGAGTATTGAAAAAAAAAAAATGAATTTGAAACTGTATCTGGAGTTTTTCATTCATCTTTAGTAAATAAATTATTCATAAATTTTATTTACTAAATTATCCGTGTGTATTCCTGTGTGTAATTTACACGGGGAAAGGCAGCCATTAGAGTGACTTTTCCGAAAAAAAAGGCCTCACTTTTTCCCTCTCGCTGATCAATCTATGTCTTATTACTATATCTATGGGAACAATGCCATAGATATAGTAATAAGACATAGATTGTTCACTGAGGGAGAAAAAGTGATGCGTTTTCCTTTGGAAAAAGACGGCCATTTTACTCTCTTATGCTGGATGTCTTTTCCCGAGTGAATATACACGGGAATACACACAGATAATTTAACAAATAAAATTTATAAATAATTTATGTACTAAAAGAGAATGAAAAACTGCAGATACTAGGGCTGTGCCGATTAATCGATTAATCGGTTCGGTTAATCGATCAATGCTTAGTCCCGATCAATTTTTTTAATCGAGTTAATCGGATCGATTAATTCGATTAAAATTTTCAAAATCCGATTAAAATTTTCAAACTACGAATTAAAGAAAAAATGCTGTTCTGCCTACAAAATATTTTTTCACATATTTTGCTAACAAACATTCTAACAAACATCCATAAATAATGAAAAAACAAAAACAAAATAATAATAATAATAATAATAATAAAATAAATAAAAACAACAAAAACAATAAAACCTCTCAAAAAAAGTTGTTGCACTTTTGTTGATAGAGAAAAGGGGGAGCACAGTCATTAAACAAAATGCCGCTTCATGTGCATGCTGGAGTGACACCACCTGTCTGTAGCCTTCTACAGAAAGTATTGGCTAGGGTAATAGTATTTTCAGAAACAAGAAGCTTTAAAAAAATGGAAATGCTAAAGATTAAAAAGAAAAGGAAATAAAGGAAGGGATTGAGATTTCCACTATCCCTCTGATGAAGGAAATGAGAACAGAGTTTCACAATATCTTCAAGCATTTATTGTCTGTTCAGAATTGCTTATAGTAACTGTTGAAGTAGTAACAGAAAATAACATTCTGTGTTCTAGTCCGAAGTGACAAAAATGAACTAATATATAAGAATTTGAAATTTTTATGATAAAGATACGAAATTTTGAGAATTCGTTTAAAAATAGTGACAAGCGAGATGGACAAGGCCTGCAAATATAAAACTAAAATATGTGTAATTTCATTTAATGTTTCTTTCAAAATTAATTAAAAAATTAATTTATTTCAAAAAAAAAAAAAAAAAAAAATGAATAAGTGAAAATATTTATATAATATTAACACTTAAAGTCACCAATTATTACTCTGAAAATTGAATTAAATTTCAGCTATGAAACAGATATAATTGATTAGACAAAAATTTAGTCAAACTTATGAATAATATATACATACATACAATATGAGAGTTTTATTCATCATTGAAATAAAATTATATAAAGAAAAATGGAAACCGATTAAAAATCCGATTAATCGACCGATTAATCGATTAATGAAGTACGATTAACCCAGTTAAAACTCTTAATCGATTCCCACCCCTAGCAGATACCCATTTTAATTTCTTTCTTTCTCTTTTTTTTTTTTCTTTTACTGTACTCTAGTATATTCATATCTGCAGAAAACTGACTTTCCTTCGGCATTTATTATTATACTTCTTCGAGATAAAAATCGTCTGCATTTATCATGGAAAATAATTTTAATAAATTATAATTTAATAAATAATTTGTATCACGTAAATTTGTATAGGATTATATATAGAAGAAAGTCTTATGGTAGCCACAACATACTAGATATATATTAAAACTTCCGCGGCTGCTAACTACATTTAAAAGAATTTTGAGAATTCCATATTACTTACTAATATAAAATATTAAAAAATATTAAAATTTAAAAAAAGTGTTCCATTAAATATGAAAACAGTAATTATTTCATAATAATAACAAAGTAACTGATTATAAAAATTATATTTTTCATAAATTACTTCAATATAACTCATTTGTGAAAACTTATCTCATTTTTTTTTTGCATATATTTATTAAAACACTTAAAAGCCGCGCAATATTCGGCATTTTCAAAATTCATTAACATTCTATTCTATTACTATTTCCGAGTTTTATACTCCCTAATGGCTAATGCCAAAACTTTTTTTCGGCATCAAAAATCTTTGCACGATAACACGGGATGATAGATCTATATAAATTACTATATCTATGAACAATGCGTCCAGTCTCATGGACCGGTCTGGAACAAAGTCGTCCAGTGAAATGTGTTCCATGGACCGGTCGTGGATCAAATCGCCCAAGAAATTTTTCCGAGTCATTTGATCCATTGCTATGATTGGACATTGGTTATTGTTCTGGTTACGCCATCTATCGGTCCTTACAAACGTGAATATGCATACAAGAATTTTTTTTTTTTTTTTTTTTTTTTTTGGGGGGGGGGGAAATAACTGTATAATTGTTTTAGAATTATAAATATATGCATGCAATGGATTGAAATATACAATAATGCAAATTAAAATTCACCGAATATTATTTAAATTTAGTAAAATAAAATTTTAAAATGCTCCCTGCTAATGTTTTTTTTTAATTTTGAGTTCAACAAAATATTTTAAATTTGTTTGTGAACTACTTTGGGAATTTATCGATCAGTTAATTTTTATGAAACATTTTTATGTTTGAATACTAAATATTCGCATTACATTTCAGCATTCAAACATAAAAATAATTAACAATGTTTAAAAATCAACATTTAATTTGTATTTAAGTAATAATAATATTAATAAAAAATCATAAATATATTAAACATTTAAAATATTATTGATTGAAATCATCAGAATTAATTGAATTTAACAAACCAATTTAATGAAGATTTGAATCAAATGAATGATAATTTAAACTAGTATGTTGTGGCCACCACAAGACTTTCTTCTATATTTTCCTAAATACATATTCAATCAGTAACAATATTAAAAAAAAAAAAAAAAAAAAAAAAAAAAATTACGATTTTTTTCTAATTTTTTTTTTTTTGTTAAAAGTAATACATATTCAACCAGTAACAATATTAAAAAAAAAAAAAAAAAAAAAAAAAAATACGATTTTTTTTCTAAGTTTTTTTTTGTTAAAAGTAAAAAAAATCGATAACTTTGTTTTAAATTATCACAGATTTATAGTTCAACCATTCGTTTTAAAGCTATTGACGAGATCTTTCGAAAGATACCCATCTTGAAAATTTACCCCCCCGGGAGGGGTACTACCCCCCCAGAGGGGGAACCGGTGCCCCCACATGCACAAAATTTTTTTCGTAGTTAACTACTACTATTATCAATAACTGATATTAATTTTACAATCACAAGTTTAAAATAACGCTCATTATGTACATTTATACGAAATTTTGTCCTATATTGCCATGTTAAAAATTTAGAAAAAATGCGATCACAGCGCCACCTGTTGAGCTATTGATCCCTAAATGTAATCAGGACCAGTTTATGTCGGGGACCAACTAAATACCAAGTTTGGTTAAGTTTCGTTAAAAAAAAAAAAAAAAAAACGATTTTTTTTCTAAGTTTTTTTTTGTTAAAAGTAAAAAAATCGATAACTTTGTTTCAAATTGTCACAGATTTATAGTTCAACCATTCGTTTTAAAGGTATTGACGAGATCTTTCGAAAGATACCCATCTTGAAAATTTACCCCCGCCGGGGGGGGTACTTCCCCCCCAGGGGGGGGAACCGGTGCCCCCACATGCACAAAATTTTTTTCGTAGTTAACTACTACTATTATCAATAATTCATATTAATTTTACAATCACAAGTTTAAAATAACGCTCATTATGTACATTTATACGAAATTTTGTCCTATGCTGCCATGTTAAAAGTTTACATAAAATGCGATCACAGCGCTATCTGCCGGGCGATTGATCCCAAAATCTAATCAGACCCTTTCCATGTCAGGGTCCAACTATACACCAAGTTTGGTTCAATTTCATTCATCGGTTCGTGAGATACTGTGTGACATACGAAATTTTGCGATCACAGCGCCACCTGCTGGACGATTGATCCCCAAATCTAATCAGCACCATGCTCCGTCAGGTTCCAACTATATACCAAGTTTGGTTGAATTTCATTCATTAGTTCGTGAGATACGGTGAAAAATACGAAAATTTGTCCTATACTGCCATGTTAAAAATTTACATAAAATGCGATCACAGCGCCACCTGATGGGCTATTGATCCCAAAATCTAATCAGCACAATGCCCCGCCAGGATCCAACTATATACCAAGTTTGGTTGAATTTTATTCATTGGTTCGTGAGATACGGTGAAAACACTAAACCACAGACAGACAGACAGACAGACAGACACACAGACACACAGACAGACATTTTCTAAAAACTATCAATTCGTGTTCAGGACACCCCAAAACGTGTAGATCCGTCAAAAAACGGAGGTCGAAAATTTTCGCGAATCCAATACTTTCTCTATATTACATATAGAAGAAAGTAAAAACTGTTATAAAAATCAGTTTTTTTTTTTTTTTTTTTGTAATCATTGATTTAAATTTTATAATTTTTTGGCAATGTGTAATAGTTTTATACTTCTTACCTTAGATCATAATAAAACTCGAACCTACTTCTTATTTACATCAAATATTTGAATGCTAAATATTTGTTTTAAATTTCAGCATTCCAACTTAAAAATATTTAACAAAAATTAACTTGTTAATAAATCCACAAAATAAAACTTAAAATTGTTTATAGTATATCATTAAAATACAATAATGCATAATTGAGGGAAATAATTAAAAAAAATTTTTGCTGGAAAAATTTCTAAAATTAAAATTTTATTGTTATTATTTTTTTATTTGAATAATTTTCAAAAAAGAATTATATAAATGATATTATTGTATTTCAGTGCATATGTACCCAACTATGCAGAATATTAAAAAAAAAAATAGTTATGCATCTATCTTTTTTTCATTATTCATAGTTAAATTACATTTTTAATTAATGAATTAAGTTTTTCTTTAATTAATTTAACTTTATAATATTTTATAGCTAATTTCAAACTAAACCTACAGATGGCAGCACTGATTTTGATCCAATAAAAGGATAGGAGTTGTTCAGCCTATCGACCGGTCGTGGATCAAATGTCTCAGGGCCCAGTTGGATCGGGCGAAGTGTTCCAGAGGCTGGACTCACCTAGGGACCCTATATAGAGAGAGACTGGATATTGACCGAAAGTCGGCCATCTTAGTGCCAATTCGCAGCGATCCGCAAGTTCACAATACCTACGCAGTTCGTCCAAAGGGATGGAATTCGTCCCGCTGATTGGACGAGAGGATATGGCAAAACAGCAAATCAACGATTAGACTTCGGAATAATACTTTTCTATTTCCTTTCGATCGATGTTTTGTATTTTTATGGTAAATTTTATTAATGAAAGCATTTTCAAATGTTTTTCGATGATATACTATACATTTTTAATATTATAGACCATTTTCATAAAGAGATTAAAATCTTTTACTGCCTATTTGTTCGTATTTATAAAGTGACATTATTCATTTTTTTTTACCCCACTTTAAAAAGTAGTGACTTTTTAAAAACCGAATTTGTATGAATAAATAATAAGATTAAAATATGTAAAAATGTATTATTATTATTTTTACTTTCTTCTATATGTAATATAGAGAAAGTATTGGATTCGTAAAAATTTTCGACCTCGGGTTTTTGATGAATTTACACGTTTTGAGAGCTGTAGAACACGATTTGACCATTTTTAGAACATGTCTGTCTGTCTGTCTGTCTCTCTGTGTGTGTGTGTGTGACAAAATTTTGTGGCAACTGTATCTCAAGAACTACTGCACAGAATTTCATACAAATTGGTATGTAGTTGCACCTTGACATAAATTAGTGCCTATCAACTTTTGGTAAAAATTGTCTTACAGGTTGCGTTGCCATCCCGCTTTTTCTAAATTTTTAACATGGTGATATAGGACAAAATTTGTATAAATGTGCATAAAGAGAATTATTTTTTAGTAATCATTATGAAATTTACAAGAATTATTTATAATAGAGATAGTCAACTGTGAAAAAAATTTTGTATGCGTAGGAACCTTGCCACCCCCCCTGGGGGGGAAGTCCCCCCTCGAGGGGAGTAAATTTTCAAGATGGGAATCTTTCGAAAGGTCTCGTCAATACCTTTAAAACGAATGGTTGAACTATAAATCTGTGATAATTTAAAACAAAGTTATCGATTTTTTTTTACTTTTAACAAAACAAAAACTTAGAAAAAAATCGTTTTTTTTTTTTTTTTTTTTTTTTTAACGAAATTTAACCAGACTTGGAATTTAGTTGACCCCTGACATAAACTGAGGCTGATTAGATTTGGGGATCAATCGCTCAACAGATGGCGCTGTGATCGTATTTTTTCTAAATTTTTAACATGGCAGTATAGGAAAAATTTCGTATAAATGTACATAATGAGAGTTATTCTTAACCTGTGATTGTGAAATTAATATGAATTATTGATAATAGTAGTAGTTAATTAGGAAAAAAATTTTGGGCATCGCTCTCCCCCCCCCCCCATAAATATAAACTATAAATATGTGGTAATTTAAAACAAAGTTATCGATTTTTTTACTTTAAACAAAAAAAAAAAAAAAAAAAAAAAAAAAATAAAACTTTGAAAAAAATCGTTTTTTTTTTTTACTTTCCGAACACTATAGTGAGGAAAGTATTGTAATCATGTCAAAAATCCGAATTCGAGATTTTGATGTTTCTATACGTTTTGAGGTCCCCTGAGTCCGTTTTCACTATTTTTACGATGATGTATGTATGTGTGTGTGTATGTGTGTATGTGTGTATGTGCTCTTCATTTATGAAAATATTTATAGATAATAATAATAATAAAAATAAAATAAAAAATCAACAATATTTTGAAAAGCTTAATAAAATAGCAGAAATATATGAGATATAATAATTCAAAATCAAGTTTAATAGTGCTTTATGATTGTGTTTATATTACTTTTTCACATCAAATGCTTTGAATGAAAGCTTTAAATAGAAACAAATGAAGTAGAAAATTGGTTTTAAGTTAAATTATGTATAATATCCTATTCTTCGTATAATTACTGCTTATTAATATTTCCAATTAATTTATAACAATAAAAAAAAAAATATATATATAATATTTCAGTTTTAAATTGCATTATATTATTATCAGTAAATTATAAAGAAAGTAAATTTGAATTAATTTAAATCCTATATATTCAACTAAAAATATTATACTATATTATGCATGACATAGAAAAATTACATATGATTTTTTCTAACAAGTATTCGAGATATTCCCATTAATATTAAATAAGAATTTTATTAGATTTAATAAAGTATTTAAAAGTACGTATCTTAAAAACTGAGCAAATGAGAGTTAATTTTTATCAATAACAAACAGTAAGAGGATCAGTAAAGCTGTTTATTTTCTCCCCTGCAAATATTTACAATTATTATTATTATTAAATCTAATTTAGAAGCTTTTAGCTATATAGAAATTTAATTTCATGTCAGTATTATTTATAAATATTTTACGTATATAAGTCGTAAAAACATTTTATTTTATTTTATAGCTTTTCTAGTCATAGTCATGCCTCCCACTGCTTAATAAATAATTAAGTAAAATAAGCAAAAAGCATTAATTTACTTTAAGACATGGGTTTAATATATTCTAATTATTACAGTTTATGGCTCCAACAAAGAATTTTCTATATTTTTAAATGAAAAATTATAAATAATATAATCAAATTATAAAAATTTGAAATTTATTCGAAACAGTAATATTTATCAAAGGGGATCAAATTCTTTAACTATATATCATATATGAGGTTAGCACTGCAAATAAAATTGAAATTGATGAAATATGTTAAAACTTTAGCAAAAATTCCTATGTAAAAAAAGTACACTTCATACGGTTTTGTTAAATAAATTCTTATCGAATCATGGTCTTACACTGACTAAGAACAGCATTCGACAAGGATTTATTTAACAAAACCGTATGAAGTGTACTTTTTTTACATAGGAATTTTTGCTAGTGTTCGGACACTTTTGTTACCGACTGTAGCTGAGATTGATACGATAGTATGCCTCCCCAAAATCAGTGCTGCCATCTGTAGGCTTAGATTGAAATTAGCTATAATATATTACAAAATTAAATTAATTAAAGAAAAATTTAATTCATTATTTAAAAATGTAATTTAACTATGAATAATAAAAAATAGATGCATATCTATTTTTTTCTAATCTGCATAGTTGCGTACATATGCGCTGAAATACAATAATATTAATTATATAATTCTTTTTTGAAAAATTTTTAAATAAAAAAATAATAGCAATAAAATTTTAATTTTAGAATTTTTTCCAGCAAAAAGATTTTTAATTATTTCCCTCAATTATGCATTATTGTATTTTAACGATATATTGTAAACAATTTTAAGTAGTATTTTGTGGTTTTATTATCACGCTAATTTTTGTTAAATATTTTTAAGTTGAAATGCTAAAATTTAAAGCAAATATTTAGCATTCAAATATTTGATGTAATTAAGAAGTAGGTTCAAGTTTTATTATGGTATAAGGTAAGAAATATAAAACTATTACGCATTGCCAAAAAATTATGTATTTAAATTTTGATTTAAATCAATGATTACAAAAAGAAAAAAAAAATACAGTTTTTTATGTTATCACTTCATTAAATTGGTTTGTTAAATTCAATTAATTAGGATTTCAATCAATAATATTTTAAATGTTTAAGATATTTATGATTTTTTTTTTTTTTTTAATACAAATTAAATATTGATTTCTAAATAGTGTTAATTATTTTTATGTTTGAATACTGAAATTTAATGCAAATATTTAGTATTCAAACATAAAAATATTTTATAAAAATTAACTCATCCATAAATTCACAAAGTAGTACACAAACATATTTAAAATATTTTGTTAAAGTCAAAATTAAAAAATTGTTAGCAGGGGCATTTTAAAATTTTATTTTATTAAATTTAAATAATATTCGATGAATTTTAATTTGCATTGTTGTATTATATTTCCATCCATTGCATGCATATATTTATAATTCTAAAACAATTATACAGTTATTTACAAAAAAAAAAAAAAAAAAAAAAAAAAAAAAGCTTGTATGCATATTCGCGTTTGTAATGTCCGATAGATGGCGTAACCAGAGCAATAACCAACTGCCAGTCATAGCACTGGACCAAATGACTCAGAAAAATTTCTTGGGCGATTTGATCGACGACCGGTTCATGGGTTACAGTCGGTAACAAAAGTGTCCGATCACTAGCAAAAATTCCTATGTAAAAAAAGTACACTTCATACGGTTTTGTTAAATAAATCCTTGTCGAATCCTGTCCTTAGTCAGTGTAAGAACATGATTCGATAAGGATTTATTTAACAAAACCGTTTGAAGTGTACTTTTTTTACATAGGAATTTTTGCTAGTGTTCGGACACGTTTGTTACCGACTGTACGGTAAAGCTGAAGTAGAATTTGATTAATTATTCTTTAATTATTTTTCTAACCTTGTCAGTTCAGTTATTTGAACTTAAAAAAAAATATAATAATAAATTAATAAACAAAACATTATAGAAATACTACCAAATGATTCCTAATGATTAATGAGACATGAATTACTCCCTCACTGTCAATTCCTTTTCTTGATTATTACATATTTCACAATTTGTTTTTGCATAATTATCCACTAAGAATTATTTATAAAAGTTCAGATGAATCCACATTGTTTTAGGAAATTATTTTTGAGTTTAACTTTTTAAATTGCTTATTTTTATTTACAAAAATTGCGAAGTATATTAATTTATTTATCATTAAAAAATGTCTGTATGCCTTCCTTTTTTATTGATAATTGATAATCTTATCAATCATTGATCCTATTATTTAATGTTTTATATAATGTCATTTCTGTTAGTGTCGGGAATTTCAAGAAGTGATGGGCATTGTAAGCATATGACACTGTGTGCTGCTCACACAAACATGGTCCTTTCTTCATATATCTTAAAATCATTCATTTATCCAGATTAGCAGATATTTTATTTAAAAAAATTAAAATGATTTTTTAAATAGATTTTTCTTACTTTTAATTTTAACTTGTACAGATTAATTATAATTTTATTTTACAATGCATTGCAGTCCATATTTCAAAAATCTCTCACCAAATCAAATAATTTTGTAACATAATTTACTAAAAACATTACATGCATAATATTTGCAAAAACTTTTAGTAAATTTTATTATTTAGCACTTTTAAAATTCACTACAAGTAGTTGAAATAGTTACATTTATTTCCTTTATATAAATTACTGTTTGTTTACTGGTAACATATACAACCGATTTGTATATTTTATTACTATTTATATAATATCAACATTCAAAATATTATATTTATTTTCAAAATGAATGAATGAATGAATGAGTGAAAAAAAAACCCCACTGAATTTTTATTCGGATGTTGTTCGATGCATGTTTTCTTGTTTCTTATTGGTTTATCGTTCATCGCAATCATTTATAATTGCAAGCAGACGTCACTCAATGCAAGCGTTACAAGTAAATGAGTATTTGTAACCTCCTTGCAAAATTTTCATTTTGTAATTGCAAATGATTTATTTGCAAGTGTTACGTTTGCATGTGACCAATAGTTATTCTCATTTATTTTTTTAATTTTAAAGCTTTGCTTTTACAATATATGAAATAAATTAACTTTTAATTTAAATTTTTCTTATGTATAATATTAGCTACGCGTATTGTTACCATAGATATAGTAATATATATGGATCTATCATCCCCATGTTATCGTGCAAAGATTTTTGATGCCGAAAAAAAAAAAAAAAAAAAGGTTTGGACTCAGCCATTAAGTGGTATTGAAAAAAGAAGAAAAAAGAAAAACGAATTTGAAACTGTATCTGGAGTTTTTCATTCACCTTTAGTAAATAAATTATTCACATTTTATTTGCTAAAATATTCGTGTGCATTCACTCCGGAAAAAACGGCCATATTTTGGTAAAATCGCCGCCTTTTCCCAAGTGAAAAGGAATCACTTTTTTCTCCCCAATGATCAATCTATATATTATTACTATATCTATGATTGTTACAGATCCATTCCCTACTTGCTATGTAAAACTCAACTACTGTTTTAAAAGAATGAATAATTAAAGCAATAATAGGATGGGATTTGAATTGCATGCTTATAAGTTATGCCTTGTTAATTTATTAAGTTACATAGAATATATATATATAAATTTTGTAATAACTGTTTATTAGGATTTCTGAATCGTTTTTATCCTTAACTATAACCCTGAGTCACAGGAAGATATTTACAATATCATCATTCACATTCACGGTAGTTGGTAGAATTTTGTGAGGCATTAAATATTTTTACTTGATGCCTTTCAAGATGATGCTTGCTGGCTTTTAAATGAAGAATTTATTGGCTTTAAATCAGAGATTGTAATGAAGATCTAATTAAGGTATGTATTCAACATTCTTAAATTATGTAATTAATTATAAAAGTTTGCTCGCATATTCTGAATTGTGCTTTTTATTTTTACTATTCATAGATTCGTTTTAGCATCTAATTGCATATTTAAAATCTCTTTATTAACCTAGTATACTTTCTACTTTAAATATTGCAATAACTGTATATATATGGATGTCTCATTTTCACACTTGGAGAAAGTAGTTTTCAATTTTCAGCCTGGTTGCTCATGCTAGCTAGTATCATATTTGTAAGGCATTTAATGTTATTACTATGCCTTTAAAGATGACAACTTGCTCGCTTTAAAACGAAGAATGTGCTGGTTTTAAAACAGAGACGGTGGTGAAAATCTTATTAAGGTATGTGTTTGGCATTTTTAAATTATGTAATTAATTATAAAAGTTTGCTTACATATTTTCAATTACTCTTTTTATTTTGACTTTGCATATTTAAAAGTTAACTTAATCTGTGCATCCATTACTTCAATACTTCAATTTAAAATTCATGTGTGTCTGTGTGTATATATATATATATATAATAAAGATGATCTATTAAGCATAGTAGAAGCCAAGCAACAAGTACAAAATCACTGAAACACCAATGACCAATAAGATTTAAAAATTTTTTTATCAGTGGATGAAATACACTAATGTAAAGAAACCAGATCCACTAATCAACAGCCTGCAAAACAAACAAATCAATAAAGTAACACAACAAATCCCAACTCAAAACCATAAACTTATCAAAATTAATGAAAAAATAACCTAAGAAACACAAGATAGGAAGGAAGGAGGCAGGCGGCAAGACTTGTGATTTGCCTGTGGGGTTAAACTAGTTTCACGCCGGTAACACTCACCCAGCCTGCCACGACCAGAACAGGAACCATATGGATTTAAAAAAGCAAAATTTCAAAGCAGATGAATAACAATGAAACCACGAAGCAACAATGAAATTCACCGATTGATTAGAATTTTAAATATAGTTGACAACTCAAATATATATATATATATATATATATATATATATATATAGTTATTTAACAAGCATGTTATTATTGCAATATGCGAATGTAATTGTCACAGGAAAAAAAAAAAAAAAAAAGAAAGTGTATGATTTTGTTTTGTTGTCGATTGTGTAGAATTTCTCCTCAGTACAAACTGATGCTACATCCAAACAATAATACCAAAAAATAAATTTTTTTAAATGTTAGGTAAAAACTTTTATATACAAGTATGCATGTACTCCCCCCCCCCCTCCCCTCAAGCTACTGTTTTTCATAAACGGTTAAAGTGAGTATTTTGAGATATTTTTTATTTAATATTTTGTTATCAATTCTCTTTTAATTAAAATAAATGTTCATAAAATCACATCTTTTAAAAGAATCATCTGACAAAAATACTAACTTTCTAATAGATTTCGTCGAAACTTTAAAAATCCATTTCATTTCAAAATGTGTTTGGAGAATTTTTCTGTTTCTGGATAATCAATAAATTAAAGTATCAGAAAATTATAAGAAGAGAGGATGAAAAGAAATTGAAAATCCTGCGTGAATCGCGTCGTCACTTCCTTGTAAAGTTTGTAATGGAACAATACCTAGTCTGTATTTATGTGACTTTTAGAGAAAATCATGAAAAACTTCAACAAGCAAAGCGTAAGATTGAACCCGGACTTCCCAATCTACTAGTTTGGAACACAGAATCTCTTGGTTACTGATCTTGTATGTGAAGCGTACATATGAGTGTAAAAGTATTGCCTCAATATGTAATTTTTTGTACTTTGAGCTTCCTGTACAAAGAGATTGGGGGTTTAGGTTTTCCTGTATATGGAGCGTACAAACATATGTAATTCTTATGATTATTTGAATGATTAAATGGTTAATTGAAATTAATACCTAAAATAAATAAATAAATAAAGCTATTATGACGTCAGTTTTATCAGAATTTTTTTATAATACAGGTAAAATTAAATTTATTTCCTTTTAAATAGGGGGGGGGGGGGAGAAATGAAAACTGTTTTCTTTGGCAACATTGTTTTTTAATTTTAAAATGGAGCTTTTATGTAATACCTTTCGAACTAATTAATTATCCTATTGAACTAAAAATTACGGCGTTAGATAGATTTTTGTTTGATTAATAAGTGCACCAACTTTCGGGATTATAATATTTCCTTTACTTCTCATACAAAGAATTAAAGAGATCCTCTGAAAAAAAAAAAAAGAAAAATGAAATGCTCCAAATTTGTAAAAGGGAAAAAAAGGAGCTAAAAGGAGAAAAATTGAAATTGTTGTTATTTTTTCCCTTGACAGATTTTAGAAATATATGCCCTGATGATATATTTCTAAATGATATGTCTCCTCCCCACTTGGCACTCTAGCTGACACCATCCCTTAATTCAATTTAAATTTTAAGTTAATAATAAGAAAAAAATATTATTATTACTTGTACAGCAAGCCATGTCTCTGTATTAGTGATGGCCACTCTTCATTTTCAAAGAATTGCCAGGGGGAGTTACTTCAATCGAGTAGCTTTTTAATAAACGCCTCCCAATATGAAACACTCACCAAGCTTTTGCCTTCATTATTTATAAGTTTGTAAGATGATAACAGAACAACTATGTGTAGAGTACTCTTCAGAACTTCATTTTTTGTTTTTGGGGTTGTCATCATAATCATCTGGATTTGTACTCCTTGAGATCTTCCATATTTTCTAATTGGACGCTTTCTTCTTCTTTCTGGCCCAATTTTTTGCCCTCGACTTCTGTGTGGTGTTTCACTAAAAAGCAGAGATTGAGATGGACCTTGGCTATCCACATATTGACCGTTTGTCTAAAATTTAAAATAAACAAAACAGAAATAAATATCCATCCAAAAGTAAAAATGATTAAGTAAAATAAAATTACTTACAGTAAAACTGCATCCTTCTGTCCTGTGTAGTAAGCATCTTGTAAGATTTTACCTTTTAGAGAGGTGCCGGGTCCTAGAGTTTTTGCACAGTTCATAAAAAAGCCGCACTGCATTCATTATCAATCTCTGATAAAAATTTATAAAATTATACTGCATAATAAACTTTACCACCACAGATGGCAGTTTGTTTCGAATTTTTTTTTAATATCTATAATTCTTTTATTAGTTTCAAAAAGCATTAATATGATATAATAATATCCTTATATGTTTTATAGTTCCACGCAAAAATAAATAAATAAATAAAATAAATAAATAAATAAAATAATTAAATAAATAAAAATGAAAATAAATAAATAAATTGGGGTAATTTTCAAAAAGTTTTTAAATTTTTTCTTGATATTCATTGAACCAAAAAACTGTAAAAAAAATTTTGCCTTCTCTCTTGTTTGTTTTTGATCGAAAATAATTAAAAAAAAAAAAAAAAATCAGGTAATTTGAAATTTTTTTGTGGTCTATGAGTAAAGAAATCATTACCAAAACTTGAAAGATTGTAATTAGAATCGTCGGACTTAGCATCATTTTCAAAAATAATATCAAAGTTCGGAGAGTAATACGTGGAATCATTTAATTTTGTAACATGCTCGAAATAAACTTCAGAACTTTGTCTTAAGCAAATAAGATAGGATATTATGTTAATTATAGCTGATATGAAAGTTTATTTTACAAATTTTATAGTAAGTGAAAATCATACTGTTGTTACACTCTTTTTAAAAACTTTTAAATGTCAAATGAATAAGTTGATACAATAAATCAGGCCTGCCCAAGCAAAAATGCATGGTGGGCCGCATTGGGAACCTATTTTATTCAGGCGGGCCGCACCTTATGTATACATGTGTATGTGACATGTGTACATATGCTTGTGAGCTCATTAATCATGTATGTGTATGCGTTTTCGGGGGAGGGCAGGATAAAGGTTCGGAACGTAATACATTAATTTAAATTATTTACATGCAGTCATAAAATAAGAATAGTATCATAATTTTTTTTTGACATATACATTAATAACTATAATTAAAAGAAGAATTAATGGATCTAATAATATTTCATAACAACAATGTGATTCTTTCGCTACCATAATCATTGAAATGTATTTATTTTCACTTCGAAAAGTCAGAACGTATTTAATAATTTTTAATGTGTTAACCAAAGTTGTCAAACGTTAAATATCGTTAGTCTCCTCGCGGGCCGCAAGAAACTACATGGCGGGCCGCGGGTTGGCCACCCCTGCAATAAATGATAATTAGACTGTAAAAAAAAAAAAAAAAAAAAAAAAAAAAAAAATATTTAAAAATTAACTGAGTTAAAATCGAATCAGAAAACAGTTTAAACAGGTAGTATTTGTTTGTATGACATGAGTGTTTAGATGCTGTTAAATGCATTAAAATGTAAACACCATCTGAGTTGACAGATTCAGTATGTACATATTTAATAAATGTTGAGCCATGTAACAAATATTAACAATAAAAAATATATATATATTAACATGCTGTAATTTTATGAACATTTCCAATAAGATAAATACGTAACAAATGGTAATTTATAAAGCATTTGTTGATTTAAAAGCAAACTCTAAAGTTAAAAAAAGTTCTCTACAGCATAATTCTTAATTAAATCACACTATACTGCAGAAAAAATTAATTTGATATGGCCAGGTTTATTTTATTTTCTTTAGGAAATAAAGAGATTACATACAATTTCTCAGGAAAGTAAAATTCTCCATAGAAGTTTGTAGAAATGTCTTCATTCTTCGAAAAAAATTTCAAAAGATATCGCAGCATATATATAATATTGGTTATGAGGAGAAATTGAGAAAGGCAATATCTTCAGACAAAAATACTAACAAGGTACGTTATATAAACGGAAAAAAAAAAGAAAAAAGAAATTCTTTTATGTAAGAACAACAAAATATAAGTATTTTTATGAGGCTTTTAGTGTATGTGCATTATTTGTTTACTTTAGATAACACATCAACAGTGCGGCCACATATCCTAAAATTAGCAGTGAGGACGCATCCATAATGTTGGAGGGATGCCAGCTTGAAATATGGAAAACATCCAGAAATTCCGCGCTCTGTTATTGCTCATTTTCTTTGAGTTATGACTGTCACCCCTATTTTAGCATTGGACTCGGTAAGTTTGCACATGCGCAGATGCTTCCATGGTTTCATGAAATGTGGTCGAAGAATAAACACACTTTCGATCCAGAGTATCAAAATAAGAATTGATTTTTTACAGAATAATACATGAAAACAGCAAAAAATAACTCACCTGTCACTCTCGTATGTTCAATTTCTGAAAAAATATCCAACATACAATTTTGGAAAGGCAGAATCGAGATATGAAATTTTTTCACCATAGAGGAAAAAAAAAAAAAAAAAAAAAAAAAAAAAATTCATTCGTTTCAGATATATTTCTGGATAGAGAAACAACAACAATAAAAAAGAATCATCTTCGTCATCAGAAAACAAAATTTCCCACTCAAGATCGAACATGTCGAAAAAGAAAATAATAAACAAAAACGCAGTACTCTCTTCTAACCATTCTAACAAATAGTTCCACCATACTTAAACTCTCGCTAAACTGCTAACCAGCGGAAACTCGGCCGATTAAATATTAAACGTCCGTTAGTGAAAACGGAAGATGGTGTGACGCAGAAATCCCAGCAGCAAGTGCTAATCCGAGTTTCTCCCTTTTTACCACAGATAGTGGGAATGGCCCTAAGAGTATTTTGAGTTAACTTTTTGTGAGATGGATAATTAAAAGAAAATGTAGTTTGTGATTGTTTGTTAAGATAAAATTCAATTATATTTTCTATGTAACGATAAAGGCTGATATCATCATAACAAAATTGCTTTTCATGAAAATAAAGGTACAAATCTACCAAAATACTACAGCTACATCCCCCTTGTGGGATTCCTACTGTTTGCAAATATACTTTGTTGTTGTGGAAAATATAATTTTTATGGATAACAAAGTTAAAAAATGTTTGTGCTTAAAATTGCTAGGAAGATTAATTTGAGTTTTATATTCATTAAAAAGGTTGTAATTAATGCCACTTAGATCTGATAACTCAATATTATTGAAAAGATCCTGAAAGTCATAATATTGTCAATTTTACCAAACGATTTAATTTAATTAATTAACTGAAATCTATTTTTAAGGCAGTATAAATTATCAAAGCTGCAAATACAATTGTAAATTTATATTATATATACATATATATATATATATATATATATGTACGTGTGTGTAAGTATAATCATACACTGTAAAAAAAAAAAAAAAATAGAGATTTTTTTTATGATATTAAGCCTTAGTACACATGTCCAGTTTTAAAAATGATGTACAATTCTAAAATTTTCCACAAGTGTCCATCGCAGAAAGGTTTCCAAAAATATAGCGTAAAGTAGGGATCCTTATCTGTTTGTGTTAAATTTGGAAATTTAACGCACATGTCAGTGTAAAGTATTAATTAGACAGATTTTAAGCAAATCGAAAGAGGGCTTGCACTTCAATTCACTAACCCCTCCCCTATCTTCAGGATACGGAAAGAAATCTGAAAATAAAGTAAGTATTATATGAACATAGGAAGTTTTAAAAGAGAATAAAAAATTTCAGTTTATTTCAAAGGTAAGTAAAAGGTATTTGAAAATGAAGCACAGGCACTATATGAACTAAAAGCCGTAGTCAGAGGAAAAAAAAAAAAAAAATCGGCGGGTGTTCAAGCTTTAGTACACATGTCCAGTTTTAAAAATGATGTACAATACTAAAATTTTCCACAAGTGTGCAAAATTTGCGGGGAAAATTATTTTTTCATTCTCTTTTAAAACTATGCTTACAGAAGGCCATAGCCAAGAGGAAAGGTTTGAAATTGCCAGTTCCTCCCCCCCCCCCTCTCCTCTTGGCTGCGTCATTGTATGGATATAGAAAGTTTTAAAGAAGAATGAAATTGAGTTCAATTTATTTCAAAGGTAGGCAAAAGAAATTTGAAAAAGAAAAAAATATTATATGGATATAGAAAGTTTTAAAAAAGAATAAAAAAATGAGTTCAGTTTTATTTTATTTTATTTCAGAAGTAAGTAAAAGAAATCTGAAAATGAAGCAAGTATTATATTACTCTCGGCAGTAGCCAGAAAAAACAAACAAACAAACAAACAAACAAAAAATCGGAGAGAGTTCAAGCTTTTTAGTACATAATATTGTGCACTAAAAATGATGGATTTTTCTAAAATTTTCCACAAAACTACAAAATCTCCCCGATCCCCTTCCCTGGCTACTGTCTTGTATTAATATAGAAAGTTTTAAAAGAAAAAGAAAAATGAATTAAGTTTTTATTTAAAATGTAGGTAAAAGAAATCTAAAAAAGAAGAATTAAACAAAGCAAGTTTTAAAAGAAGGGATAGGGGTTTTGTTCTCTTTGGCAAAAATTAGTGGCGGGAAACGATAAATTTTACCAAAATAATTAACTCAGTTAAAATTGAAAAAGGGTTTCTGGCGATGCTGAAACAACATTTGCCGCAAAATTTTATCGTTAATTTCGCCATACTGCAAATTAGTAGCCAGCGTAGATTTTTGGTGTCGGCATCGAATTTGGCGACTTGGTGAACGAATTCGGCGAAAATTTGTAGCAAAAAATCCTTGGTTTATTTCGCAGAACTAAATTCTTCGAAATTTCCATAAATGACTCAGAAGACTATATAAAAAATCTGGAGTGACTCCACTCGACTTTCCGAACATTGAGTAACTAACAGTTTTGTAGATAAAATAAAGAAAGAGGTGTTGCTAAACAAACAAAAAAGAGAAAACCATAACAGAGTGTTTGAATATTTTTCTCCATATATCACACGAGGTTTTATTTAACGCTACTGAACTTTGAGCCCTTAGATCTTAAGGATAAAGAATTTTTCGTTGTGTCCCTGTAAAAATCTATAAATGCTAGATTCACCAAAATGCTTATAGTTAGTGCAACAGTGATTTATAATATTCATACAAATTTTCAGCTCAATTGAATAAGGCGTTTAGATGCTATCGCTGGTCTCATAGGCCATAAAGATAAAGAATTTTTCTTTGTGTCCCTGTAAAAAAACTGTAAGAGCTAGATTCACCAAAATCTATACAGTTGGTTCAAATGTGACCTATAAGATGTGTACAAATTCTTTGCTGAGATTAATAAGGCGTTTAGACGCTATCACACTTTTAAAAATTTGGCAAAGAATTTTTCTTTGTGTCCCTGTAAAAAAACTATAAGTGCTAGATTCTTCAAAATCTATACAGATTGAGTATCTGTGACCTATAATATGTGTATAAAGTTTTTGCTCAATTGAATAAGGCGTTTAGATGCTATCGCACTTTTAAGATTTTGGTCCCTTGGCCATAATGATAAAGAATTTTTCTTTGTGTCCCTGTAAAAAAACTATAAGTGCTACATTCACCAAAATCTATAGGGTTCGTACTATGGTGACTTACAATATACGTACCAACTTTCAGCTTATTCGAACAAAGCGTTTAGACGCTAGCGTGTTCACTCACAGACATACACACATACATACACACATACATACACACATACATACACACATACATACACACACACATACATACATCATCGTAAAAATAGTGAAAACGGACTCGTTGGACCTCGAAACGTATAGAAACATCGAAATCTCGAATTCGAATTTTTGACATGATTACAATACTTTCCTCACTATAGTGTTCGGAAAGTAAAAAGAAGAGTGATTGTTGATGATTGTAGACTAGAACTTGCCTATACCTTTACGTGTTACTTTCTACACGGTATCACAGTAAAAGTGGAAACAAATTAACGTTTTTCATTTCCACGAAGGTGGGCTTTGACTTAGCGTGAAATTAAGGATTCAAATGCGTTTAAAAATGGTAGTAAGGTATTTAAAAATTTTGGAAACTTTACCTCAATAGGAGTATAGTTCTGGACATTTTGCAATGACACATTGGTTTCTCGCGCAGAACTACCTTGAAAATTCCATGCGCGAGAAACCAATGCGTCATTATAAAATTTCCAGAACTAGACTCCTATTGAGGTAAAGTTTCCAAATTTTGTAAATCCCTTATTACCATTTTTCGCCACATTTGAATGCCTAATATCACGCTAAGTCAAAGCCCACCTTCGTGGAAATGAAAAAACTTTCATCTGTTTCCGCTTTTACTGTAATACCGTGTAGAAAGTAACACGTAAAGATATAGACAAGTTTTAATCTACAATCATCAACAATCACTCTTCTTTTCTTTTTAGACTTGTGAGTTATTTATCGAACTTTTGAAGAATTTAGTTCTGCGCAATAAACGAATGAATTTTTCCGGAATATTCCAGAACTCTGTTATTATTGAAGTTAGAGCTTCCAAACTTTGGCAACCCTAAACTACAAATTTTGGCCGAATTCGTTCTCCAAGTCGCCAAATTCGATGCCAAGACCAAAAATTTATTCTGGCTATTAATTTGCGGTATGACGGGATTAGCGATAAGATTTTGCGGCAAATGATGTTTCAGGATAGCCAGAAGCCCTTTCTCAATTTTAATTGAGTTAATTATTTTTTTTAAATTTTTTGTTTCCCGCCACTAATTTTTGCCAAAGAGAACAAAACTGGGCCATCTGTATTCGAATGATTTTCATTGTACTCTAAGCTGTGCATTTGCCAATGAGATATTCTGTAACAAGCCGCTGAGTACTATCCCTGAAAAAACTAGTATATTTGTCTCGACGTCATATATAATCGTATAATCGTGACTTTTTGGTTCGGTTATCGTGACTTTAGTTTGGTTTGGTATCAGTTTTTTTTTTTTTTTTTTTTTTTTTTTTTTAAATTAAAGGAATGTCCGTGGACTGAAACCTGTCTGCTTATTTACGAATCAGGTGCCTCACACAAAACTCTCCTTTTTTCATAAAAATATGTATATTCCTATGGTTGCATACATCAGATTTTTTATTTCCCTTTAATAAAGTAGATATTTTTCTAAAAAATATTAAGCTATCTTCAAATTTTGTATTTAGTTTAAAATAATATAGTAGATTAATATATATATATATATCTGTTACTGAAAAATGAGTACTTTACTTTCAGAAACAAATGAAAAAATTTTAATTGTTTACCTAAGCCAATCGATTGTTCAACAAAAAATGAACATATAGATACAATTATTATGAGTTTGATTCTTTAATGTAACTGTTTGAAATTAATACTTTTTAAAAATGAAATTTTCCAAGAAAGAAAAACTTTCAAACTATTGCTCTTCATAATATAAAAACTAATTTAGAATGCTTAAATGGCTTTGGTAATCCATTGAGATATAGAAATTTTAATACTGCCCCGGGCGTATACATTCGTTTTTCCGAAGTACGATCCTTTGTACTGTACTGTTACTAGTTGAAAGAGAGCTGTGGAAATTTTGAAATGAATCTCGTAATTTTTCCTCGGCGGGTAAGGGGTTAAATTCGTTTAATATTGCTTTCGATTGTTGTTATTTTTTCAATTATTTTTTTATTTCAGGTTATATATATATATATATATATATATATATATATATATATATATATATATATATATATATATATATAAACATAAATTGCTTTTACATCATTTTAATGGAATACCAAAGGTTATATTTATTGAAATTTTTTATTTTTCCGACTGAGTGAAAATAATGCCTGGACCGGGACTTTGACTTACAAGGTCAAGGCTCTACCAATTGAGCTATCCAGGCCGACACCCCGGTCAGCATTACTCACTCAGACAGCCTTTTAGGCAGAAACATCTCTGGTCTATCATGTAGATAGCTCAACAGAAAATAAGCCTCAGGAAATTGTAAATACCATTAGATAATGGGAGAAAGAAATACAATTTTTTATTAAAATCACACAATCAACTGTGGAAGAAAATCATATTTATTGAATTTTTTTATTTTTCCGACTGAGTGAAAATATTTATTTTTCCGACTGATTTTCACTCAGTCGGAAAAATAAAAAAAATTCAATAAATATGATTTTCTTCCACAGTTGATTGTGTGATTTTAATAAAAAAATTTATTTCTTTCTCCCATTATCTAATGGTGTTTTCCATTTCCTGCGGCTTATTTTCTGTTGAGCTATCTACATGATAGACCAGAGATGTTTCTGCCTAAAAGGTTGTCTGAGTGAGTAATGCTGACCGGGGTGTCGGCCTGGATAGCTCAATTGGTAGAGCCTTGACCTTGTAAGTCAAAGATCCGGGGTTCGTGTCCCGGTCCAGGGATTATTTTCACTCAGTCGGAAAAATAAAAAAATTCAATAAATATGATTTTCTTCCACAGTTGATTGTGTGATTTTACTAAAGGTTATGCTTGTTATCGCAATAATTATATCTTCAAATCTAATTTTACTTCATTAACTAAATTTTATCTTCTAAATGTATGTGTATGTAATATATTCTCTCTTACTCCACGATAAATATTGGTTTTTCGACAGTTTTTAACAAACTTGAAAAGTATATGACTTATGCTATGTTTAATAATAAGTACAAAACTTTGAATAAACATCATAGAATGCAAGAACTTGCAACAATTGTTCGGGTCGTTGCCGCTTTGTTTGCAGCACTCGTGCCTACTTTGTTCGCCTGACGAAAGGTCGTGTCTTATTTCGACCCGAAACAATTGTTGCGAGTTCTTGAATTCTATGGTGTTTATTCAAAGTTTTGTACTTTCGACTTTTAAACGCCAGTTTTGCGGCGCTTTTTTATAATTATGCTACGTTTACTTCGTTTTTTGTTTATCCGTCTGTATGAGAGTTTAGTATTGGTAAATATTCGTAGATTAGCTGTTGCACTCACGAAATTTTTGGTAGGTACAGTTTAACTGCTATAGGCTACACTAAATAAAATGAAATGAGCATATATTTTTTATAAGCATAAAAATATGTTTTGTGTAGAATATGTATGGAAATCTTTCATCATTCGTTTACAGGGTTATCCATGAGAATTTGAATGTACTGGGGCATTACTTGGAAATTGCTGAAAGTTTTTTCAAGCTGAGCTATGTGTTTCTCCTATAGAACTAAATTTAAGTACACAATGTAGTGCGCGTATAGTTTATAGACAGCATACATAGCTACCTAAAATTAAGCGAATACATTCTTTTGAATAGAATGTAATTGGTGGAAGTGTTTACTGCATTTTACCATGTCGCCAAACGCTGCTCAGAAAGGAAAATTAATTTTAGAAAAAGTTTTTTTTGAAGTGCAACTTACAGCTCTGGTTCATGTATAATGTCGCGTTTTGAGGTTTCTGAATACGAAAGTCAAACTTTTAGCTGAAGATTTTGTATATATGTCTGTTATTAGCCTAACATAAAAACAAACAATTGCAGTAAATCAAATTTGGTATTTTAAAATTTATATGAGGTTGCCACTTGATAAGTTTCATAGGTAAGTTTCAAGGCATGTTGCGGGGAAAAGTTGTCTGAATAATTTAGAATAAAATTTTAAATTTAATAACAGGTTTGATATATGTATATATATATATATATATATATATATATATATATATAAACGCAGGTACTGTATACTGTATACACAGGTACTGTATAAACGGGTTTTGAGGGGGCGGCAGCTCCCTCACACAGAATTATAGGTCAAATAAAATTGTTCCTATGTTAAATTGTTTTTAAAATTGATTCATAAAATTTATTATCTTATCCCTTATTCTACAATCTGTCTTATTAGCATTGAAATGCAGGGTAAGATAAATTCGTGTGATTTATGCTCCAGATTATTTTTTGTCGCAACTTAAAATGGGTTTACTAACATTCATTCCTACATTATAAAAATAATCGAACGCACATAAAAAGCGACATCATACAATAAAAGTATCGTATTTTTCTGCGTATAATTAGCAGGTCAGATAAATCACCGGAAAATATAATTTTCTGGCAAGGGTATATGTTATTGTGACGAAACAACTTCTAACTATAGTTTTTTCTCTTAATTAAAATGTCCGGTGTGAAATTGATTTAGGAGACGTGCTGATTATAAGTAGGAAAATACGGCTCTGTCTAAATATTTCATTGCATCATTTTTTAGCAAATTCCTTCAACGAAGAGTGTTTAGTGGTGCCATCTATGAGTTTCTGGAATAACAAAAATCTAATTATTGGTAGCAAAATTGGACTGAATCAGCTTTTTAATAATTTTCATTTTGAAGCAATAAACTGGTACAGAGGAACCAAATGCTTTTTTTTTTTTTTTTGTGTTTTTTAACTTCAAAATGAAATGTAAAATATATATATATTATTTTTTTTTTTCGAAGGCAAGAACGAATTTAACAGTTGTGAATTTTGTGAATGCAAATGCAGAAGATATGATACTTCATTAGGTAATAAATAATTCTATAAATAAATTTCTCTATAGAGCATATTGGCTTTGGACGAACGTGAGCATGGGTTAAATTATGTATAAAGTAACGAAAAGGCATTTATAATCCGGGTGTATATATAATTTTTAAACCTTTGAAAAATTATTGTTCTTCATAAGAATCTTTTCAAAATTTTTGGAGTTTTTTTGCACGTTTTTATTCAACATTTTACTCTTTTATTATAGTATATTATGTGTATTCTCCCGCCTCTGGATATTATTAGGTTGTTGTGGTTGTGTAGATTAAGGCTGTCCTGAGCCTGTGAGTGGAAGGCTCTCCGTGGGGGGTCTTTCTAAGATGTCCTAGTCCGTATTTACGCAAGTTTCGGTGAAAACTACGGAAAACTTTGAAACGCTGGTCGACGAGCGCGACCTGGGATCGAACCTGGCACTTCCTGGCTACCAACTTTAAGTTCAGAACAGCTCAGCCATTGGTGGGGGCAGGGCCTGGATATAATTAGGTTGGTTGGTTGGTTGTAGGATTTTAAGGCCGATTGACTCCTGATGTGTCCTAGGCCTAGAGGGGGAATGCCCTCCGTGGGGGGTCTTTCTAAGGGGTCCTAGCCCGTATTTACGCAAGTTTCGGAGGAAACCACGGAAAACTCCGAACGGCTAGGTCGATGAGCGCAACCTGGGATCGAACCCGGCACCTCCCATCTACCAGCTTTGAGCGCAGAACCGCTCGGCCGCTGGTGGGCAGGATATAATTAGGAATCATTGCCAAGTGAGTATTGTTTCATGCTATATTTGTATTACTATACATGATTTCCAAAAATATTAAAACGCAGTTTAATTCTTTACTTATTAGAGATAAGTGGGCAATGTAAATTGCAAAATATGTTCCAAATAAGGTGCGGAATAAAGCTACGTTAATAACACTTTCTTCCCATTAATTTTCAAAAAGTTACACTTCTTAAAATTTTTATACGACACCACGAAACACATTTAGTCAATTAGAAAGATTTTATATTTATGCAACACCATTATTATGAAAAATCGTATACCAGCATACTTGTATTTTAAAACTGAGTTATACTTAATTGAAATTTGAATTCAGAAATCATCTATCAAAATTGAAATGTAAATTTGTAATATTTTAAAAAGATAATATGCATGATAATGTTATGCATTAAAGCCATTTTTGTTTGTTTAAGGGCGATGTGCGTTGTAGTTACATATTTTACATTGTTTTTTACATGAATACTGATATGTAATAAGTATGCAATTTATTTTCATATTTATTACGTTTTTTACAAAACGACGTTCTAATAAATTAACTCACAGACGATTTTTTCATTCTTTCACTCAACTATAATTTAACTGTTTCAAATATAACATTTATATTAACATAGTTTTAAAAAACTGGATAGTGATTAAAACTTCACAAAATTGTTGAACTAAAAGGTCTCAAAATCTTTTTTACACAAGATGCTAAATTCGAAATTCATTTTATGATCCAAATGTATGCTCTTTATGATTGTCTGTTTAAATTATTATTTTTCCAGGTTGTAAAAGAAATCACGAGTTCTCTTTAAAACACAATTTATGAAATATCTATCTATTTGTACATATATATATATATATAAAAGCAGAAGGCTTGTTGCATTTACTTTGTATTACTATGCAAACTTTCTTTTTCCACTAAAATTTCAGTTTCTTCCTTTTTGAGTTGTCAACTATATTTAAAATTCTAATCAATCGGTGAATTTCATTGTTGCTTCGTGGTTTCATTGTTATTCATCTGCTTTGAAATTTTGCTTTTTTAAATCCATATGGTTCCTGTTCTGGCCGTAGCAGGCTGGGTGAGTGTTGCCGGCGTGAAACTAGTTTAACCCCACAGGCAAGTCACAAGTCTTGCCGCCTGCCTCCTTCCTTCCTATCTTGTGTTTCTTAGGTTATTTTTTCATTAATAAGTTTATGGTTTTGAGTTGGGATTTGTTGTGTTACTTTATTGATTCATATGTTTTGCAGGCTGTTGATTAGTGGATCTGGTTTCTTTACATTAGTGTGTTTCATCCACTGATAATTTTTTTTAAAAATCTTATTGGTCATTGGTGTTTCAGTGATCTTGTATCTGTTGCTTGGCTTCTACTATGCTTAATAGACCATCTTTATTATATATATATATATATATATATATATATATATATATAATTTGAATAATTTACTTCCTTTACAACACTCAGCAATGTATATATTAGAATATTATATCAACGAAGAAATCGCACAAGTGTATTGCTGGCTTTATTAAAGAAAAGAAAAGAAAAAAAAAAGTGTAATTTTTAAATTCAAAGAACGCATGCTCTTAAAATATAAAATGTGAATGGAGGGTCAAATAAAATTTAATTAAATATTATTTTTTGAAACCTCTAATTTTCTACCGAATTTAGTGATTTTTTGAGCTTGGTGGTTTAGATTTTCGGAGTTTTCCGTTGTTTTCTCGAAAACGCACGTGAATATTTAGTAAAAATGATCATATTTCATTGGGTTATTAATATTTTTTATATTCTGATTGCAGTATGTTGCGCCTGATGCTGACTGTCAAGTTTCTTAAAAATTGCATTGAACTAGATTTAATACTCCGTATATTATAATCAAACAAGAACGAAAAATCATGCGGCATTCATTGATTATTAACACATTCAACATGCACGTAATTGGTGTAACGTATAACTTTCAATGATTTTTGCCTACATAATCACGCAACGAACAGACAGTGGTTCTAAAAGGCATACAGACACATTAACTGAATTCCTAATCATTCTTAAACATTGTTAGAAAGTGTTAAAAATGCTTAACACAACAGAAAACGTAACCCTTATATTCTAATTGCAGCCCTTAATGTATCTGAATATTTTAGTGTAGCCCTGTAAATCTGAAGGTTGACAAAATCATATTCCATACAAAATATTATTTTAGTATATTAACAATAAATGCCAATTTCTTTATGATATTTACAACAGAAAGTTCTTTAAATGTAACTTATAAATTTATATATAATGTAATTTATAGCCCTAAAATGCAATGCATTGGCATTGTTTTGAGTGTTTCTATACACCAACCAGTTGCACAGGGCCTATTAATGCCATTTAAAATAGGGAATAATCTATAGTGAATTTGAATAATATATATAATTTTTTTTTTAAATTCTGAAAATATTTACGGACGCTGACGGTGGGCAGACGGACAGATAGACAGTCGGACATATAGATGCACAAACTGAAATCATATTCACATTTAAAAGATATTAAAAAGTGTTAAATAGCTTAATATAAACGAAACTGCAATTCCAGCAAATTTCCAATAAAAACCCTCAATGTAACTGAATATTTTCGTGTGGCCCTGTAAATTTAATGATAATCATACTACATTCTGCAGAAAGCATTATTTTGTGCATATGAATAACATATTTCAATTATATTAAGGTTTGTTCAAAGTAAAGTTACTAAAATTTGGCTTATAGAAATACCTCTCATAGAAAGAATGCTTTGAAATACTTTCAGGTGTCCCTGTACATAAACCAGTGGTGGTATTTACTCCATTTTCTATAGCAAACATCCGTTAGTGAACTTGAATAATATATTTCAATTTCATTGAAATTTGTGTAAAGTAAAGGAATTAAAATATAGTTCATAAAAGTACCTCTCATAGAACACAATGTATTGGAATACTTTTGAATATCCTTGTATACAAGCCAGTAGAGGTATTCACTCCATTTTTAATAGGAAACATTCGATAGTGAACTTGAACATCATATATCAGTTTCAAGAAATTCCATGAATATTTACGGGTGTTAGAGAGCAGATAGACGGACAGACAGACAAACTGAAGTCATTAATGCTTTTCAACCTCATTGTAAAGTGTTAAAAACATTTAGAAAGTGATTAAAAACGATTAAAGTAAACGAAAATGCAATTTCAGCAAATTTCAAATAATATCCATTAATGTAGAATATTTTTGTGTGACCCTGTAAGTCTAATGCTAATCATGCTGTATTCTATGGAAAACATTCTTTTGTGCCTAGAATATATTTTAATTTTATAAAGATTTGTGCAAAGTAAAGTTCTTAAAATTTAGTTTATAGAAATACTTCTCATAGAACGCAATGCTTTGGAATATTTTCGGGTGTCCTTGTATACAAATCAGTGATGGTATTTACTCCACTTTCAATGGGGAACATCCGATAGTAAACTTCAATAACGTATTTTCATTTCATTAAGATTTGTAAGGGTATTAAAATATGGTTTATAAAAATACCTGTCATAGAACACAATGCTTTGGAATACTTTCGGGTGTCCCTGTACACAAACCAGTAAAGATATTCACTTCATTTAATAGAGAACAACCGATAGTGAACTTGAATAACATATATCAGCTTCAAAAAATTCCATGTATATTTACGGGAGTGCAGACAGACAGACAGACGGACGGACGGACAGACAGACAAACCGAAGTCATTAAAGAGATAAATTAAAAAGAGATAAATTTTTGTAGTTTCTTAAAGAAACCTTTATATCTTCACGAATATATGCACTAGGGTCACAGATAATAAGAAGAAACATCATAACCACATGCTATAGGCAGAACAAATTTCAAGCATTACTTTTTATAAAGTGATCCCAAACATTTAGTTTTTCCATTAATTTTTAGATAATATGGATAATTTCTTCAGATAATATGGAACAAAGTTATGTTTGAATTTGTGTTTTGTTACCTCCCCCTCCACTTTGGGGTGAAGTGGGGAACTTCGAAGAATCCTGCCAAAGTGTATATTACGTACGCATAACACACACACACACACCAAGGCTATCCTGAAGTAATTTGAAACGGAATTAAGCTTTAAAACGTGTTTTTCCTGAAATAATCGCGCTTGAAAACGTGTTTTTTGCTTACCCGCCCCCTTCACCCAAAAGAGGAAAGACGAGGATTTTGCAGAATCTTATCATAGTTTTTGTTGAATGCACATAACCAACCCACACACTGAAATTAGTGACCTCTTCCCCATAGATTTCGCAGAACAAATTTAATGCGAAAACGGGGGTCTTGACTTTACCCCCTCGTAACCAAAATCAAAGATCGTAAAAACCTAAAATAGATTTTTTGGAAATAACCCCAGGAAACGGCAGCTGTTTTCGAGCGCTTTGTGCCATTTTTGGTAGAGGAAAACCGAAAAACCGAATTTTGCGAATTCTGATTCTTTCTCCTTTTAAAAATCGCCATTTTTTTTTTGGTACTCATGTCTAGTTTTCCCACGTGATTTTTTTTCACCGAGACGTAATTTAGAATCGAGATGCTAACAAAAGTGTTTTTCAAACATGCGTCCCCCCCCCCTTACGCAGGATGAAAAAATATGAGACTTTGTAAAACTCTGTCTTAGTGGAGCCAGGAGGCCTTAAAAATAACCTTCACTGCAAACTTCGTGGCCTAGTTTTCCATAAAAACGCTACTAGTATGTTTAGCGAGTCAGCGAGTGGATGCACTCTCTGCAATCAACACACTTGCTTACCGAAATGTTGCAATTTTTGGTTGAAGATATTTGCTTAGCACGTTAATTATTTAAAGGAAAGAATGGAATCACAAAGCAAAAAGTTTATTATTATTTTTTTTTTAATGAAAGTCAACAATTTCAGAGTTTCAACTGCGTGTTTGTCTTTCCTAGGAACATACTTTATCCTATCAGCTTCTGACAAAGAATCTCACGTTGAGATATCATATAAAGATAGTTTTTTAACTTTACACTCCTAGTCAATACTGGCTCCAGGCCACAAGAGCTAACGATGTATGTTCACAAGGGTATTTCTCCTCCATCTACTACACACAAAACATCCCAATCAAAAAAGTGTATTATATTAGCTTATACACTATTTTAAATGTTTCGAATATCACAATTTTTAAGTGTATTTTACTCATAATAATCGTACACGAATTTGAAATTATTCTGGTTTGGACCGTAGTGTTGTTTGTCGTAGGCCTGGTCCGTCCGCTAGTTACACTTATGGATACTTGACAAATCGTCTGAAATCGAAAACGCCCGGTCATTTGTGGAAAAGTAGTGTGTAAGTTCAATAATAATTCAATAGCTAGTAAAATGGTAGTTTAATGCATCTTTTTTTTTTTTTTTTTTTTTTTTTAATAAGGTCAAAAATTGAAGGAATGCTTAATTGTTAGTCTAAGTATTTTCAAATAAGTTGTTACATTTTTTTTTTTTTTTTTTTTCTGGGTAATTCAGAATTATCCCCAAATTCTTATGTACTTACTACGGTATGTTTATGTACTTACTACGGTACTATTATTCACTACGGTATGTTTGTGAATCTCAAGCTAATAAAAAATGCACCCTCCATTTTAAGGTAAATATAAGCTTATTCATTTGTTTCTCCGTGGCTGAGGTAGTTAGAGCGCCATGTTAGTAACGCGGTGGTCGAGCGTTCGATACACCGGAGTGTTAATTTTTGCACATAATTAGTAGAAAAGATGTCAATTGATAAAATAAAATTTTTCGTTGACTACACAGTATCCTAAGAATTTTTGAAGAGTTTTTTTAAGAATCCTTTCTTTTTATGTTCGAATGCTGAAATTTAAAGCAAAAATTTAGTATTCAAACATAAAAATGTTTTATAAAAATTAACTCATCGATAAATTCACAAAGTAGTACACGAACATATTTAAAATATTTTTTAAAACTCAAAATTAAAAAATTGTTTGCAGGGAGCAACATTGTATGCATATTTTTATAATTCTAAAACAATTATGCAGTTATTTACAAAAATAAATAAATAAATAAATAAAACGTTTTTTATGCATATTTACGTTTGTAATGACCGATAGATGGCACAACCAGAGCAATAACTAATGGCCAATCATAGCAATGCATCGCTCAATGGATCAAATGCCTTAGAAAATTTTTTTGAAGCTCGGTCAGGCGTGTATCGAATCTTCGACTGCCTTACCGCCTAGACTTTCGTGATTTATGAAAGAGTACAAATTCTTTTCCGCTGAAATTTACCATTTCACCTTAATACAAAAAAAAAAATTGTAAAATCATAACTTCAAAAAGATTTATGTGATATGATACGTTAAGAATTTGGGTTTTAAAAGTTTTTTTTAAATAGATTATTTAATAACATGCCATTAGATTAGAGTTATAACATGCTAGAATTACATTTATTAAAAATTTTACAAACTAGAGTATAGGGTAAACCGGGGTTAGTTGGCCCGCTTTTTCTTCTTCTAAAAAAAAAAAAAAATATATATATAATTCATCATATTAAATTTGTTTTATGTTAATACTATAAGTGTAGATTTAGGGAGAAGTCACCATCGTAAAACTAGCTATCAATATTAATTAAGTGACTCAAACTGACACCAAGTCGCTTGGGTCAATCTGCCCGCAGAGTAAGTTAGCCCACGTCACTTGTTTAATATTCTGATCGTATAGAAAAGTTATAGAAATCTTCAAAATTTTATCAAATCTTAAAATTTAATTCGTGCGAATGCAATTAAAATATAATCTAAAGTATTTTTTTCATACGACTTTCCTTAATGAAGCCATAAAATTATAAAAATGTAAAATTATGATAGAGTAAAGGAAAACTGCATTTTAAAAAATAATAAATTTTAAGTTATAAACAGAATTAGTAAGTACTTTCCTGCATATAATATTCATCAATACAAACATAAAATACTGTTTCATCAATAATAACACATGATATGTGTGCCCAGCATTTGCACGTGGTACATTGCTGTCTCGGCTTACTGCTTTCAAATGATTTAAGACGGGGAAGACACTACTTGTCCGTTTTTCCTCATCTTTGCTTACTACATGTCGTTTGGCCTTCCTGAAGCTTTTTGTTTTCGGAAAAATAGCCTTTTTTGAAAAAATAAAATCTTTTTTTACTTTTTTTTTTTAATCAGAATTCTTTTTTTTTTGACTGGCTTTTACTTGCTCTTCCTACAGTGCTTGTTTGATTGGTGTGCCCGTCAATCCTGCGCAATTTAATTTTCTCTTTCGCTGCAATTCCCCAACCCCCCGCCCCCTCGAGTTTCGCCATTAGAAAACACCATAGGTATAGTAATTTATATAGATCTATCATCCCCATGTTATCGTGCAAAGCTTTTTGACGCCGAAAAAAAGGTTTGGCATCAGCCATTAGAGAGTTAAAACTCGGAAATAATAACAGAATAGAATGTTAATGAGATTTGAAAATGCCAAAATATTGCGCGGCTTTTAAGTGTTTTAATAAATATACCTATGAAAGGAAATGGGATGAGTTTCCATAAATAAATTATATTTAACTAATTTATGAAAAATATAATTTTTACAATAAGTCGCTTTGTTATTATTATGAGATAATTATTGTCTTTATATTTAACGGAATATTTTTTTAAATTTTAATATTTCTTAATATTTTATATTAGTAAGTATTATGGAATTTTCAAAATTCTTTTAAATGTAGTTAGCAGCGGCGGAGGTAAAGCCCGCTAGTTTTAATCTATAACTAGTATGTTGTGGCCACCTCAAGACTTTCTTCTATATATAATCCTATACAAATTTACGAAATACAAATTATTTCTTAAATTATAATTTATTAAAATTATTTTCCATGATGAATGCAGACGATTTTTATCTCATAGTATAATAATAAATGCCGAAAGAAAGTCAGTTTTGTGCAGACATGCGTATACTGTAGTATAGTAAAAAAAAAAAAAAAAAAAAAAAAGAAAGAAAAGGAGAAAAATGGGTATCTGGCGTTTTTCATTCACTTTTAGTAGATAAATTATTCCTAAATTTTATTTGTCAAATTATCCGCGTGTGTTTCCGTCGGCGAAAGATATCCACTAGAGAGTAAAATGGCCTTCTTTCCCCGAATAAAAAAGAATCCCTTTTTTACCCTCGATGATCAATCTATGTCTTATTACTATATCTATGGAAAACACATTACCCTTCCCGCTCACCCCCCCCCCCCCCGAACCAAATTCTGGTTTTTCCATTATATAAATAAATTGATTTTAAAAACCTTCTCTGTTACAGTTAGGCTTTGGCGATCCTACGGGATATTTTAGACCGTCAAGCGAACGTACTCCATTCGAAATGGGCCAACTAGCCCCATATTGCCATTTTTACTTTTCATGAGTGTAAAGAATTACTTTGAAATCATTTCAATAAACAAATACATCCTACAATAACTAAGGATAATTACCTTTCTGAAAATTAATTATCAAAATCTAAAATGTAATTTATAAACAAATAAAAAACGGTTATTTTGTAAGCGAGGAAATATACTCGCCTTATAAAAATTTTGGAAATTCCCTCTGGTTTTTTAATGGGAGTTCTTTCTTCAATAACATTGATGTGGGAGAAAGAAATCGGGACAACACAACACATACTCGGCTGGAGTGAAAATGCCATGTGACGAACAGTTTGAAAAATATTGCGACTGGGCCACCCTTAGGGGCAACTAGCCCCGGTTTACCCTAATAATTCATTGCTTCTTCATTTAATCGGTTGTTAAGTTAAACAAGGTTAAATAAGAGAGAAAAATCATGCGAATCACATCGATTATAGTTTCTTTCTGTACATATCCGTTGATTCATTTAATCTTTAATGGATTTTATAGATTTGATGACACTTTAAATTAGATATTGTTTTAAATTATGAAGGAAGAAATTTCCCAAAACTAACTTTGGAGCTTTGTTTTAAAGATTGAGTATAAAATATAGTGTAACCACGTTTCCTACGCCTAGCAGAGAGGATGAGTCCAAAAGTTTGGAGGGTAGCCAAATTGACCGACAAGTTGGGATTTAGTAACCATCCAGTCATTCGGTATTCCTCTACTCTTTATTTTCTCTGAACGACAAGTTTTCTCTTCCTTTTTAACAGTAGATTCGCGTAGTTCACACATGCGCAGAGGTTACCATGGTCGCAAGAAATGTGGTTAAAGAATAGATTGTTTTGTGTACACAGTAAAAAAATATTCAAGCTAGATTACGGGCAATTCCTGGAAGCAGAGATTCCAACAAAGCCCATAAAAAAAAAAAAAAAAAATAAATAAATAAAAAACAACAACAACAAAAAAAAAAAAAACATTTGAACCATAAATTATGTATTCCTTCGTAATTTTACTTTGTGACAAACGTAAAATTTTAAATTAAATTAGGAAAACAATAGCTTTTTTATATCAGTCGCTATTTGTATGAATGTATAAATAAACTCTCTCAACCAATAAAACTACAATTATAGCTTCAGTTTCAAATACGAAGTAATTCTTATATGACGTCACTGAAAAGCTAACAATTTACATTTGAAGGGCTGTGGACGTAAAGATGCAGTTTGATGACAGATTTGAGCAAATTACGTAGATTAACGGCTGTTGCCCGTTATAAAAAAAAAGTATTATAAAATAATTCTTTCATGAGAAGTATTCTAAAATTCATGACATCATTTTACGGATTTGACCGTTTAGCTAGCAAAACTTTCAGTTTCCTTAAAATTATACGGTCAAATCCCATGATTTCACTTTTTTTTTTTTTCTTTTTTTTTCAGTGTATAGCTGCATATTGCCAAAAAAATGTTTGCGAACGTGCACTTCGCACAATTTCCATTTATTAGCGACAGTGAATCTGTATAATTCTGTGTTGCCTATAAAACAATGATTATGATAAATATATGATATTCTATAGGAAACATAATTTTTAATACTTGAATAACGTGTGTTAATTACATTATGTTTTGTTTAGTATAAAACTGAAATTAAAGCGCACGTATAGAGAGTCGAACGGAAGTGGCAATTACATTTCAACTTTCATGAAAAGATTTAAAAAAGCATAACGCAACTGAAAACGCACCTTCAGAAATTTCCCATAATAAACTAAAACTTTTTGTCCGGCCCTGTAACGAATCATTAATACCAATCATACATTTCCAAAAGAAAGGTACTTTATCGCATCTAGAAAATATATCGTAATTTCGTTGTTTAGCGCAGTATAAACATGTTGAAATGTGCTCAGTAACATATCTCCTTACTCAGAGCAAAACACTGATATCAGCGTTATTATTATAAACTATTAAATACACACTATAAAAACAATTCTAGAATAAAAAAAAAAAAGTTCCGATGTGTAATAACCACACGACTTCGAATACCCACTACTACATATATCATATATATTTTTTGGAAACAGTGCGATCAGGACATAAAAATGATTTAAGCACATTAGACAGCGAACAATTTTCCTGTAAGAGCATAATGATACATACGTCATGATAACATATAAAAGAGTATTTACATAGCCAAATTAAAATAAAAAAATTGTTAGGACCGTTTTTTGAAACACTCATTTCCGAGATCAATAACTTACCTACCTAAACAAGATGCTTGTCAATTTTGTGGTAGTAACCAAGTAATACATGCTAAAGGAAATCCAAAAAGGGGCTTATATAGCAAATTTGAAGAAAATCGTTAGAGTCATTTCTGAGATACCGACTTTCGGTCCCACTGCCGACTTTTACCAAAAAATGGCAAACTCATCTGCTCACCGGAAACTAACAATTACATACAAAATGATATCTAAAAGGGTGTTAATACGGGGAGTTTGAAGAAAATCCGTAGAGCCGTTTTTAAAAGAATGTATTTGCGAGGCATAAAATTGATCTATTTATACAGGACGTCTACTAATTTTCCTGAACAAACCAACTTATACATATGAAAGGACATCTAAAAGAGTGTTTGTATGAAACTTTGAAGATAATCGTTAGAACTGACGTTTTTGAGATACAGGTTTACAGCCCCACTTCCGGATTTCCAATTTTCACCAAAAGTTTGCAAAATCATCCGTACATTAGACCTCTCTCAATTCTGAAATTCCTCGCTTTATCTTTATTGGTTTTGGTGTTTTGGAGATAAGTCAGAATATTCCACATATACACGCATACATACACATGAAAGTAATAAATAAATAAATAAATAAAAATAAATAAAATGGTACAAAGTAGCTGTTGGATGATGACAAACTTAAATGAAGATCGTTTAAAGTGTAATGTAATTAAATTTCTCTCTTCTCATTTTTAAAACATTTACTCAAAATTTGGAGATAAATGCTAAAACTTTCAAAGTTCCATAGCTCAGTGAGTCAAATCTGAAAACTACTCTCATTTGAACAAATTTTGCAACTGGAAATATGTGTTTGTGACACTTGGTTTAAGAGATACTAATTGCTATATCCTCTATTTTAAATCACAAACAAGAAAAAGAGGAAAATCGCATTTAACTTCTTTCCTGTTTGAATGCAATTCTATTAAATTAGAGCGGCTGTTAATTTTTTTTTTTTTTTTAATCAAAAACAAATAATAATTTCCATGGCTTGTAAAAATAAAAGTAAGTACAAATACTAATAAAATTTCTTCTCTTCTAATTTTTTAATGTTTGTTTAAGTGATTAATAATTTATTTCTTTAATGTGTACTATAGTAGTGAATGTTTTTAAAGAAACCACCATAAAATTCTATGAATAACAACGTTTTAACAAATTTGCATATAGTGAACCCTGATTATAGTGAACTTTATATCAGGCCAGCAGACGGTTCTATAACGGGGTTCGACTGTATATGTATATATTAGGTTGATTTCTTTAGAAATCGACCTATTGCAATCAATTCATTTATCTATCTATCTACCTATCTATAAGGAAAATTTTGTCATCACGATAACTCCCGAAATAATACTCCAAATCGAACCAAATTTGGACAATGAACTTATCCTATAAATATCTTAAATTAGCCCGTTAAAAAGTTGTTCCACATTTTTGTTTTCAAGTGGCGGCCACTTGAAATTTTTAAATCCACATTGTAAAAAGCATATTTAAGGCCGGATTTGCTTGAATTTTGATGTAAGTATACAACACATAAGGGTCTCAATCAAGTTTATTAATGAACTTTATCTGCTAATTTTTACAAAGTGGCGGATATCTTACATTAAGCGGGAGCACTTGTAATCAGGCCACCACTTGAAAATTTAACATCACGATAACTTCCAAAATAATACACTAAATCGAACCAAATTTGGACAGTGAATTTATCTTATAAATATTTTGAATGAGTTTGTTAACAAAGTTGCTCTGACATTTTGTTTTCAACTGGAGACAGAAGTTGAAAGTTTGTTATTATAATAACTTTTATAATACTGAATCAATAAGTATCAAATTTGGGTAGTGGATTTATCATTCAAATATCTCAGATAAGTTCGCTGGGCATTTCACTCCGCTTTTCTTTATTCCAAGTGATGGCCACTTGAAACCATATGTGCCACTTGAAAATTTCTTATCACGATAATTTTTGAAATACTGAATTAGTTTGAACTAAGGTTGGATAGTGAATTTATCATACAAATATCTTGAATAATTTCGGTGGGCAAGTTGCTCCGCCATTTTGTTTCCAATTGTAGCCAGTTAGACTGCCACTTGAAAATTTGTCATAACAATAAATTTTGAAATACTGTACTGATTCGAACCAAAGTTGACAGTGAACTTATGCTTGAAATATTTTGGATGAGTTTGCTGGGAAACTTTCTCCGTCATGTTGTTTCCAAGTGGCAACCGCTTGAAAATTTGTCATCACGATAACTTTTGAAATGCTTAGTCAATTCAAACCAAAGTTGAAAAATTGATTTATCATTCAAATACCTAAGATTTCAATGGGCAAGTTTCTCCCCAATTTTATTTCTAAGTTGCGGCCATTTGAACGCTGCCACTTTTGAATTTCTTATCGCGATAACTTTTGAAATACTGAATTTATTCGAACCAAAGTTAGACAGTGGATTTATCTTACAAATATCTTCGATTAGTTCACTGAGCAACTTGCTCCGTCATTTTGATCCAATTGGCGGCCAGTTAATTTTTCAACACGATAACTCTTGAAATTCTTAATTAATTCGAACTAAATTTGTACAGTAGACTTATCTCACAAATGCATTTGATATATTTGTTTGCCAGCTTGGCCCGCCATCTTGTTTCCAAGTGCCGGTCACTTGAAAATTTCAAATTCACATAAAAATGTGTTTAAGAACCGATTTTCTTAAAACTCCATATGTACATAGCTCACATCAATATTTCAACCAAGTTCATTAATAATTTGTAACCGCCATTTTGAAAGAAAATGGCGGGTACTTGACAGGAAAAAAGAAATCAGCTTACCCTTCCGAATAAGCCGGAAGGACTTGTTTTTAAATTAAGTGTACAAATGAAATTAATATCATATACCAGACATTTAATAATTTTTAATTAAAATCGAATAGTATGTATTAAATAGAATAGAATGCGTATTATTTCAATTTACTGAGGTGAATATTTTACTTTATTTCATTTTATTTTTGAGTAAATTTTGAAGGTAAAAGAAGAGAAGAAACGAAGAAAGATGTCACAGAAGAGAATATATATATATATATAGGGAAAAAAAAAAAAAGTAATTTTTATAATACGTTTAACGATTACTCCTTATATTACAAAACAGTTTATAATATTTTTTGGATGCTTTTAAAATTAGAGATATTACTAATATCATTAAATTTCTTTCATCTTTCCTTCATTTCTATATTCCACATGGCAACATTTATGAGAATATAAATAAATAAATAATTAAAGACAAGAAAAAATTTAAATTAAGAAGAACCTCTTTATTCGAAGCGATAAGAAAATACGGTCGGAAATTGCAAACATTACTATTATTAGTTAAATCAACCAAATGGAACACTGAAAAAGTAAAAAGGAAACTAAGATAAAGTTTCCGCCTCAAAGATCATTTAGAAAAGTTATAACATGGGTGTCTTTTTCTTTGTCAGATTTCTAGACACCGGTGTAGCGACCGATGTGCGAGAATACCGTTCAAGCCCATTGCTGTTCGTTGACCCTTCGGCATCCCTTGGGCAAGATTCACATCCACTCATCAGGTGCGGAAGTGGCTAAAGTATTTTCTTTTCTTTTTTTTTCTGCCCATATACACACACACATTCAATATTTTTATTCGATCACTTGTGCTCCACTGATACACTCAAAAACGCTTGAAGCTGCGTCCTTGTCTAGCAGGCTATTCTGGTTTCATTCACCTAGGGTTTACATTCCAGAGTAAAAAATCAATATAATGGATTATCAGGAAAATAATTTTCTTTACCTTTTTAAAAATAAGCAGAGTCTTAATTATTATTGTAATTGAGTAATTTTTTTTATATCATTTAATGTTATTTGTATAGTACAGTGTATTCCCATAAACTTTTAGTTGCTTGACTCCAAAAATTACTTTTAATGTTAAATTACAAGAAAAATGTTTGAATTTTTACTGGCTTTAATTATACTTTAATGCATTCTATATATGACATGGGAAAATTTCGCTATCAGATAACTATTATTTTGCGTAATTTTTTCTTCTTCAAGGATTTTTTTTATGAAATATAATGGAGCACAAATATAAAAACAAGCACTGATGAGAACTTTGTATGCTGCTATGACTGGTAAAAAAGCACAATTCTTATAATTATGATGTTATTTTGAATTTTATTAATTCCCTTCGTTTCAACTGCATGAATGAACAACAAGAAAGAAAAATCATGCAGTACGCATTGATTAGTAACACTTTCCAACTGTACGCAATTGTTGTATCGAATAACTATTAATATTCTTTGCCTACGTTATAGCACAACAGACAGAAGGACTGAAAAACATACAGATTGACTAATTGATTTTAAAATCACTCTTAGGCATTTTGGAAAGTGCTAAAAAGGCTTAACATAAAAGAAATGCAGCCGTTAAATTATAATTGCAGCTTTTAAACTCTCTGAATATTTTACTGTAGCCCTGTAAATCTGAAAGTTAATCATATCATATTCTATACAAAAATATATTTTAGAATATTAATAATACATGTCAACGTTTTTAAGATTTTTGTAATAGAAAATTTTTTAAACATAACTTTTAAAAAATTCTGTCCTAAAACGTTATACATTGGCTTTTTTTTTATATTGTTGTTGTTGTCCCTGTAAACAAACTAGTTGTACAGGACCTATTAAAGACATTTTAAATAATGAAAATTCCATAGGGAACTTTGTATCATTTTTAAAGAATTCTCAAAATATTCACGGATGATAGGAGCCGGAAACAAACAGATAGAAAGGTGGACAATCGGACAGACAGATGCAGAAATTGAAATCATATTCCCACTAAAATTAAAAGAAAGTGTTAAAACGCTCATGTAAACGAAAGTGCAATTCCAGCAAATTTTTATTAATACCTCTTAATGTAAGTGATTATTTTTGTATATGTTTTCTGTAAATCTAATGCTAACCATACTATATTACATAGAAGGCACACTCTTTTCTGCATACGAATAATATATATCAATTGCATTAAGCTTTGTGGAAAAGAAAATTATTAAAGTTTGGTTTATAAAAATAACCCTCATTCAACACAATGCTTTGGAGTACTTTCAAGTATCCTGTACACAAATCAGTTAGAAATGTACTCTATTTTACATAGGAAACATCCGATAGGGAATTGAATAACATATTAAAATTTCATTAAAGTTTCTGTACATTAAAGTTATTAAAATATGATTTATAGAAACTCCTCTCATAGAACACAATGCTTTAGAATACTTTTGGGTGACCCTGTACACAAACCAGAAGAGATATTCATTCCATTTTCAATAGGGAACACCCGATAGTAAACTTCAATAAAATATATCGGTTTAAAGAAATTCCATAAATATTTACGGGAATTAGAGCACAGAAAAATAGACAGAGAGACAGACAGACGGACGGAAGAACAGTCAGACAGATACACAAATTGAAATTATATTCACACTAAAAAAATGATAGAAAGTGTCAAAAACGCTTAATGTAAACGAAAGTTAAATTCTAGCAATTTTTTATTAATAGCTCTTAATATAACTGAATATTTTTGTGTCACCCTGTAAATCTAATTGTAGAAATGCTGTATTCTATGCAAAGCATTCATCTGTGCATATAAATAACATATTTCAATTTCCTAAAACTTCGTGGAAAGTAAAGTTATTAAAATTTGATTTATAGAAATATCTCACAAAGAACGCAATGCTTTGGAGTACTTTTGAATGTCCCTGTATACAAAACAGAGTTTGTATGTAATCTATTTTATATAGAAGACATCCAATAGTCAACTTGAATAAAATATTTCAATTTCATGAAGATATTGTACAGTAAAGGTATGAAAATATGGTTTATAGAAATACCTCTCATAGAACACAATTCTTTGAAATACTTTCGGGTGTCCCTGAACATAAACTAGTAGAGGTATAAACTTCATTTACAATAGGAAACATCCGATAGTGAACTTGAATAACATATATCAGTTTCAAAACATTCCATAAATATTTACGAGAATTAGAGCGCGGGCAGACAGACAGACGGACAGACGGACATATACACAAATTGATATCATATTCACACTTAAAAAAACGTTAGGAAGTGTTAAAAACTCTTAATGTAAATGAAAGTACAATTCTAGTAAATTTTTAATAATAGCTTTTAATATAACAGAATATTTTTTGTGTTACCCTATAATTCTAATGCAAATCTTGCTATATTCTATGTAAAGCATTCTTTTGTGCATATAAATAACATATTTCAATTTCCTAAAACTTCGTGGGAAAGTAAAGTTATTAAAATATGATTTATAGAAATATCTCTCATAGAACGCAATGCTTTAGAATAATTTTGAGTGTCCTTGTATATAAAACAGAGTTGGTATTTAATCCATTTTATACAGGAAAAATCCAATAGTGAACCTGAATAACATATTTCAATTTCATTAAGATATGTGTACAATAAAGGTATGAAAATATGATTTATAGAAATACCTCTCATAGAACACAATGCTTTGAAATACTTTCGGGAGCCCCTGTACACAAACTAGTAGAGGTATAAACTCCATCTTCAACAGGGAACATCCGATAGTGAACTGCATGTGTACAGTAATAGTATGAAAATACGATTTATAGAAATACCTCTCATGGAACACAATGCTTTGAACTACTTTCGGGTGTCCCTGTATACAAACCACTAAAGGTATAAACTCAATTTTCAAAAGGGAACATCCGATAGTGAACTTGAATAACATATATCAATTTCAAGAAATTCCACAAATATTTACGGGAATTAGAACGCGGAGAGTCAGACAGACGGACAGACACACAGACAAACCGAAGTCATTAACACTTTTCAACCTTGTTGGGAAGTGTTAAAAATGATAGAAAGTGTTAAAAACTCTAAAGGTAATCGAAAGTACACTTTTAGCAAATATTTATTAATAGCTCTTTATATAACTGAATATTTTTGTGTCACCCAGTAAATCTAATGCTAATCATGCTATATTCTATCCAAAGCATTTTCTTTTGTGCTTATAAATAGTCCGGTCAATTTAGACATAAAAATAGTGATCAAATAAAGAAAATTCCGACAGAGCCAAATTTCCGTAGAGACCTTAGGTTCACCACAAAGAATAAGGTGTCAAAAGTCCCCATCGGTCCCATGTGTGCTAAGGGACTTATTCGGGCCCCAAGGTCAAAATTTTGGGTTTTTTGGATTTTTCTCGAAAACGGTAAGTTTTATCGAAAAAATACATCAGAGTAAAGTTGCAGATCTCAAAATTCTCTATAAAAATGGTCCTTATGATTTTTTCTCTAAGACCCGCCATTTCTACATGTGTGCTAAGGGACTTATTCGGGGCCCAAGGTCAAAATTTTGGGTTTTTTGGATTTTTCTCGAAAACGGTAAGTTTTATCGAAAAAGTACCTCAGAGTAAAGTTGTAGATCTCAAAATTCTCCATAAAAATGGTCTTTATGATTTTTTCTCAAAGACCCACCATTTCTACATGTGTGCTAAGGGACTTATTCTGGCCCCAATGTCAAAATTTTGGGTTTTTTGGATTTTTCTCGAAAACGTACCTCAGAGTAAAGTTGTAGATTTCAAAATTCTCTATAAAAATGGTCCTTATGATTTTTTCTCTAAGACCCACCATTTCCCAGATATTGCGCTTGTAAGAATCACGTTCTACATAATATGCACACATATGCCACGTATATACATATTCAGGTACTCAAGCAAGTAAAAATGCCTACTTGTGTCTCTTTCATGTATACATTATACTATTCTAAGAAAATATACTCTCAAAAGACCGCCAGTCCCTGACAGTATCCCCTCTACTTGTATGGCCTTGAATAACATCTGGCTATTCTTAAGGCTCCTATATATACGAGCTGGCGCATCCGACATTTTTTTGCCTTAGGGTTGCCGCATGTACCCAGCGTGATAAACAAACGGCATCCATTGTTTCTACCGTCTTGCTCGTAATTTTAGTGAAATAAACTGCAATATGGGAGGTTGTTCAGCAATAAACTGCTGTAAACACTCCAGAAAAGGATACAAAATGTTTAGGTTTCCTTCGGATAATGCAAGAAGGAGAAAATGGGCTGCGAATTGTCGTCCAGATTCTTGGATCCCGGGACTTAATGCACAGCTTTGCATAGTAAGTTTTATTGTTATTCACTTATACTTTTCTTTGCATTTCTGACATTTATAAAGTAAAAAATTTTTAAAAAAGTATTATTTAAATCTAAATATGTATTTTAATAACCATAAATTATTTTAAGAAACGCTTTTTTACTGTGTGTTTGTAGAGTCTTGGCGACGTTTTTTTGGTTCGCCAAAGTTGTCTTGTTTCCGTGTCCTGATAGTATTAGGTCGTTGAAAAAACTTTCCAATTTTAATTGGTACGCTCTTTTTTTTTTTCCCCCTTTCAAATGTTATGAATTATTTAAGAAACAGAAACAGATTACTTGTGTTGCTTATCATTTTTGGTCGATTTTATTTTTAGATGAAAATTTCTTAAAACCACCAGTGAAGCGATAAAATCGCCAAGTGGAAATGCTGTCCTCTTACGAGGCAAAAAAATGGCGGTGATGCGCCGGCCTATTATTTATTTAAGGGGCTCTAGCTATTCTTTTGTCCGTGTGGTGTCGTTCACGTACCTGTTTCTTTTAGTGTTAAACGTGCAGTTCGAGTGAATATACGTATTTATTACAAGCGTCTACTATTGTAGTTTGTGCTGATCAATATTTAAAAAAAAAGTCACGATTTTGCTTTATTTGTAATAAACTTTGACTGAAGATGAAACTGTTGTGGTCAGTCGTGGAATGCCAACTTTAATCGATGCAAGTGTCGCGAGAAATGATGAGTTTGCTGATTATTTAAGAAGTCAAAAGTCCGTTACAATTCACGTGGATTGCAGAAAATCATACACCCGGAAAACTTCAATCTCTGCAGCAAAAAGAAAACGTGAGGAAGAACAAGCCAGTACTTCAAAAGTAAGTCCACCTCATACTAGAGCGCGAGTAAGTGAATCCAGATTTTGTTTTAAAAAACACTGCTTATTTTGTGGTGATGAAGCGGATGAAGGAGCAGAGAAGAAGAAAGCGCAGAATTGTCGCCGAATAATTTATAAAGTTTCCACACTTACATTCAAAGATTCCATTTTAAAATTAACTAAAGACCGTTCTGATGATGTGTCAAAAGCTGTCTTTGCACGTATTAGCTTTGAGTATGATTTAGTCGCTGCTGACGCTAAATACCATGACAGTTGTTACAAAACCTTCCTGGACCTAATACTGGCGGTAAAATTGGCCGTCCTGAAATTGACACAACAAAGAATATAAAAGCTGCAGAACAACGTCGTCGTACTACAAAAACATCCTCAGGTTCCGACATAATGTTTGATGAATTTATGACAGTTCCAGTAAACCAACAACTATTTTTTGCAAACATTAATAATAAATCTCGATTTATTTCTATGTTGAGTAACAAATTAACTGCTGAAAATATTGCCGTGAAACAAGCTCCGAATGACGCCGATGTCCTCATAATTGAAACAGCAATAGAAATATTTAATGCAAGAAACACAACTATTGTAGTGGGCGAAGATGTTGATTTGTTAGTACTACTCACTGCAAGGACTCCATCTGATAAAATTATTTACTTTCTGAAACCTGGGAAGGCGCAACAACGCACAGAAATATATTCTTCTAAAAGTTTATCAGCTTATCCAAAATGCCAAAACTATATTTTATTTTTACATGCGATAACCGGCTGCGATACTACGTCAGCAATGTTCAGAAGGGGCAAAAATTCAGTATTAAAATCATTTGAAAAAAAAGATTTGATTGACTGCGCAAAAGTATTTACAGAAATTAATTCTCCACCTCAAATACTAATTACTGAAGGAATTCGGTTTCTTCTTGAGGTTTATGGAGCTCCAAAAAAAATTGATTGCATAGATAAGTACAGATATTTAACATTTGTAAAAAATACACGAAACAAAAAGCAAGTACAACTATCTTGTCTTCCTCCAACATCGGCATCTGCTATTCAACATTTGTTTCGAGTATACTATCAAGTTCAGACATGGCAAGGCAATCAACTGAACTCTGAAGACTGGGGTTGGAAATTGATAAATAATCCTTTGGAACCGATTAAAACTTTACTGCCCCCTGCTCCAGAAAAACTTCTTAACTCTATTTTTTGCAAGTGCAAGAAAGGTTGTAATGCCAAATGTGGCTGTAAAAAAATAGGGTTGCAGTGTTCTCCAGAGTGTACCAATTCCCAAGGTCTATCGTGTTCGAATGTTCAATTAAATACAAGAGAGGAAGATTCATGTGATTTTGATGAAGAGACAACTGATTCATCTTCATTTGAACAATTTTTGAACATTCAGCAACAGGAAGAAGAAGAAAAAGAAGAAGAAGAAGAAAACATGATTGTTGAAGTTGAGTATGAAGAGTATGAGTCAGATTAAAGTAACAAAAAAACATTCGAACGACAGTTAAACTCAATAACCAATATCAATAATCTTCATACTATTAAATAACTATTTTTCCTGAAAATAACGTCATACAGGTTCGTGGAATAGGCCTACCGGGGAAACCACGTTAAAAAAAACGCGCCGAGTACACTACCTCACAGGTGGTGTGGAAATGTGTGCATATTATGTAGAACGTGATTCTTACAAGCGCAATATCTGGGAAATGGTGGGTCTTAGAGAAAAAATCATAAGGACCATTTTTATAGAGAATTTTGAGATCTACAACTTTACTCTGAGGTACTTTTTCGATAAAACTTACCGTTTTCGAGAAAAATCCAAAAAACCCAAAATTTTGACCTTGGGGCCCGAATAAGTCCCTTAGCACACATGTAGAAATGGTGGGTCTTAGAGAAAAAATCATAAGGACCATTTTTATAGAGAATTTTGAGATCTACAACTTTACTCTGAGGTACTTTTTCGATAAAACTTACCGTTTTCGAGAAAAATCCAAAAAACCCAAAATTTTGACCTTGGGGCCCGAATAAGTCCCTTAGCACACATGTAGAAATGGTGGGTCTTAAAGAAAAAATCATAAGGACCATTTTTATAGAGAATTTTGAGATCTACAACTTTAGTCTGAGGTACTTTTTCGAGAAAACTTACCGTTTTCGAGAAAAATCGAAAAAACCCAAAATTTTGACCTTGGGGCCCGAATAAGTCCCTTAGCACACATGGGACCGATGGGGACTTTTGTCACCTTATTCTTTGTGGTGAACCTAAGGTCTCTACGGAAATTTGGCTCTGTCGGAATTTTCTTTATTTCAATTGTCCAAATTGACTGGACTAAAAAAACACATTTCAATCTGATAAATCTTCGTGCAAAGTAAAGTTATTAAAATTTAGTTTATAGAAATATCTCCATAAAACGCAACGCTTTGGAATACTTTTGTGTGTCCCTGTACACAAATCAGTGGTAGTATTTGCTCCATTTTATACAGGAAACATCCGATAATGAACTTGAATAACATATTTCAATTTCATTAAGATTTGTGTACAGTAAGGGTATAGAAATATGGTTTATAGAAATGCCTCTCATAGAACACAATGCTTTGAAATACTTTTGTGTGTCCCTGTACACAAATCAGTGGTGGTATTTACTCCATTTTATACAGCAAACATCCGATAGTGAACATGTATAACATATTTCAATTTCATTAAGATATTTGTACAGTAAGGGTATGAAAATATGGCTTATAGAAATGCCTCTCATAGAACACAATGCTTTGAAATGTTTTCGGGGGTCCCTGTACACAAGCCAGTAGAGGTATAAACTCCATTTTCGATAGGGAACATCCGATAGTGAACGTGTATAACATATTTCAATTTCATTATGATTTTTGTACAGTAAAGGAATGAAAATATGGCTTATAGAAATGCCTCTCATAGAACACAATGCTTTGAAATATTTTCGGGGGTCCCTGTACACAAACCAGTAGAGGTATAAACTCCATTTTCAATAGGGAACAACCTATAGTGAACGTGTATAACATATTTCAATTTCATTAAGATTTTTGTACAGTAAGGGTATGAGAATATGGCTTATAGAAATGCTCTCATAGAACACAATGCTTTGAAATATTTTCAGGGGTACCCTGTACACAAACCAGTAGAGGTATAAACTCCATTTTTAATAGGGAACATCCTATAGTGAACGTGTATAACATCGTTCAATTTCATTAAGATTTTTGTACAGTAAGGGTATGAAAATATGGCTTATAGAAATGTCTCTCATAGAACACAATGCTTTGAAATATTTTCGGGGTACCCTGTACACAAACCAGTAGAGGTATAAACTCCATTTTCAATAGGGAACATCCGATAGTAAACCTGTATAACATATTTCAATTTCATTAAGATATTTGTACAGTAAGGGTTTGAAAATATGGTTTATAGAAATGCCTCTCATAGAACACAATGCTTTGAAATATTTTAGGGGGTCCCTGTACACGAACTAGTAGAGGTATAAACTCCATTTTCAATGGGGAACATCCGATAGTGAGCTACTATAACATATTTCAATTTCATTAAGATATTTGTACAGTAAGGGTTTGAAAATATGGTTTATAGAAATGCCTCTCATAGAACACAATGCTTTGAAATATTTTCGGGGGTCCCTGTACACAAACCAGTAGAGGTATAAACTCCATTTTCAATAGGGAACATCCGATAGTGAACTTGAATTACATATATCAGTTTCAAGAAATTCCATAAATATTTACGGGAGTTAGAGCGCGGACAGACAGACAGACAGACGGACAGACAGACAGACAGACAGACGGACAGATAGACAGACAGACAGACAAACCCAAGTCATAAACACTTTTCAACCTTGTTGGAAAGTGTTAAAAAGAATTATTATACTTTAGTAAGACAAGGCAATGAAGAAAATATTTGATAAATTTTCTAATATTTTCATGATTTGATATTTTTATTTCATACATTTTATGGCTAAGGGTATTAAGTATTGCTTCATAAATAAAAGTTGGTGTTGTGTTAGTGAAAAATGCCGATCTCCGAAATAAATGGTGAGTTCAATAACCTGATTTCATATACTAAGTTTGACATATTCACGTTTCTCATTTCAGTGTCCATTTTATTAAATTTATTAAAATGTTTCTAGAAAACGTGGGTGACTGAGTAAAATGGGAGCCATATTCGGATTCAGGAGGTCATTTTACATAAGAATCAGTAAGAATGGAATCAAAACTCGATTTTTTTTTTTTTTCAGAGCAGTGATATTATTTTCAATATCATTTTATTACAATAATAATAATATTAATAATAACAACAAACGCTTTTATTGAATGGTAACAGCAGAAACAGTTTATGAATGCAAAACTCCATTTCTAATCTTCAATGAATGAGAACAAAGTAATTTTGATAGACAGAGCACGTGTATTAACACTGTGAATTAACGTGCATATCTCAATAAATAATATTTTTGTTGCAAAGATTACTCCTTTATTCATTCCCATGTTATCCTATGATATTTTTGTTGATTCGTTTTACAAGGATATCTCATTCAAAGATGAAGATTTTCGAATTCTGTATTTTGAATATTTCCCTTCGAACATGTCTCCTTTTAGCTTAGTGAGTAATTTTTAGAAAAAAAAAAAAAAAAAAAAAAAAAAAATCAAATATTTCTTTTAGAGATTCAAAGATAGAGTCCTAAGTTTTTTAATGAATAAAATATTTCAATTTATTTTCTCAAAAAACTGCTCTGTAAGCTAAAAGGAGACATGCTCAAAGAGTGTAATAAAAAAAAAGGGGGAGGGGGAATTCGAAAATATTTATTTTTGAATGAGAGAGCCTTATAAAACGAAGTAACAAAAATCCCATAGGGTAATATGGGAAGGAAGAAAGGCGGAACCTGGCTAATGCTCAGCCTTAAGAAGATATGTGAACATAAAATAATTTCCTAGCTTGACGCGATTCCAAAGTAAGCGGACACTATAGACTAAGGTTTTTAGCATTAACAGTTTTAACAGTTGGTCTTAATCCCTAAACTAACAGCAGAACTAAAATAATCGTTTGATAAGCTGTAATAGATTGCAGTCAATGGCATTTTAATTTTTGCCTCTTTGGTGGAAAAAATATTGAACATGTCTGAAGATAAAAAATTCTGATTTATTTAATACCAAGATCCCATTATGACCTTAAGAGACCTTAGAACATAAGGTATTTTGAATCCTACCCCCACTTCGGGATTGGACTGTTGCTTGCTTCGCCCATTTTTAAAGCGAGCAAGGGAGAACATTAACAGGCACGATTTATTAGCTACTTTCGTGAATTAGACAAAGTTAGAATTGTTTCAAGAATGATTTAATTACATTTTCTGTAAAACATTGCAGTGGACTGTTAGAACATGCAGATTTCTGAATAAACTGACCTTGGCCTCAGCTCAGATAGGACATCCATCTACAAATCTCATACTATAACGATCTATATTTACAATGGTAGTTAGTGCTTCCTTGAGATGTTCTAAAGCTTTGTCGTTTCATAAACAGTAGTATACATTTCCTCTATTGTTCTTTTTTCTTCTTCTGATGTTGGCAGGATGTTATAAGAGTTGCGGCCTTCAGTAGAAGAAAGCTATGTCATATAAGAAGTTTGTCTCTTTCGACCGCTCGGTTCATGACGAAAAGTTATTTATTTAATAAAAGGAGAATTATCCATTTTCCTCTTTGTCAATAATAATAAAAATAAAAAGACAGAAACTGACATTGTAGCTTAATGTCAATCTGACAGATGATTTTCTGACTTTTTTTTTTTTTTTTTTTTTTAACTTTTTCTTTAAATTTTGTTACTTTACCAGTTTACATATACATCGACAATCTGAGAAAAAAAAAACTAGATTAACGTGGTCTAGAAACACTTTACAGCGAAAAAATTAGCAAAGTGCACACAAAAATATTAAATTTTGCTTAATAGTGAGTATGTATTTATCTACATAGTACGCCAAGAAAATAAAGGAATAAAGCAATCATCTGTAAAGTGTTGAATTTTCAGACTGTACATTTACAGCATTAAAAAAATAATGCCAGCTAACGTTAGAAACAAATGAAGAAATAAATTATTCATCAATTATATTGCAGAGCTATACTTCTTATGAGCTTTTTAATTTCGTGATCGTCAAGCTATTTGAGTGGGATAAAGCGTTGGGTATTTTGATGTTTTAAACAATGTTCGATTAAGATTTTATTAAATAAATATCCATGAAAACTTTACTCTAAAAAAATCAACGGAGGCTCAACATGCATAAAATTTTTGTCATTTGATTCCTCTTCCCGAGACTATCAAGTAATCTTTTTTTTTTTTTTTTTTTTTTTTGTCTTCTGTGAAAAGGGGAAGGGGGTGAAAGACAAAAATTCAGATACAAAATGTTATATATATATATATATATATATATATATATATATATATACAGTTGGTAACAAAAGTGTCCGAACACTAGCAAAAATTCCTATGTAGAAAGAGTACACTGCATACGGTTTTGTTAAATAAATCCTTATCGAATCATGTTCTTACATTCACTAAGAACAGGATTCGACAAGGATTTATTTAATAAAACCGTATGAAGTGTACTTTTTTTACATAGGAATTTTTGCTAGTGTTCGGACACTTTTGTTTCCGGCTGTATATATATATATAGCCATTTACTCAAATGTCCTAAAGAATTAGAAAAAATAAAAGCGTTGAGTTTAAAACAAAATTTGTACAAATATTTCATAACAAATGAAAACCATTAAAATTATTTTTTAAAAAAAGCTACTTTCCTTTCAAACGAAAATAAATAAATAATAATAATAAATATTGTACATATGTAAATATTGTTAAATCACCGAAAGATAATTAGTGGATTGGATGAAGATAAAGTTCCCTGAAAACACCGTTACATATTATTTTATCCAATCCATAAAAATTTTTCACAGAGTATAATTAAAAAATGCCTCTCATTACTTTCAATTTTAACTTTTGTAAACAAAACATATGCTTTTGTTTCAATTATATAAAAGTACAAAGTGGTTCATAACTTAGACACGCTAGGCACTATCGGTAAAGATCACAATAAAACATTCAATTTTTTTTTTTTTTTTTTTTTTTAATTCATGGGTAAAAACTAAAAAGTCAGTCAGTCAGTCAAATTTAAGTGAATGTTTTGAGTTTTCTATGAAAGTTCTAAAGTATAGTCTTTTTTAAATTCTTAAAAATTTTATGCTGTTGTCATTTTGTAATTGAAGGTAGTTGCTACGCATGGTGTTCCTTGTCTTCATTAGTTTTTAATGAAAATTCTTTTCTCGGTGATTTTTTTTCTTTAGACTTACTGCAGTATTGTCTGATTAGAAAGCAAATGTTATTACGAGGAGTAATGATAAAAAAAAGAAAAAAAAAAAGCCTTTATAACTTTATATATATATATATATATATATATATATATATTCAAATAATTCAAAACTAGTAAACAGGAGGTATTTAGCAAGAGGTCGCGCTCGTCGGACTTGCCGTTTGGAGTTTTCAGTGATTTTTCTCAAAATCTCGCGTGAATACGGTCAAAGACGTTTTTGAAAGATCATAAAGTAAAGAATTTCCTCCAGAGACCTACAGGTCTCTCATTTAGACAATCGGTCTTAACCCATACACCAACAACCACACGCTTAAATAATGATTCTTTCATATTAATGAATGCAATTTTAAAACAAATAAATAAATAATATAATTTTTAATAAATAATATAAATTTAGGGACTCTTTTATTCAACTATCATCAATAATTTTGAGGGAGTGATATATGATACACATAATGGACGAATAACCTTCGAAGTGATTAGGCAAACGTTAAAGTTGAAATCTAGTGTTGGATATAGAATAAAAAGTCCCTAAATTTGGTAACACTGACCAGAGGAGTGAAATTAAATTGGACTGTCAAAGGGTTAAAACAGGTACAGAATAAAAAAAATCTATTAAAAATTTCATGGGATTCAATTAAAAAAAAAAAAAAAAAAAATTGGCCTCCATATAAAAATAAATAAATAAATAAAAATAAAAAATATATAAATACTAACATCCATAATGAATAATTCTAGTTAAATGGTGTACAAAGTTTTAGTACTGTATCATAAAAACGTCCCAGAGATACATTTAAACTAAGCTGTCGAATTAGTCGCGTTAAAATATAAATGAGTTTATTTATTTACGTTGTCATTGTTTTTATTTGTAATTTGTGTATGACGCCTTGAACGTGCCCTCTGGTCATTTTGTATCCACTGGAGAACTTATGTCGAGACATTGTAAAGTGGTTTAAGTCAACTTTTTTGCCTTTTTACATGTCTAAGACATTTTATGATACAATCATACAAAGCATAAATTTTGTAAATGAGTTTATTTGAGTACACAAAGAGACGAAAAAAAGGCCGCACATAGATTTTATTTATTTATTTATTTATTTGTAGCCGCCAATTTTATCATTTTAAAAGAGAATTTTCAAACAGGTTTTATTGCATCATCCTCCACATAACATTTAGCCAAGTATTAAAAAAAAAAAAAAAAAAAAAAAAAAAAAAAGTTAGAAATGAGTAATTTAAAAAGTATTTCAAAAATGGCAAGGATGAGGCAATCGACGATATCAGAAAAAGTATTAGTTTTTGAATGAAACGCAAAAAGTATTTTAAAGCGCGAGATGCAAAATAATTAAGTTCTAATAAACCTTTGGTGAGATTGTTTTAAGGAAGATATAAATTTTTTTCGCTGTGTAAACTGGAAAATTGGCTTTGTTCCTCTACCCAGCGAGATGACAACAGATTAAAAAGGCAATGTTTAAAAAATTGATTTGTATTATGTTCAGAACTCGGAAAAGATTAATAAAAAAATGTTTTTAGCAAAATAATTTCTTTAAAACAATGCAGCGACGGTTAGACAAAACAGGTTTAAAATCCAGAAGATCTGTAAAAAAGTCATTATTAACAAAAAGAATAAAGAAATCAAGACTTCAGTGGGTTAAAAATTTTGAAAAATATTCGGTTAATTAATAGGCTCCAGTTGTTTTAGCTAGTCGGACGACGAAAATGTGACCGACTAACTTTATTAAAGTAGTGAAATATTTGTTCGTACATTTTGGTATGGGTAAAACTTTTCAAGGAGTCGGGCAAATTTTAATGCTCAAGGAATCAATTAACTCGAAATAAAACATGACCGATATAAAAGAGATTGCCTATTAGACTATTTTGAGGTATCTGGGACTTTCTACAATCAGTATTTCAAAGTGATAATGCAGCTTGCCACAAGGCGACTGTGGTACGTTTTTAATTGTATTCAAATTGTTAAAATTACGTATTCGTCCTCACGAGCACCTACAATTCTGTGAGCAAGCATTGATTTTTTGACATTAATTTAAATCCTACAAAGAGTATCGTTGGTTGGTTGGTTGGTTGGAGGATTAAGGCCGATTGACTCCTTATGTGTCCTAGGCCTATAGGGGGAATGCCCTCCGTGGGGGTCTTTCTAAGGGGTCCTAGCCCGTATTTACGCGAGTTTCGGAGGAAACCACGGAAAACTCCGAACGGCTAGGTCGATGAAGAGTATCGTTAATTTCTTCTTTACCAGACCTTGAAATAGTCCTTATCTCAATGCGATTGAAAAGGTTTAGTCTAAAAAAAAGAGAGGGGGGGGAATTGAAATTTGTAGCCTACAACTTTGCAAGAGCTAGAAAAAAATATATAAGATGCTTGGCAGAATGAAATGCCTGAGGTTTATGTTAAAAAACTGTATAATACAATGCCGTTATGCGTTAAAGGAGAAATCCCATATAAAGGTGGAATTACCCAGTATTGAATATTTTTTTAATTCCGTAATTGTTTAGATCTGACAAAAAAATTATTTTATTTGCTATATTAAAATATAACGTGTTTATTTCATACAATAAACTATGTAAATGTATAAGGAAAAGAAACAACACGTTGCCGAAAATTCTCCACTAGAGAGTTTTTGTGAGTAAGAATTGTTTGGAATCTTAATTACACTGCGTACGCATAAGAGGAAAGTTGTTTTGAATGTAAAAACGGCAGAAAAATGAATGTATAAGGAAAAGAAACGAAACGACGGTGTTAATATGTTTAAAAAGAGTTTTATGTAGATTTTTATTGGGTACTTCGTAGAGTGTAATAAAGCGAATTACTAAACAGAAAATATATATGTCTTATTTTATCATTTTGGTGTTACGCAAACATCACAGTTTTATTTGTTTCAATGATTGGTTTTTGAAGTTATTAAAAGTAAGAAAGGTATAAGTCAATTCTTCTGCAGCGCGGCAACTTTTTTTTTTTTTTTTTTTTTTTTTTTTTTAATTTATTTAAATTTAATTTAACTTAAAATTTTTTTGCCCGTTAGTGTGTGAGGTATATTTTATTTGTTGAGCATGGTTTGTATGGGACCGTATCAAAATTTAAATTTTATCCTGAAATTTTAATTGATATCATAAAAAATTCTGAACTATTTTTTACACGACTTTGAAAATTACAATGTATATCTAAGATCAATATTTAAGCAACCAAAGCCGAGACGAAGTTTTCAAACGCACTGTATATAACAGCAATTGTTAAGTCCGGAATCTGTAATGCGAAATTAAATTTAATTAAAAAAATTAAAGCATGGAATTTTTCCTTTAAAACTGTGTTTTACAGGCTACCTTTAATTGTCCATCTCGATACAATGACTGGATGTAAAAACAATTTTATCACGATACATATAACTGTGTATATTGAGCAAACATTCAAAAACAAAAATAAGATACGTCGAATAAGAATACATAAAATTATCAATCACATCACGAAGTAATTTTTAAAATGTTCTTTATCGATAATATCAACGGTTCTTTGATGTTAGAAATAACGTACACGTCCTTCTGCGTGAACGAAATGGTCGTAAGTTTTTCAGATAGACAAACGTTATCTGAACTTGGGTGCCGTCGTAAAACAATATGTGTTAATAAGAAGCACGGAAAAAAAATCAACGCAAACAAAAGGTAATGTCAATTAGAAATAAGCACTTACAAGGTTGGATATCAGAACAATAGTTTTAGAAACAATAGAGAGCGTTAAAATCGTAAAAGCAGAAGTGTTTAAAGAAATACGGATAAATGCTAATTTGCCCTGGATTAGGTATTAGTTCTTTGTTTGAGAAATTTTTATCTTAAAGTATCAGTAGATAAATTGATATATTTTAGGGTGGCAACATACATTCAATAGCATCAATAGAATTTATATCAGTTATCTATATTGATGTATTGCGTCGACACTTAATGATTCAAGCTTTTGAATTATAAAATAGCTTTTAGGTTTATAAAGAAAAATATTTTTTCACATAAAAATAACTGTATAGCAAGGTATAATAAACAATAATTAAAAAAACATATTTTTGTTGCTGCCATTCTATTTAACTTGATCTGAATATAAATGAAGACTACATCAAAGACAGTATAAAAAATGCATCATTAGTATAAATGAAAGTACTATTAGAATAAGGTAAGTTATACTTGAATAAATGAATAACTACGATTTGTTTTTAGTTATTTATGATTTATACTTATTTAATATTTCAGTTCTTTTTCGTTTTTAACTGCTACTTAATTATTTATTTTATCATTTGCAATTTAATATAACACTTACCATTATGTTCAGTTCTTTTTTATGTTTATTTCTATTTATTTCTGTTTATGTCTTATTATTTTGTACATAATTTTTTTTTTTTAATGTTTTATTAATATTGGGATATTTTATTTTATGTTTGTCCCGCCAGGTACTGAGGATGTGGCTATGTCTGGTCCTCGTTAAAAGGCTCTGCACCGTCATGAGGTGGATCTAAATTGTGATAGCCCCTCTTTTTAAAACTCCCCTTTCGATCTTCTGTTTTAGTGTATAATTTCCATTCTTTTGCCTTCGATCATTTTTGGCACTAAAAATTCATTTCAAAATTAAGTTATGCTTCTTAAGTGATTTGTCAAGTAGTGAGTCTCTATGCGTTGATCTGGTGATTATTTACCCCTGAGGAGGTACAAAACTCGTAGGCTTGGCTTTGCCAGGTAGGTAGGGACCATCCAGAAGTTTACAAGTTCAAGGTAATCGATAATTTTCATTCAGAATTTCATTTTCAAAAAGAGCCTCGTTAAATTTTAAACACCTACAAAGAAGCGAAATATTCTGAAACATTTATTCTTCAAAAACGTTAAACTTTATTATTATTTTTAAAAACACCCAACATTTAGTAAAACAGTTTTTGAATATTTTTTAAATGCCTCAAATAGTGTTACAAGTTTTCGAATATTTCGTCATACCTACTTCTTAATAGTAAAACTGAAATTTCATAATTGCAGTATCAAGTAATCATCTTTAATGAGTAATGAGTAATATTTTTTAAGATTCTTCTAAGATTAATGAGGAATTTCTTGATTGGCAGTGGTAAAGTGTATTTCTTTAGAAAATTCTCTTAAAAATGTAAGATATCCGATAAACTGAAATAAATCCACTAAAAAAAATAAGAAGAGAGGGAGAGAGAGAGAGAGAGAGAGAGAGAGAGAGAGTGCCTGTAGTGAATAAGAAATTCTTTCATTAACATAAATTCTCAATAACTGTTTCAGTTCATGAATTTTCTGAACAAAACCTAGTAATTCAGTAAAAGATCTGTTATTGCAAAATCACGAAATACAATTATAAAATAATACCACACAAGAACCGTTTTCTTTCAGAAAATATTCAAATTGTTTGTTTTCAAGGATACAATAACAAGAAAAACCACCGATTGTAGCTTTGTTTGCATGTGTTCAAAAGCAGAGCGGTTTGATAACTAAGCTTTTTTGCTTTTTTTTTTTTATAAAAACGAAACACGTTTTCCCTTGTGATCCTATTTACTATATTCATTTTTAATGGAACAAGAACTTAACAATTTCCTTTAGTTACTTAAACAAACAATATGCAATAGAGAAACGCAATTTATTTTACCATCGTTGAAAAAAACACTAATAAATCAGTAATGAATGAATTTTAATATGAGCTTCTTGTCGAATCATTGTCTTCCTCTTCCCCCAATTTTTTTTTCTTCTTTTTCACCATGCTTACGTAAAAATCGTTCTTTTTTCTTACGTTCTTTCATCCAATTTGTGCGTTTTTTATTCTGAATGGCAATTTATTTTAATTGCTAAATAAATAACTAAAGTTGAAAAAAGTATAATTTATATAATTATTTTTTGTTGTTCCAAAAAAGAATTTGCAGGAATGAGGATATGAAGATGTTTTTTTCTTTTCAGAAGTATCCCCTTTTTGCGTTATTAGTTTGTTGAAATCTCCTTCTTTTTATTTTTTGTGCTTCCTAACAATTAATTTTAGCTACTATAGATAAACAGTTAGCATTAAAAAACACAATTTATACCAACATTACTTATAATTTAAAAATGAGCATTATTTATTTTATGCAGGTAATATCGAGATTTCTTTTAAAAATTGCTTTCTATTTGAAATACGAATTAGAAATTTATTATTTATGTACATTGGAATTTTGTAAAAAACACGAAGGAAGTTTCAAAATATGATGTAAATTCTCAAAGCCAATTGATGATTTCAAAAAAATTTATAAGCAGCAATAACTGCTCTAATGCTAAAATTCTAATGCGATATAAAACACGTACTGGAGATATTCTTAGTGACTCGAATAAGCTTTATTTACTTATTTGAAATTATTATTAGTGTAAATGAAATGATTAGTATTCTAAATGAAATGATTAAGTTTACAATTCTCCAGAACCCTTGGAGAAATGTTATAAGCATAGTTACCAACATTTTAATTTATTCCGGAACATTTTTAGCCCCACCTTTAATCTACACCACTTTATTTATATAATATTTTTCTCCAATATATAACTACGATAAAATAAGAAAAAATTACTCTTAAGAAAAAAAGGGGTATGAAATAGAAGCGGTCTATAAATGCTCCGGAATAAATTAAATTGTTGACATCTCTGTATAAGGGGAGTTTGCATATGGCGTATCAGCATTTAAGCAGGGTTACCAGGTTTGGCCTTTTTTTTATTCAATAGTCACCACTAATTTTTATTTGTAACGTTTGGCTAATTACTTAGAAGATTGATAGTCTATTATGTATGTCAAATGTCACTTCTCAAAATTATTGGTGACTATTGAATTAAAAAAAGGCACGCTGCATGCAAGGGAAATGAAGTCTGTTGCCTACTCAAGATGGCTGCCGCAATAGCAGCCAAGGCTACAGCATGAGCCATATAGAGTCTACCAAAATATTGGCTAGTAGTGTGTTATTTTATTTATTTGACAGCTTTGAGATCTACAGATACAATGACTTTTGTCTCGAATTATCCATATTACTTAATTTTCCAATAACAATGCAAAATTTCTTATATATCTGTGGTACTTAATAGCTTTTTTACAATTTTGGCTTCATATTTTTCTGGACGTGTCATATTCTCTAATATTTTCCCTCCAAGCCGGAACAAGTCTCTAAAGACACATTGGTAATTTTCACAGCAATGGGTAAAATTTCCACTTGGCTGCAGAACATACTTTAAATTGCATATAAACATATTACTTAATTTTCCAATAACAATGCAAAATTTCTCATATATCTGTGTTACTTAATAGCATTCTTTACAATTTTGGCTTCATATTCTTTTGGACATGTCATATCCTCTAATATTTTCCCTCTAAGCCAGAACCAGTCTGTAAAGACACATTGGTAACTTTCACAGCATTGGGTAAAATTTCCACTTGGCTGCAGAACACACTTTAAATTGCATATAAACAAACTAGAATATTATTTCTATATTTAGCGTAAACTAAGAAACACCAAGCGTAAGTTTCTGGCGTTTAAATAGTTAATTTAATGCATCATTTGTTTGAAACTAGAGGGTCATTCCGTGGAAAAGCAAACCTGAGAGGCAAAGAATAAAGTTCATATAAACCGTAACATCTATCAGTTTTTTAATTAAAAATATAAAAAAGCCGTGTCACATTTATCTAATAAGGGCATAAAATCATATAACAATAATACAAAATATTTCTTTTTGTATAATGCTTATAAATAGTATCAAAGCTATGTTTTCTCATGTGATGAGAATTCATGTGATGTGAAGGTTCAAGTAACTTACCCATGATCATATTCTAGTTGTTGAAAGGAAGTGTATTTTTTATAACCCTGTACAGTTAAATGAAAAATTATCATTCATTTAACTGTGAATAAAAAAGACGAACTAACAACAAAGTTGCATATATATATATATAGTACTACCCACTGATAAATATATTGTATTTCATGAGTGTATTACTTTTTGTTACGTTAGTCACGTGAGTTTGTACTATTATTTTCACCTAGTTTCAATTTGGGACGTAATTAGCGTTTATGTTGGTATGTTAAAAATTAATGCTCACATTCTTAAGCCTGAAAAAACATAAAAATATGATTGAACAGCTGAAAGTTTCAGAGGAATAATTTTGACAATTTAATAACTATTTTATGAGGCTGAAAATATGTTACTCTCTTCACAAACCTTATTTCGGCAAAAACACAATTAAAAATTAAATCGCAATTTAATATTCAAGATTCTTTTTCTGATTTCTAAACATATTATAATATTATAAAGTAGAAAAGAGCTTTCAATATCCAGCTTTTAATGTGATTATAAGTAAAATATTTTCTTTAACTTGTTGTAAATATTACGTTCGTTATTTTTGTGGAATGGCCTTTTAGGTCTTTTGTGTCTTCGTACAAATGAATAAATGTATACTGAATTGTATATCTACTTTATGCATATTTTGTATATTTCTTTCAAAACGAATAAATGCGTGAATTAAAAATTTATATAAAATATTAGTTAAAAAGATCGGTTGCTTGTAATATGCAAAATGTTAATTATTAAAAAAAAAAAATAGTTATTATTTCCGAGGAAAATTAAAATTCGTAAATATTTTTATAAAATTAGTAACTAACAACATGAATGTTATTTTATTTCATATTTTAAAGAACAATTACGGATATTTAACAATTTCAAGTGTGAGAATGAAGAAAGAAAAAAAAAAGTAATAATCTGATAACCCAATCCTTTGAAATCCTAAGGGTTATTTGCATTTTTTTTTTTTTTAAGCTATAATAATAATAATAAATAAATAAAATACTTTCGTGGCACAATCTGAACAACACAGTTTACGTTTTTTAAAAATTTTAAAGAAAACAAAAACAAAGAGTTATATATTTTGATATAAATCGTCAGGAAGAGTATATTGGAAACGTCATTTTAAGTTCAAATTGATCAAATTTACTTTTCAAGCGCGAAAAATATAGTGAAACTATATAAGCATCAATTTTTATACGGTGTTTTCAATTGAACAAAATGATCTTACAACATTCTCTGAGTATTTCTGCCGCTTTCTTTATTGAGTATGAATCTTCTTTGGATCTTTTAAAAGGCAAAGAACTCTCTAAAGTAAAGCTGAATAAGACAAGCTTCTATATCATATCATCCGTGCTGGAACTGATGAATAAATCAAGGCGTATATGCATATCAAAAATCACTACTATGATCCTTTCTAAAACTGGTGTTTAAGTTAAACAATGCGATGTAGTTTATTTTTTACTTTAGAAAAACATTTTAATCTTCTTACGAATAATAAAATAAAAGAAACGTGTTATTTTATCTCTAACTTCGATTTGTTTCCAAATTCGGGAATTTTTGAAGAACTTTAGCGAAAAACGTTACTAAAAAAACGTTTTAGTATTTACTTTTTCTTACTGTAAACGTGAACCAACAAGAAATTTTTAATGCGAATGCCAAAGATTAATAGACAAAACTGTTTTTTATCCCGTGTAATTCATGGTGTTTATAGAATGATTTTTTTTGTTTAATACTTACACAGCCATTTCCTAATACCGTATGTGCTTAGAAGACAACACGAGGGTCCTATGCCTAGGCAGGATTTCTTCTGGTTCTTTTGAAGGAGTTTTAAACTGTATTCGTACGAGTTTTGGGGGGAAAATTCCTCCAAACGACTAGGATGAGGAGGGTGAGCTGGGTTTGAATCCGGCACCTTTGCCTACCAGCTTTCAGAGCAGAACCTCTTGGCCACAGGTGCAGCGAATATGTAGAAAAGGTGAAATAACAGTGTTGTAAAAATTAACGGTGTAGTAAATAAATGTGCTGTAAAAATTACCTAAACTTAATTTATATAGTACATACATCTATATTAGCAAACGTATTTGACGGTCATTAATTAGTTTAGGAAATAAATTAAATATTACATAGAGTGAGAGAGAGAGAAAAAATTACCCAGGTTATTACATATTAATATATAACCCATTTGTTATCGCTGTTATTTCAACCTTTTTAAATGCATACGGTAACAAAAAATGATCGTTTAAGTAGTTAAATAAATAAATAAATATATATATATTAACAAAAGAAGTAGAATACAAAACTAAACAGATTATAAATTGCAACCATATTCCACAAGAGCCTAAATAAATTAATAAATAACTATAATAAAAATAACTATTAATAATTTAAAAAAGAATATGAAGTATACTTAAGCAGTATAAATTTAACATAGACTTGAAAAATATATTTAATGTTTTAAAATTATCTATAAGAACGAGCTGCAAATTTGTGTACATCATTGAATGTTACACAATGATCCTTGATATTGAATGATCCTTGTTATATAAAAATTAATATGTTATAATAAATAATTTTTATATGAATTTTTTAAAATAATTTATCTATGATAAAGAATTCTGTTTTTTAAACTAAAAATGTCTTAGGTTATATTTCAAGCATTTAATTTTTTTTCTATAAGTAACAAGCTATTTCAATGATAATAATTTGGAGAAATATTTATTGAATTGTTTCATGGGGATTTAACATTTGCTTTTAATATCACAGGGATTTGACATCTTTTCTTTTCTTTTTTAAGCGTACGTAAGAAATGGATAAAATGTTTGTTTTTCTGTGGTGTTTTAATACACAGACTTAAAATATTTATGTAGATGTTACCATTAAACACTACACCTAAAATAAATAAGTAAATGAATGAATAAATAAAATGTAAAAAACCCCTTTTCAAAAATTAAAATAAAACCAAATGAAATAAATAAAATAAATAAAATAAATAAATAAAATAAAATAAAATAAATAAATAAATAACCAGATTTCCCCTCTTTCAAAATCCCCTTTTCTAATTTTCTATTTATTATGGTGACATAAACATTCATATTTTTTGGCAGATATTTAGAACACACAAGACATTTATGAGTTAAGTTTTGTTGGATTCCTTCAATATGAAGGAAACTACACCTCATGATTTTCATAATGCCATTTTCTTCTTTTAAGCCAAGATAATTAAATTGCTGACTTCAGAGAAACATTGTTAAAGATATCTTGAGTTTAAAGAAGTTTTATCAAATTTTCTGTATGCCTGCAGAACATAAACATTCTGTCATTATCTGCATTGCTTTCATAATGGTCTCATTTAATAACAACTTTACTTAGTCGTAATCTAACAAATCGCCCCCCCCCCCTTCCTTTTTTTTCCAACTTGCAGAATAATAGATTTTGTAGAACATGGAACAATAAAAGCATTTTTAAAATTCTGTACGATAGACAGCAAAATATGAACAGATGTTTTTATTAATTCAGCTCATCAGTTTGACTATAGCTACCATGTATGTAAGTATGTACATAGAGTTCTATCATACTCATTCTGTAGAATTATAATAATAGGCATGAAAAATTATATGAATACTGGTCTGCTCATAAAGCATGTAATAAATATCGAATATTTTCTATAAGACTTTATTGTCTTTATATGAAGTTAACAGTTGATAATGTTGGCAAAAACAAAATTATAAAATGTAAATAATTGAATTGAACATTTTAAAGTTAACAAGTATAAAGAATTTAGCCTTCTAAGATTCAATATATGAGTCCAATTTACTTATAATAATTAACGTTCAACGTACTCGTTTAAAATATTTAAATATACCTACATTATTCACTGCTGGTTATTTTTTTCTGGTAATGTAGCAGAGAAATTAATAATATTTTCATATAAAATAACCACATTACAAAAAATAAAAAGTGAATGAAGGAAGTTGTTTAACCATTATTTTTATTTAAGAAGTAGGAAAATGGATCACGAAAGCCGTAAATATACATAAACTAAGCATATTTACTTAAATATATAAAATAAAAATGTGAACGTGACTCTAAACATTATTAGAGTTTTTATTAGCAAAACCAGATCAAGAGTGTCAGAATTTGTTCAAACTTTAGCCGTGAACTTACTTTCAAAACAAGTCTGGCAAATGAGACGCTTCATCTTTCAAGGCTAAAATTATTTTAACCATAAGATGATTAAAGGTTTGATATTTAATTTTATGTTTTTGACCATCCGTCATCATTTTTTTTCCAGGCTACCCTTAATTTGAGCCAATAAATAAAGAGCAATTTAAACCAGTTTTAATATTCATACTGCTTACCCAAAAGACAACTAAGTAAAGCGACCTATTTTGGAATCACTTATTTTGTCTTGAACTGTGACCTAGAAGGCAGGTCTCCAGAGTTCAAGCAGACAACATGATTTACTACCACTCTTCCCTTTGATCTGTTTAGATTGAATATTAAATTTTTCTCTCCTCTGAAACGCAACAAATACATAAGCGTTAATGACATTTTATGTTTTTACGGTTAATGACATGTTATGGTTCTTTATCCAAGATCTTAATGACATCTTATGTCCTTAAAAACTTGGTGAACCTCTTTCCAAATATCTGCTAAATAAAGAAATGGCACAAATAAAGACTTTTTAAGCAAATTTGTTAATTATCACAATTAATCCATTTATCATTACAATTTCAGCGATTGAATGTTTTAAAACTGGAAAATGTAATTGGCATAAGTTTACTCTATTGTTATATTTAAAAAAAAAAAAAAAAAGATTTTAACGAAGGAAATAATACTTGTGCAATATAATTACAATACTTAACAAGATAACTATTACAGTCAAACGATGAAAATATTTTTGATTAGGAGTCTTACACTACTACCGAATTTCCTATTAATACATCCCAAGAAGTTTTATTACACATTTCACGAAGAGTGTAATAGTTATTGAGATTTTGTATTTGCTGCATTTTAAAAGAAACATATTAAATATGAGGATTTGTTTATGAAGTTATCCAAAGTAATATATTTAAAAAATTTTTTTTCGTTTATTTTTAATTGCTAATAACTCTAAGTTCAGAAAAATATATTGACCAGACAATCACACCTTACATTTCCGCACATTAACTATCAAAAGAATGAAAGGAATTTAAAAGAAGACACATTTCAAAATACTGAAATAGTAAATAACAAAAATAAGAGAAAAAACTTGTATGCCGTGGCCATCATAAACATTTCTTATTGGCATGCCATACAATACATGAACCTACTGGTTAATACGCAAAAAAAAAAAAAAAAAAAACTAATTAACATAACTTCTCACAATATAAAGCTTTTACATATGTAGTTTGATGCAATATTAGCAATAAGCATTGAGATATAGTCATAAGTTAAATCGCAGAAAGGGGGTTATAACAGCGCCACCCGTCTGTCAATATACATCCAAATGAAGTCAGCAATCATTTTCACAATTACCATCTTATATATGAAGATTGGTGCATTTATACGCTATAGAAGCTTAGATATAGCCTTCCTATATAGTTAGGGTGTAAACCTAACTTACAGTCGGCTGCAAAATTATTCGAGCACTAGCCAATAATTCCTATATTTAAAAAGTACACTTAAGACTGTTTTGCTAAGTAAATCCTTGTCGAATCATGTTCTTAGACTGATTAAGAACATGACTCGACAAGGATTTATTTAACAAAGTTGTTTAAAGTGTACTTTTTCTTGGCAAGGATTATTGCTAGTGCTCGAATAATTTTGCAGCCGACTGTAGCTGTGCTGTACAGTCGGCAGCAAAAGTATCCGAGCGCTAGTCAATAATTCCGATGTAAAAAAAAAAAAAACTATTTTGTTAAATAAATCCTTGTCGAATCATGTTCTTAGACTGATTAAGAGCATGACTCGATAAGGATTTATTTAACAAAGCAGTGTTAAATGTACTTTTTTTAGACAGGGATTATTGCTAGTGCTCGGATACTTTGGCTGCCGACTGTACTTTGTGGCGATTCATTCAGAGAGAAACAGTGCCTTTTGCGTTTTCGATTGTTATAAAAGACCCATTTTTCATCTCCAGTGTTCAAGTGCGCAAAAAAAGCTTGTGTATTGGGCTGCTGAAACAATTAGTTGCACGTGGTCGATCAGTTAGATTTGTTTTCTTACGACAGATTATGCGAGACAAAATACCTACTCTTCTTACTTCACAATCTGCTGCAAATGTTCTTGGGTGGTCGACCAAGGTTGGTTAAGAGTGTTTGACCGTTCCTGGATTATCTGACACGGATTTGCTTTCACTTTCGCCCTTAACATATCATTGTCTAAAGTTGTTGGTCTTCCTGATTGATACAAGTCAGAAAGATAAAAATTAACAGATTTGAACTTAAAAAAAACCACCGTTGGCATTTATGAATGTTTAATGCACTTGGATAACCATCGCAAATGTTTTTGGTAACAATTCTTGCGTTACTACCCTTTCGTAACTCAAAAAGCCTACAATGTCGGATATCTAACTCTTCTGGTATTTGGCTGGCCATTTCACGATAAATTGCAAAAAATAAATAAAGAAAGAAAGAAAGAAAAAATAAAAAAAGCTTTAATTATTTATGAGTTAACAGGTCACACTAACCTTGAAATGTCTTTATCGCGAGATTAAGCAAACAATGAGCTAATAAATGACAATCGAATATCGACAGGCGCAAAAACGACATTACTTTCCGGTCCCACTAATAATTGAATCTACGTTCGAAAATTATTATTTATTACATTTTCCTGTCATGTATATACATATATACAGTCGGTAACAAAAGTGTCCGAACACTAGCAAAAATTCCTATGTAAAAAAAAGTACACTTCATACGGTTTTGTTAAATAAATCCTTGTGGAATCCTGTTCTTAGTCAGTCCAAGAACATGATTCGATAAGGATTTATTTAACAAAACCGTATGAAGTGTACTTTTTTTGCATAGGAATTTTTGCTAGTGTTCGAACATTTTTGTTACCGACTGTACAACAATAATAGAGTGTGTATACTCTACATGAAATGATTAAGTTATTTTATTTATTTATTTTTTTCAGTGTGTTTCAAATTAAACGTAACCGAAATTTTCCCTTTTAAATGTATGACGCTGCACTAGCGCGACGTAAAACCCAAACAACTTTTTTAATTTAAAATTACTTGAAAGGGCGTAAAAGACATCATATATTCATATGTGTTATATAAACAATCCAATATTAAAAAAGAAACTTCTTTATTTGTTTAAAAAAAAAATTAGAAAAGAAAAGATTGTTTTTATGTTAATAATCATTTCATAAATAGCAATCTTTAGACTATAATTTAAGAATATCAGCATTACAATTAAGACAAAAGGTGTGTCTTTTCCTATCTTTTCAATGTCTACTTCTGATGCAATCATGATTGTTTTGCTACAGGCTGTAAACTCTGCTTGCAAAGAATGTTGTTCAGTGATATAATAAGCTAATTTCTTCCACCTGTTTTAAAGAGTCCTTGCCCTTAGAATTCGATGTTACTGGGTGGCATTGAAATTTAATTACATGTTTGTTCTCTTGATTGTATCCGCTGTGAATTATAAGCACTAGTTAATGACAGAATAGATAGATCTTGTTATCACGATGTCTAAATCGTGATATTCTAATCATTGGAGAGTTGAAGAAATCTTAATTTTGGTGATAATTTTGACGATTGTAATTGTTTTCGAAAGGAAATTCAAATAACTTACCCAAGAAAAAAATAATGAGAATAGTAATTTTGATATTTTCAAAATAACATTATGTTCTCATTCTAATCATGGGTGACGTATAATTTGGTAAAATGTGCAGTTGGAGGTTGAAGAATGTCATGTAAAGAATATAAAGAATATGAAAAATATTGCTCCAATGAAGTTGGATGAAGAATATGAAGAATATAAAGGCTATGATTCCAATGAAGTTGATTGAAAAAGATGAAGAATATGGTTATAATAAAATGAAACTTAAAATTTCCTTTAATAATTTTCTAAAAATAAATAAATAAATAAATAAAGTAATAATAATAATAATAAAATAATTATTATTAGATTACGGAATTTCATAAAGCAGCTATATTTAAATTTTATTTTTAAATTTTTGTGATTGTAAAAATTTTTATTAAGATAAAGCTGTAGAATATTTAGAATAAATATTGTTACAGAATTTTTTTTCTCTGAAAAATGCATAAGCTATATATTACATTTGATTTATATATAAAGTTTTAACTTGGCCAATGAGGGCTTGATAATGTGCGACTTTAATAAAGTATTTAATTTTGAAGATGCAATTGACTGGATGAATGTTCATTTTGAATTTCTTTTTCTTGCTTCTTAACAGAATTTTTTGTGATACCCTTTTGCTCTTTCATATAAAATATACATAATAACCTTCAGAAAGGCTATGTAAAAGTGATGGATTAAAAATAAAAGTATTTTCATATTACATGAAATTATGAGTTTTAGTATTTTTTCCTTTCCTGCAGGAATTCGTTTCAAATTAAGTTACTATATTTATTGTAATTTTAATTATTTTATCATTCGTTTACTGTACGATTTTCCGAAGTACGTAACAATGAAATCTCGCCTAGTGATAATATTATATATTAAAACTTAAGGATTTTTTTAAAGACCAAAATGCTTCAGTTTCAGTATGTGCGGAAATATTTGAGTCAATCCAAAACGCTTATTTTATAGGATTCTCCTACCATTTTACAGTAGGTAACAAAAGTCTCCGAAGCCTAGCAAAAATTCTTATATAAAAAAAGTACACTTAATACAGTTTTGTTAAATAAATCCTCGTCGAATCCTATTCTTAGTCAGTCTAAAACACGATTCGACAAGGATTTATTTAACAAAACTGTATTAAGTGTACTTTTTTTATATAGGAATTTTTGCAAGTATTCGGAGACTTTTGTCACCGACTGTACAAAAAGCAAAAAATTATGAAATGAAGGAATTGTGACGTCAAAACTATTGATATATCTTCAATGAAATCCTCTCTTACGTAAAAAACGACTTTTTTCAAATACGTTTTTAGAGCTAGTTCTAATGTAAATATTTAGATAAACTTTTTTTTTCACGGTACAATTTAAATAAAATAAATAAATAAACAAGTCAACTAACAACTATGCAAAGTACTTGCATATTACAGGAAATTATGAGTTTTAGTATTTTTTCTCTTTCCTTCAGGAATTTGTTTCAAATTAAGTTTCTATATTTATTGTAAAATTTAATTATTTTGTCATTCGTTTACTGGATGAATTTTTCGAAGTACGTAGCAATGAAATCTCGCGTCATGATAATATTATAATATCAAAACTCAAGGTTTTATTTTTAGACTAAAATGCTTCAATTTCAGTATGTGCGGGGATCTTTGAGTCAATCCAAAACGCTCATTTTATAGGAGATTCATTCCATATCAAATCAACACAAAAAAATAGCCTTTTTAACATGAACCCCTCAGATTTTTATGAAATTGAGCTCATTTATTTGTCCTATTGGGAAAATATACACCAATTAATTAGTCCCTATCTCTTTTAGTTTTTGATATACAGGGCTGCAAAAAATGGGTAAAAAATGCAAATTTCCGAAATTCTTCTACTACCAATGTACCCATATTTTCTTTCCTAATTAACTTACAGATATAAGATTAGTATCATTAGAAAGCATATAATACAGGCTTTCAAATGACATATCACAAATATATATATTTAGATTGTTTCACTTTAAGATAAAACATTTTGACCTTTGACCTCCAATATCTCAAAAAGTACACATTTAATTTTCTTTTAAAAAATATATGTTATTTTTACATTTATTGTCTGTAACTAATGCAAATTTCAACATGGTGCGGCCATGGGATGCTGAGTTATAAATTAATAAGCAACCCTAAATCTGTATTTTCATACTAACATAACGTAAGTTTTCCCATATTTTTCTCCCTAATTAACTTAGAGATATAAGATTGGTATCATTAGAAAGCTTATAATACAGGCTTTTAAATGATATATCACATGTATACATTTTAAAAAATTTTCATTTTAAGGTCAAACATGTTGACCTTTAAACTTCAATATCTCAAAAAGTATATATTTAATTTTAATTTAAAAATTATTTGTTATTATTAAGTTTATTACCTATAATTATTGTAAGTTTCAACGTGGGATGTCCATTTTTTTGTAAAACGTACGTTATGTTAATATGGAAATACTGGTAAAGTTGCATTTTAATTTATAACTCAGTATCCCATAGCCGTACCATGTTGAAACTTACAGTAATTATAGATAATAAACGTAAGAATAACATATAATTTTTAAAAGAAAATTAAATATGTACTTTTTGAGATGTTGAAGGTCAAAGGACAAAATGATTGACCTTAAAATGAAAAATTTAAAAAATGAATACATGTGATATATCATTTAAAAGCCTATATTGTATGCTTTCTAATGATACCAATCTTATATCTCTAACTCAATCAGGGAACAAAATACGGGAAAATTTACGTTATGTTGTATGAAAATACTGATTTAGGGTTGCATATTAATTTATAACTCAGCAACCCATGGCCGTCCCATGTTGAAATTTGCAATAGTTATAAATAATAAATGTAAAAATAACATATAATTTTTAAAAGATAATTAAATGTGTACTTTTTGAGATATTGGAGGTCAAAGGTCAAAATGTTTGACCTTAAAGTGAAAACATTTAAAATATATATGTTTGTGAGATGTCATTTGAAAGCCTGTATTATAAGCTCTCTAATGATACCAATATTTTATCTCTAAGTTAATTAGGAAAGGAAATATGGGTACATTTGTAGTAGAAGAATTTCGGAAATTTGCATTTTTTATCCGTTTTTGCAGCCCTGTATATCAAAAACTAAAAGAGATAAAGACTTATTAATTGGTATAAATCCATTTCTCTATAGAACAAACAAATGATCCCAATTTCATAAAAATCTGAGGGGGGTCAGGTTTTTAGCTGTATTGATTTGACATGGAATGACTCAGAATTCTCCTACCATTTGACAAGAAGCAATAAACTATGAAAAGAAGGAATTGTGACGTCAAAACTATTGCTATATCTCCAATAAAATTCTCTCTTACTTAAAAAACGAATTTTTTTCAAATACGTTTTTAGAGCTACTTCTAATGTAAATGTTTATGTATAAGTTCTTTTCACGCTACAATGTAAATAAAATAAATACATAAATAAACTAGATAAAGTAAATGAAGTCCCATTTTTCATTTGAAGGCCTAGTGTTTTATTAATTTACAAAATGTAAATTTAAAGCTATTAATATCCTTTAAAGCTTTTTTCTAATTCTTCAGCAACCTATCTAGATGTAAATAACTTTTTCAAAATTTCATACACACACATAAAAAGACATGCATATGCATATATAAATTTTATATGTATGTATATACATAATTAGTTCCTGATGGAATGAATAAATACCAATATTTTTATTTTATTCGATTCTCAAAAGTATTTATCTAAACGCTACTTTTCTGTGTTGATCTGGAAAATTTGCTTCATTCGTAAATACAAAATTTAGTAGAAATTTCTGCAAGATAAATGATTATTCAACTATGCTAATTAACAAAAATACTAATAAATTCATTTCTTTTTGTTCTGGTTCCTTCATAATTCATAATCATGAATAGTTTAGGATAAAAGTTGTGTAGTATCTCAAATAAGAACACGGATTTCGTTGCACACAGTGATAATGAAATTATTTACAAAACATTTCTCATTTCTTAATGGTAACAATAATGTTAATGTTTCTTTGTTTTGAAATTGATCGTAATCTTTGAGTAATAGAATAATAAAAGAAATACTTTTCTTAACCGTGAACGTCGTTATAACGGTCAAAAGGTGGTTACAGTCATAAATGTTTCGATGATTACAGTTTAGTTTGTTCATCTAAAATAAGAACACTATTGTAAAAATAAATCTTCAAACAAAAGACAGTAATAAAAGTTTTTCTTTATGGTAAATTGATACTAGAGATTATTATTAAACAATTAGTTGTCAATGAAATTTCAAGTATGTTTAGGATTTACTGGATGATTCAATTAATTATTACTTTTTTCTTTTTCTTTCTTTCTTTCTGTCTTTTTCTTTCTTTCTTTCTGTCCTTTTTTTTTTTTTTTTTTTAAATGAAATACAATATCCTTTAAAACTGAGATTTTTTCTTGAAAAAGTATTGCACACAGTTTATTTAAGCATAATGCAAGGAAAAGTTTTCAAAATTTCAATTTGTCAACATTGGCATTAGTATGGCAATTTTGTCATCAAACGCCCGAATTGGTAAATGCATCAGTTTTAAAGGACGAACCAAAGTTCCTTTTATTATTGTATGATAGCCACTGTTATTTTTAAGAAAAATATATAATTTCATTAGTTAAAAGGGAATGTTGGTTCTTTTAAGAAATAATTTTTCAAAAGCAGGTCAACGACTTAATGAAAGTGTCTAACTTCTCTCAAAACTCGGGACATTTTTAGCTGTGTTAATCATCGTCAGTTAGTCCTTTTTGTTCGTTAAATATGGTATTATTTTTGCGGGTAAAACAAATTCGCATATCAGTTAACCACCTTACTTACAGAGCCTGCCGGTCCATTAGATGAATTAGGAGGCCTAGCTCAAGAAATGATTGTTAACTAAAATTTATAAATCTTTACACAGTTCGAAAACTTAAAGTATAAAAATAGTTTAGTTTTCTTACTAAAGTTACACTATCTACACAGTATATACACTACCTACCAATAAGTATTTGCACACTTTCGAATTTAGACATTTTGTCAAATATCTGGAAAAGTTCTTTTTGAATCATCTTGAAACTTTGGTAGCGTAAATAATACGCTATACCTCATGTATTTAAGTAAAAGTTGTGTCCTGAAATGAAAAAGGGGACCGGTAAAAAATTGAAGAAAAATCAAAATGTTTTGGATCACCCTGTAAAAAGTAATGTTTGAAATGCATTTTGGCTACAGCATGTAATTAAAAGGAATTTTCTCATTATCTGTATAAATTTTTAAGAGGTTACATATATTTATGGAGATATAACTTTTTTTTTTTTTTTTTTTTTAATCCACTTTTTAAATTATAACACGTAGAGTATTAGACACAGAGAAAAGACATTTTCAGAAAATTTGGAATACTTCATTAGACACAGCATACTGCAATCAGAATGCAAAAATGTTAAATATCTTATGAAATATGAGTATTTTTACTAAATAATTTTTATCTACGCATGCGCTAGGTTTTAAAAAATTTCGTTTGCATAATTTAATAGCCAAATGTATTGAGCAACTTATATAAAAACACCAAAGAAATATCGTGTAAATTCAAAAAGTTATGAGAATTTGAATGCACAGAATTTCAGTTCTCTCAAAACAAAAACTAAACTATAAAGAATTTTACTCACATTTTTGTTTTAATTCAATCAATGCCCAATGGTAATACAGTGTTCGCTGTTTGTAAAGAAATATTGATAAAAACCCCTAATAATCTTTCTTTCTTTCTTTTTCGTTTTTTTTTTTTTTTTTTTTTTTGAGAAGAACTGAAATTCTGTTCATTCTCTCATAACTCTAAATTTACACGATATTTGTTTGGGATTTTCATGTAAGTTGTTCAATACATTTGGCTATTAAATTATGCAAATGAAATTTTTTAAAAGCTAGCGCATAAAATTATTTAGTAAAAATGCTCATATTTCGTAAGATATTTAACATTTTTGCATTCTGATTGCAGTATGCTGTGTCTAATGAAGTATTCCAAATTTTCTGAAAATGTCTTTTCGCTGAGTTTAATACCCTACATGTTATAATAATAATAATAATAATAATAATAATAATAAAGGATTTTTTTTTTTGCAGTGTTTTAACAAAACCGTAATATCTCCATGAATATATGTGGTAGCCTCTTAAAAAATTATACAAATAATGAAAAATTTCTTTTAATTACAAGTTACAGGCAAAATGCATTTGAAGCATTACTTTTTACAGGGTGATCCAAAACATTTTGATTTTTCTTTAATTTTTTACTGGTCCCTTTTCCTTTTAGAGATACAATTTTTGTTGAAATATATGAGGTATAACGTGTTCTTTACGCCACCAAAATTTCAAGATGATTCTAAAAGAAATTTTCTGGGTATTTAACAAAATGTCTACATTTGAAAGTATCCAAATACTTATTGCTAGGTTCTGTATTAATGAATCTTATGAATAAAGAATAAATTCTGGATTAAATGGTAACATTTATTACCGCCATTCTTTCCTAAGCTATCTAAACACAGGACTGGCATCAGAAAAGAAATGAATGAAAAACTGCATCCCTGTTTAAAAAATAACGTAATGTTAGCGAATGAGAAAATAAATTATTCTGACAAAATAAAAACTGTTCAAGAGATACAATTAATTAGTAATTTACGTTAAATACAATTAATTAGTAATTTACGTTAGCAATAAAAAAAACCTTGTAAATCTGAAAATGCGTAATCGATGTAGTACCAGCAATTTTGGATTACCAGTTTCCACTGTACACAGGAGAAATTTAGGATCAATTAATTACTTTCTCTTACATATATACATATTAGAGAAAATATTGTCTTTAGGTCAAATTTTTGAAATTGATTGCTTTTATATTTACATGTTTTAAGGTTCCCATAAATAAATAAATAAATAAAAACAGGTTTTTAGCTGTTGGTATGCATGTGTGCATATGCGTATGTTTTATTAGCATATCCCAAGAACAAAAATGTAGCAGGAAGTCCAAATTCAATATTCTAAATCTGTATCATATGGGGATGCTGCACTTAACTTTTCGTTGAGATTAAGCAAATGGTTCTTGTACAGGGATAGCCAGGAAAATTATATATATATATGTGCGTAAAAGCATCATTCGTGTAAAGTATGCGATATAAAAATTATTCAAAATTCTTTTAAAGAGCTGCAAAAAAGAACTAATATAGTGGGACTATACATGGGAATTGCTGGAAGTGCATTTTAGGTTGTGCTGTGTATTATTAATGCGTAACTATGAGGTGTGTGCATAACCTGTAGAAGGCATACAGTGCTGTCAATAATTAAGCGAAAATATTCTTTTTTATTGTATGTAACTGGTGAAAGTTCTTTAATATATTTTACCATGTCCATGAAAACAGCTCACTAATGAATATTAGTTCCCTGTGCCTATGCGTTAAATAAAGTGTTCTTTTTTTAAGTTAAAATTTCACCGTTTCCTTTTGTGTAATTACGCATCATTGTATTTTCTGACTCAGATTTAATGTTTAGCGTTGCACTTCTTAAATAATACATTGTATACACATATTATTATTATCATTTTTTTTCCTCCAAAGAGTTAACATTATCACTGAATTCAAATTCAGTGATAATGTTAACTTTGACGTTTCTATTACGAATTCAAGAAGAGATGTCATTATTGAAGAATACACAGGATGAATAAAAAGAATAATTAAAGCAAAAATAAATAAATAAATCTTAATGTAATAGATGTTAATTTATTTCTGAATTAAGAATTTCTTAAAAAAAAAGGTTAAATTAGTCCTAATGATCACAAAAAAGTTGAAAAAAAAAAAAAAAAAACCTTCATACATAAATTTAAACAATAATATTGATTTTTTTAAAATCTATTTTTGTAGTTCTTAGTTTGTAGCACTAAGCTAAGAATATTGACTTTCAATGCAGGGATTATTCGATTAATTAAAAACTTTCTAAGATGATAATTTATAATTACAAATTACATTATATTTTTTTAATCTAAATAAAAGTTACGTTACATTACAATTTTACCCTCCATTACTTCCTTTATTGTTTGGATTCCAGTCATATCCAGTAAATACTCATATCACGTGTAATTGAATGCAGACAGATTTTTTTTTAATGCCATTTCCCTGTCATTAGAGATACGTCTTTTGAATTAAATGTAATGATAGCGTATTCAGATGGTGTAATTCTTTACAAATATCTTTAAGTTCATATGGCAAAAGTTGGTTTAATTGACATAATTGAATAGCTAAAACAAAAAGTTAATAATAGGCTGAAAGATAATTTTCGTTTTCTTCCTTCCTTTCTTTTTCTTTTCTTTTTTCTTTTTCGACAGTGTCGCCCACTTAGACATTAATATCGTATTTACCGTCCATCCTCGTTGTGACATTTAAGGCCACAGTGGGCTTTCAAATAAATAAATAAATAAATAAATAAATAAATAATAATAATAATAAAGTAAAATAAAAAACATATATAAGTAAATAAATTTTAGAACTATAATTCTATTATTGCTTAAAGTTACAGTTTCATGTACATACAGTATTATTCGTAGAAGAGAAATAACATAATAAAACTAACATTCACATAATAATAAATTAAGATATCAATTAAAATTATTTCATAATCGTTACATTTTAAAATTCTTCTCTCTAAAATTTTTTTTACTTAGACTTCCAAAGTGTTTTTTACAGGTATACAGTCGGCAGTAAATAATTGTTGAACACTTTTTTATCCACACATTTTATATATTTCCATTCAGCTTGATCGTTAATTTTTATCATCAACGTACTTTTTTATAAACAGTATAAGACTAAGATCACGACTCGACAAATATTTACTTAATAAAACAGTATTAGATGCCCATCTTAAGTAGGAATTATTGCTAGTGTTTCAATAATTTTGCTGCCGGCTGTAGCTTTAGATCATTTAAAAAAAAAAAAAAAAAAAAAAAAAAAAAAATGTCATTCTTTTTTCAATCATAATAATGCAGATTTTTTTTTTTCCAAAAAAAAAAAAAAAATTTCTTTAATTTCGAAATTTTAAAGTTTATAAAAACCAAAAGTAGAAAATTGTAGGTAAATTTTGTGACAAGATATATAAAAAAAAAGCATAACATGAAATTTTATCAAGAATTAACATAAATTAAGACGCCGGACATTATAAACTTGACGCAACTTTGTAAAAATTAGTTTCCAGAAAGTGATGATTAAAGCTTTTATTTTACCCTAGATTCAATATTTGTTTACGACCTTAATCGTTTATTACTCAGCATAGAAATAATGGGCAGTGAAAAATTCTTTTTGCTACACATTACTACTGTTATGTAGTTTCATGTTTCCGTGAAATTAAAATATCGAATTTTTAGTCCAATTTTGACATTTCGGAAGTTCACTGTCGCCTTACCAATATGAATTAGTATTATTCTAGGATTATTTTAAATAGGATATTAAATAGGAAATCCTAATAGGATAAATATTAGGATTATTTTAAATGCAATGAAAAAATATACCTTTAAATATATGTAGTTTTAAAACATTTTCCTAAACGAAATAATAGGGACTAATTGGTACGAGAAAAAAGAAAATGTAATTATCGGAAAATAATAAGTTATGACTCAAATTGTATTTATCTAACTGTAAAATTAAAATTCGATTTTCTGTCACAAAAAGAGTCGGAGATTATCGTTATTATACATAAACAACGAGAACAAATTCGTTATTACGTGAGAAAGGTTCAGTTATTGAATGGGAAAAAGTGTTGTTGTTGTTTTTATCATTAACATTACATTTTTATTTATTTCACATTCTTTTTTATTGAATGTAATTGGCGAATGTTCTTTTCTATATTATAATTAATGAATTAATGAATTCTTTTTTAAGATCATCCTTAAGAAAAAAAAAAAAAAAAACTTTCATCCTTATGATTAGCATTAACCATTGCATACACATGTTGAAGTTTTGAATAATTATAAATATATATTAATATTTCGAATAATATTTCAATAACATCGAATTTCTCCGTTTATGAGCGTAATTCGTATACAGTTTTAAAGGTAAAGTTATCAGTAAAATACCTTTAACAGAGCTACAAACAATATTAAGCGAAAACATTCTTTTTTATTGAATGTAATTGGCGGATGTTCTTTTCTATATTTTACCAAGTCCGGGAAAACTGCTTAGGAATGAAAATTAATTACTTGTGCCCATACGTTAAATAAAGAGTTTTTTTTTAAATTTTCACCGCTTGTTTTTGTATAATTATGCATTTTGAAGTTCCCTGAATACTAAATTAAGTTTTTAACGGTTGATTTTTGTGTACGCCTGATATCAGTGTAACTTAAAAATAAATAACTGCTGGGAATTTATAGGTGATACTTTGAAATTCATACGAGGTTACTACTTGAAAAGCTTGATCAAGATTGATAAGTTTCAAGGGGTGGTGCAACTGAAAATTACCTGAATAATTTGAAATAAACATTTAAGTTTAATTACAGACTTAAATTTTGTATAAAAATAGGTAGTGTATTCAAACGGGGAGTTGGGGAGGGCGGCAGTCTCTCTTACACAAAATCTCCCCCCCCCCCAAAAGAAAAAAGAAAAAAAAATGTTTAATTGAATTGAATTTCATTTAACGCAGGTTTATATTCGGTACTCGTTATCTTACCCCTTAATCTACTGTCTTTACAGTATTGAAATGCAGGGTAAGAGAAAGTCATTTAAGTGGCCACAAATTAGTTTTAAATTAGGTCTATCACATAAATTTCACGTAAGGCGTATTGTATTTTAAAAAGTACAGGGTGTTCAAAAGTTACAGAAAAAATAAAAAATACATTATTCAAAAATTACTGAATTTAGTTCTGTATGGTTTTCATTAAAATGCTCAGAAAAGCACGGGATTTTTTTTTTTTTTTTTTTTTTTTTTTATTAAATAAATATGAGAAAAACTACTAGCTATATTTTTCACTAACAAATCACGCTTTATACACAGTATCCTCTTCTATTTTAAACAAATTCGCTTTCTTAAATGACGCCATTTTGCAAATACTGAACCTTTTCTAATGAGAATTTCCAATGCAAAACGTCTGAGGGCTATTGTCATGAATGACAGCCGTCATATTGTTCATTTCTAGTTCTAACTACACTGTTAAATGTATTGCGCCACTGTTAAAAAGTAATTTTACGATTAAAGCGCCGCCTGCTGGAGACTGTTTAAACTAATATGCTATTAAATCTTTTATTGCCTAAAAAAATCCGATATCTTCTGTGCACTTGTGTGAAAACAGCATAGTACTATGGTCAATAATTTTTGAATAATACAATTTTTAATATTTCTGTGACGTTTGACCCGGTATATTTTGCTTTTTTTTTTTTTTTTTTTTCATTTCAATTCAGTGATTACATTAATTTAAAATTACTTCGGGAAAAGAAAGTTAAGTAATGGGCTTAATAATTTGTGACTCAGATTTTACGTTTAGCGTTACACTTCTAAAATACTACATTGTATACACATGGTCTTGACCCTCCCTCCCCTTAAGAGTGGTGAATTTAAATTCAGTGATAATGTTAATTTCCAGGACACGCTTACGAATTCAAAAAGAGATATCATTATTAAAGAATGTAGAAGATGGATTAAACAAATAATTGAAGTAAAATAAAATAAAATGAATAAATAAACAATCTCAATCTAATAGATGTTAATTTATTTCTAAATTAAGTCTCTTTCTTAGAAAACAGGTTAAATTGGTACTAAAAATGTGTATGAAATATATACTTATATTAAAAAAAAAAAAAAAAAAAAAAAAAAAAAGAAAGAAAGACTTCATACATAAATGAAACCAATAGTACTGATTTTTTAAATCCATTCATGTAGTTTTTACTTTTTATCACTAAGCTAAGAATATTGACTTTAAATACATAGTTCGATGAAATCAAAGCTTTTAGTTTGATAATTTAGAATAAAAAATTATTTTATATTATTTAAATCTAAATAAAAGCTATTCAAACAATAAAAGCACAATTTACATTAGAATTTTATTCCCCATATTTCCTTTATCGTTTGGAATCCAGTCATATCCAGTAAATACGCATGAAAGCAGGCAGATTTTTTTTTTTTTTTTTTAATGCAATTTTCCTGTCACTAGAGATACGTCTTTTGAATTAAATATAAAGATAGCGTCTTCAGATGCTATAATTCTTTACAAATGTCTTAAAGTTCACGAGACAAAAATTGATTTAATTGGCATCTTTCAGTAGCCAAAATGAAAAGTTATAATAGACTGAAAGGTAATTTTCGTTCTTTTTCCGACAGTGTCGCCCGCTTAGAGATCAATATTATGTGTTTACCGTCCGTTACCGTTGTGACATTTAAGGCGACAGTGGACTTTGAAAAAAAAAAAAAAGACCTATAATTATATTTTTATTACTGCAAAAAGTTACAGTTATATATAGTATTATTTGTAGAAGAGAAATACCATATTAAAACTAACACTCACATAATACATAATTAAGGTATTAATTAAAATTATTAATTAATCGTTACATTTTAAAATGCTTCTATCTAAATAACTTTTTACATAGACTTCCAAAGTTTTTTTTTTTTTTTTTTTTTTTTACAGGTATAGGTTTAGACAATTAAAAAAAGAAAAAAAAAAAGGTTAGTTAGCATTTTTTCCAATCATAATTATGTGGGAAAAAAAAAGTTTTTTTTTCTTTTTTTTTTTCCCGAAAATATTTCATTAATTTTTTTAATTTCAAAATTTTAAAGTTTTAAAAAACCAAAAGTAGAAAGTTGTAAGTTTTGTGATAAGGTATATAAAAAAAAGTATTAAATGAAATTTGATGAAGATTTAACAAAAATTAAGACACCTGGAACATTTTAAACTTGACGCAACTTCGTAAAAATTAGTTTCCAGAAAATGATGATTAAAGTTTTCATTTTACTCCAGATTCAATATTTGTTCACGACTATAATCGCTTATAACTCAGCATAGAATGATGGAAATTGAAAAATTCTTTTTGCCACACATTACTACTTTTATATAGTTTCATATTTTAGTCAAAATAAAATATTGAATTTTTAGTCTAATTTTGACATTTTGAAAGTCCACTATCGCTTTACACACCAATATGAAATTGTTCTTTTAAATTAATTGAAACTATATATTTTTAAATGTGTGTACTTTTTTTTAAACATTTTCCTGAACGAAATAATAGCACATAGTGGATACGAGAGTAAGGGTAATGCGACTGTCGAAAAATACATAGTTATGACTCGAATTGTATCTATCTGTAAAATTAAGGACAGCATTCGACTTTCTATCATAAAAAGAGTAGGAGGAGAATATCGTGCATTCCTACAGATAAACAATTTTGTTATTATGTAAATAAGATTCAGTTGCTGAATGGGAAAAAATGTTGCTATTATTATTCCAATTGGAATAATAATAAAATAATTGGAATAATTGGAATAATAATATTTTTATTTGTTTTACTGAATATTACTATTATTTAATTTTTTTAGAGCGTTTTTAAAGAAAACATTAAAACAAAGAAAAAAAATTATCCTGATGATTAGCATTAGCCTTAATGCTAGTTTAATATTTTAACCTTGATGAATTTTTTTTTTTTTTTTTTTTGAAAAACCTTTCTCATTTTCTGGAAAGTGAGAGACGTTTTTCAATAGTCATTCATCAAATATTTTGATACCATTTAATCGACAATATTTAGCATGTTTGATTGTTATAAGATTGTTATAATAAGATTGTATATTGCAATAATAACGACAGCAGCACAATATAATATTATATAATTATATTGTATTGTTATTGTTAATAACTTTGTTCTTATACAATGGTAGGAAAATGATGACTTAAAATCGAATCTCTGAAAAACTAATATATAGTGAATATAAAGCATGATATGGATATAATATGAATATAATGAGTATAATACAAATATAATGAATATAATATGAAAATTGCTTGTATGTATGTAAGCAATTCATATACAGTTTTAAAGTTATCTATAAAATGTCATTAATATACAGATTTTTTATTTTTTAGTGTCAACTGCTTTCATACTTGCCAACATCATAATTATGAACCGGGAGAGTTTTAGTGCACGCCCTTTTTTCCACACCAGCATATTTTTAGAGTGTTTTTCTTCTTATTTAAACGTAATTAAATCTGAAGAAAATTACTCTAAAAATATACTGGTGTGAGAAAAAGGGCGTGAACTAAAAATCTTCCGGTTCACAATTGTGATGTTGGCAAGCACGTGCTTTCCAATGGCTATAAGTTTTTGACCTCTTCCTCTCAAACACTGGCTCAATATTTTATGATGAAATTTTTTTAAAGGACTTTTTCATTATTATAGAGTTATTTGTTCTTATACAATGACAGTAAAATGATAATTTTAAATAGAATCTCTGAAAATAAATAATGAATATAATATATAATATATGGATATAACATGAATATAATGAATATAATATGAATAATAATAATAATATATAATATATAGTGAATATAATATAAATTGCGTGTGTGTATGTACGCAATTCACATACAGTTTTAGAGTTAAAATTATCTGTAAGATGTCTTTAATGTTTTTTTTTTTTTTTTTTAGTGTCTGTCAACTGCTTTCCGATGTCTATAGGTTTTTGACCGCTTCATCTCGAACACTGGCTCAATATTGTAACTTTGGCGACATTTTTTTGAAAGATCTCTTTCATTTTCAGAAAAGTGGAAACCTTTTTTACTTTCTTCTATATGTAATATAGAGAAAGTATTGGATTCGCGAAAATTTTCGACCTCCGTTTTTTGACGGATCTACACGTTTTGGGATGTCCTGAACACGAATTGATAGTTTTTAGAAAATGTCTGTCTGTGTGTCTGTCTGTCTGTCTGTCTGTGTGTCTGTCTGTCTGTATCATTTTTTGTGGACGCTGTATCTCACGAATATATGAATGAAATTTAACCAAACTTGGTATTTAGTTGCACCCTGACATGAACTGGTGCCCATTAGATTTGGGGATCAATAGCTCAACAGGTGGCGCTGTAATCGCATTTTATGCAAATTTTTAACATGGCAGCATAGGACAAAATTCCGTATAAATGGGCATAATGAGAGTTATTTTAAACTTGTGATTGTAAAATTAATTTGAATTATTGATGATAGTAGTAGTTAACTAGGAAAAAAAAATTGTGCATGGGGGGGCATCGGTTTCCCCCCTGGGGGGGAAGTACCCCCCCGGGGGGGGGGTTAAATTTTGAAGATGGGTATCATTCGAAAGATCTCGTCAATACCTTTAAAACGAATGGTTGAACCATAAATCTGTGATAATTTAAAACAAAGTTATCAATTTTTTTTACTTTTAACAAAAAAAAAAAAAAAAAAGAAAAAAAACTTAGAAAAAAAAATTCGATTTTTTTTTTTTTTTTTTTTTTTTTAATTATTGTTAGTGATTGAATATGTATTAATTTTCACAAAAAAAAAAAAAAAAAAGAAAAAAAAAAAAAAGAAAAAGAAAAAAAAAAAAATTTTTTTTTTTTTTTTTTTTTTAATATTGTTACTGATTGAATATGTATAGGAAAATATAGAAGAAAGTCTTGTGGTGGCCACAACATACTAGTTTCAATAGTCATTCAATAACTATTTTTCAGTCATTTAGTAGAAACTATTTAGAATGTTTAATTCTTATAGTAATATAATTTGTTACTATACAATGAAAATGATCATTTAAATTAACTCTCTGAAAAAATAAATCCCCTTTCTCCCCCCCCCTCTCATCCCCCCCCTCTCATCCCCCCCCTTTTAACACATTCCGTTTTAACCATAAACGGTTATATTAAGAAGAAACTGCTTAACTTTTGATTAAAAAATATTTGATGGAATCAAAATAACGGATTACTACATCATCCTAGATAAAAATGATGCTGATTAAATAGGAAATCTCATTAGTGAAAAGTGATGTGATTAGTTCATTAAGATTAAATACTTGATGAATCGATTTTTAAAGTAAGGGGCATGATGTATATACCTTTTTCTTGTTAAGAAGCTTTATAAAGCATACAATTATTGACATTTGTTTTTCTAAAGCGAATAAAACTGACATCATAGATTGTACTTCAACTGTATATATATATATATATTTTTTGACAATTCTGTATGGTTTGTATTACATAACGCGAAACAAGATATAGGGAAAATTATGTAAAAACATTTGAATAACAAAAACAAGAAAGAAAAATCATGCAGTACGCATTGATTAGTAACACTTTCCAACTGTACGTAATTGTTGTATCGAATAAATTTAATATTCTTTGCCTACGTTATCACACAACGGACAGAAGGACTGAAAAACAAACAGATAGACTAACTGATTTTAAAATTACTCTTAGGCATTTTGGAAAGTGTTAAAAAGGCTTATTCACACAAAGGAAAATACAGCCTTTAGATTATAATTGCAGCCCTAAATGAATCTGAATATTTTAGTGTAGCCCTGTAAATCAGAAAGTTAATCATGTCATATTCTATACAAAACATTATTTTAGAATATTAACAATACACTTCAATATTTTTATGATTTTTACAGTCGAAAGATTTTTAAATATAACTTTCAAAAAATTCTGTCCTAAAGCGTAATGCATTGGCATATTTTTTTTTATTTTTGTCCTTGGAAACAAACTAGTTGTACAGGACCTATTAATGTCATTTTAAATGGGGAACAATCTATAGGGAAAATATTTATAAAAATAACACTCATAGAACACAATGCTTTCGAATGCTTTTGGGTGTCCCCGTACACAAACCAGACGAGATATTCACTCCATTTTCAATATAGAACATCCGATAGTGAACTTCAATAAAATATATCAGTTTCGAGAAATTCCATAAATATTTACAGGAGTTAGAGCGCGGGCAGACAGACAGACAGACAGACAGGTGGACATATACACAAACTGAAATCATATTCACACTTAAAAATGTTAGAAAGTGTTAAAAACGCTTAATGTAAACGAAAGTACAATTATAGCAATTTTTTATTAATAGCTCTTAATATAAATGTATATTTTTGTGTCACCCTGTAAATCTAATGCTAATGATGCTATATTCTATACAAAGCATTTTTTTGTGCATATAAATAACATATTTCAATTTTCTAAAACTTCGTGGAAAGTAAAGTTATTAAAATTTGATTTATAGAAGTATCTCTCATAGAATGCAATGCTTTGGAATACTTTTAAGTGTCCCTGTACATAAATCGGCGGTGGTATTTCCTCCATTTTATAGAGGAAACATCCAATAGTGAATTTGAATAACATATTTCAATTTAATTCAGATGTGTCTACAGTAAAAGTATGAAAATATGGTTTATAGCAATACCTCTCATAGAACACAATGCTTTGAAATACTTTCGAGTGTCCCTGTACACACAACAGCAGAGGTATAAACTCCATTTTTAATAGGGAACATCCGATAGGTAATTGAATAACATATATCAGTTTCAAGAAATTCCATAAATATTTACGGGAGTTAGAGCTCGGATAGACCGACAGGCAGGCAGACAGACAGACGGACAGGCAGATACACAAAACTGAAATCATATTCACACTTAAAAAATGTTAGAAAGTGTTAAAAAGGCTTAACGTAAATGAAAGTGTAATTCTAGCAATTTTTTATTTATAGCTCTTAATGTAACTGGATATTTTTGTGCCACCCTGTAAATCTAAAGCTAATCATGCTATATTCTGTGGAAAGCATTCTTTTGTGCATATAAATAACAAATTTCAATTTCCAAAAACTTCGTGGAAAGTAAAGTTATTAAAATTTGATCTATAGAAATATCTCTCATAGAACGCAATGCTTTGGAATACTTTTAAGTATCCCTGTACATAAACCGATAGTGGTATTTCCTCCATTTTATACAGGAAAAATCCAATAGTGAACTTGAATAACATATCTCAATTTCATTCAGATATGTCTACAGTAAAGGTATGAAAATATGGTTTATAGAAATACCTGTCATAGAACACAATGCTTTGAAATACTTTCGGGTGTCCCTGTACAAAAACCAGTAGAGGTATAAACTCCATTTTCAATAGGGTCAATAGGGAACATCCGATAGTAAACTTGAATAACATATATCAGTTTCAAGAAATTCCATAAATATTTACGGGAGTTAGAGTTCGGACAGACAGACAGGCAGACAAACAGACGGGCAGGCAGATACACAAAACTGAAATCATATTCACACTTAAAAAATGTTAGAAAGTGTTAAAAACGCTTAACGTAACCGAAAGTACAATTCTAGCATTTTTTTATTAATAGCTCTTAATGTAATTGGATATTTTTGTGCCACCCTGTAAATATAATGCTAATCATGCTATATTCTGTGGAAAGCATTCTTTTATGCATATAAATAACATATTTCAATTTCCTAAAACTTCGTGGAAAGTAAAGTTATTAAAATTTGATTTATAGAAATATCTCTCATAGAACGCAATGCTTTGGAATACTTTTGAGTGTCCCTGTGCATAAACCGATGTGGTATTTCATCAATTTTACACAGGAAACACCCAATAGTGAACTTGAATAACATATTTCAATTTCATTCAGAAATGTCTACAGTAAATGTATGAAAATATGCTTTGTAGAAATACCTCTCCTGGAACACAATGCTTTGAAATACTTTCGGGTGTTCCTGCATATAAACCAGTAGAGGTATAAACTCCATTTTCAATAGGGAACGTCCGATAGTGAACTTGAATAACACATTTCAATTTTATTAAGATATGTCTACAGTAAATGTATGAAAATATGGTTTATAGAAATACCTCTCCTAGAACACAATGCTTTGAAATACTTTCTGGTATCCCTGTACACAAACCAGTGGAGGTATAAACTCCATTTTCAATAGGGAACATCCGATAGTGAACTTGAATAACATATTTCAATTTCATTAAGATATGTCTACAGTAAAGGTATGAAAATATGGTTTATAGAAATACCTCTCATAGTTCACAATGCTTTGAAATACTTCGTGTGTCCCTGTATACAAACCAGTAGAGGTATAAACTCCATTTTCAATAGGGAACGTCCGATAGTGAACTTGAATAACATATTTCAATTTTATTAAGATATGTCTACAGTAATGTTATGAAAATATGGTTTATAGAAATACCTCTCATAGAACAGAATGCTTTGAAATACTTTCGGGTGTCCCTGTACACAAACCAGTAGAGGCATAAACTCCATATTCAATAGGGAACGTCCGATAGTGAACTTGAATAACATATTTAAATTTCATTCAGATATGTCTACAGTAAAGGCTTGAAAATATGGTTTATAGAAATACCTCTCATAGAACACAATGCTCTGAAATACTTTCGGGTGTCCCTGTACACGAACCAGTAGAGGTATAAACTCCATTTTCAATAGGGAACGTACAATAGTGAACTTGAATAACATATATCAGTTCCAGAAAGAAATTCCATAAATATATACGGGAGTTAGAGTGCGGGTAGACAGACGGACGGACAGACGGACAGACAGATTGACAAACCGAAGTCATAAACACTTTTCAACCTTGTTGGAAAGTGTTAAAAAAGATCTAGAATAATCTTAAATAATTTAAATGTCACAGTTGGTTTTCGAATATCTATACAGAATATTTGAAAATATTCCTTTTTGTTTAACAACATTTAAAAATATTTGCTAATAAAAATTATGTTTAAAAAAAATTGCTAATAAAATATTGCCTACAATTTTTTTTATCAATATATTTGAAAAATCGAAAAATATTATACTCTATACAATAATACAAAATAACGTGTAAATAATAACATACTTTTTACGTAATTAAAAAAAAATAAAAAATAAATAAATAAAAAATAAATAAATAGAAATTTTAGCGTCTCAAACCTCTCTGCTTTATAAAAAGAAAATATTTTTTTAATACATTATTTTAGTTTTAGAACCTTTTTTTTTAAATAATACAAAGTGTATATATTGATATTTATATACATAAAATCAATTCATTTTGAGGAATAACTAAAGGGAAAAAGAAAAAAAAGTTTACACGTGATACGTTCAACTCCATTGTAGTTTTATTATTATAAGTTTTTTTCAAGGTGAACTTTTTTTCATGACATTGGATAAATATCCGCAAATTTATCCGTAAAATTTATCCGCAGTTTTTCAATATATTTGATGAATATAAATAAATCAAATATATAATGTAACTTGAAATATTTTAATAAAAATCGATAGATATCGTATCGTAAACATGTATTCAAAATACCAGCTGATTTTTCATATCTTTGATTAGCTTGTTAGTTAAGTTAAAACTTAAATGCAGGACCATGATATTATTGTTAAAAATGAGTTTCATAAAAAATATAAATAAGATTGCTATCTTCTGAGCTTTTAGACAGAATATTTAATTAATTAATTTAGCATTTATTTTATTCGTTATAATATTTTTATATGAATAGAACTAGTAAATTATGTTATGCTAATATATATATATATATATATATATATATATATATATATATATATAATTGCACTGATATCATTGATTTATTATTTACAGGATTAGTTCATATTCTAAAATTGAACACTGCTATCAATTTTAAAGATATAGTAAGCCTACTGAAGCTATGGTATCATATTATTAAAATTCAATCCTATGTATGCCGGGCTATCATGAACCGCTAAACGCAGAAACACGCAGAAGCTACCAAAAAATTAGAAATAATTCAAGGATTTCAAGTTGACCGAGTTTTAAATTAAATTATTCCTATTAGTTAAAAAAACATCAACTTCCCTAAAAATGTCCTCAATTTCTGGAGACAGCCTTTATTTTGAAGGCATTTTTCTAAGTTTTTTTTTTTTTTTTTTTTTTTTAATGTAGAAAGTAAATTATTAATCAATAATATTTTATTTTTAGTCTTTATTTATTAAGAATGAAAAAATACAACCGTAATTATATAACTGTAGCAATTTTTAACGCTTCTCTATTATAAAAGTACTCTGATCTGGTCAGCCTACTTAAAACTCAAAATGAGTACAAGATAAGAAGCGCAACGTACTGCTAACAAAAGTGTTCGTCTATTGGCCTAAAGCGGTTGGGCGGCAAAATGCAAAAAGCGGCAGCGGAAGAGGTTAGAGAAATCTCAAAATGTCCAAAATTTTATGTAATCATCCGAAACTAAGTTTTGAACGATTTGAATGGCTCATTTTAGTCTGTATTTATAAAGTGCTATAAAAAATATAGCGATTCAATTTTTTTGAAAATTCGTTTAAATATAGTGACTAGCGAAGCAGTTAAATACTGCTAGTTATTTAATATCTCCTAAATATTAACATTCTTTTTTCGAAGTGTTTCTTCCAAGGTTATGAAATTTTATGGAACTTTCTGCTTTCACCTGAATGATGGTTTTGTTTTTCTGGGTTTAATTATTCTCCATCGCTGTAAATAACCTTTATTATTACCATAGATGTAAATAACCTTTAAAATTATCTGTTTGATGATGTCCCGTATTTGAAGTTGAGTGAATTTACCGATATTTTCTTCAGTTGTGAAATATCTAGTATCTTCTGCATGATTTCCAAGATGGTGCAAGTTTTATTAATTCTGAGCGCTACTGTTACGTTTGAATGTTGTTCTGTAATAACAATAACGACATTTAAAAAATTGTTTTAGCTTTTTAACTTTAGCATGATATATATTTGATAACTATAAGCAATATTTGTGACACAACCCTTGTTGACGAATTGCAGCAAAAAATGTAAATCTATTTTTATGTATTTATTGTATTATTAATTTTTTGATATACACAAAGACTTTTTTAAACTCATGTGTCTAAAAGTGTTTTCACCATCGTTGAAATTTTGTACTATATCTGAATTTTACCATGACAGTTTTTAATTTTACGACTAGTGTAAGAATTAAATTAATGCATTGGAACTTTCCAAAGTTATTGGGGATTTGAAAATTCAAGATGAATTCGCGAATTTATTTTTATTTTTGAGTGTTCAATTTAAGTACTTAGAATTTGTTTGTTTTTCAGTATACAGATAATTATATAATTTTTTTATTTAGACATAAATCATAAATTTATTTTGAATAGGTTTTAAAAAAGTATAATTTATCATCGAGCGAACAATACAAACTTCTAATCCTCTCAAACCTTTGCTGCATCCCTCCTTCACTACATTCCTTTCTTCTAGTAGATCGTAAATCTGGTAAACTGTGTTTTATAAACTAGACATTCAGTAGAATGTTACCTTTTATATTTTATAAAAAAACGCTTGTAAATTTTAATTCAAAATTTAAAATTTTTAAATCTTTCTGTCATATTAATTTTATTTTCAGAGATATTTGATATTTTCTTAATCTTGTTAATTAAAATTTTACGAGGTCGAAAGCTATTTTGGATTTTCTCCCATTTCATTTAATTTTTATCCTCTTCTGGTTCAGTAAAACTAAATATACTCTACAAAAGTGATTATTTCTATCTAGTTCAGTGTTTGTGAACAACATCATTATATATTTTAAATAAATAAATAAATGAATGAATGAAATAAAGCTATTGATACTCTCGTTAACCAATTGAAAATTAAACATGTCTCAGAATTAATATGATTAAAAACTAAAAAGCCTCTTATTCACATCTTCAGGGTAAAGTCGTAACTGTTTTGCAACCCGCTAACTATTCTTGCGAAACCGTTATAAAGGCAACGTAAGCGACTTATTATTGTGTTTCTAGAATGCTATTCAGACACATCATCTGAACTTAAGGAAGTTCACATGTCACCTACGCTTAAAATAATTATAGGAGAATTTTTAAAATACGTTCTTTGAGTATATGGACTGGTGATAGAACATATTAATAACTCGTTATTTTAACATCAGTTTGCGTCAGTTTTCAAATATTCGTGTATTAGATGTACTGAAGTTCAAGAAGTTATCCTATTTGTTAACCATTTCACATTTCAAGCTTAGTTTATCATATAATAAGACATGGAATAAACATTAGCTTTTATTATTATTAGCTTTAAAATTTTTATTATTATTAGCTTAAAATTACACCATTTTAAAGTATGGGAAATGCTATTTTCAAACTCTCTCTCTGTGTTTCCATTTCTTTTACCTTTTCTATTTTTCTTACTTATTATATATAAATATATTTGAGTTAGCGAATAAATAAATGAATAAATAAACAAATAAATAACAATTTTTGTTTTTAACGTCCGATTATTTATTTACTTATTTTTCCTAGAAACACCATAAAATATATGTAAAAGAAAAATATATAGGTATCGTAGATTTTCTTAATCTTGTGCTCTTAAACCCTTTGTCACTTGTAATTAAAAATAAATTTTAGCATAAAACAAGATTCTCATTAACCCTTTCCGGCGCAAGATAATTCGGATCCTTTAAATTACACTGCCACCGGAATTCGTGAACTAAATTAAAGTAAAAAAAAATTTGAATTTTAAGGTTAAAAAAACCGGCCTTTTCTGATATGTTAAAAACGTAAGTTTTTTCTAAAAATTTTCTGGGATGAATTCTTGCAGTTGGGAAGTGAAATTAGGTGGTATAAAATATATCCCACCGCGCATGAAAGTGTTAAATATGTTTTTATGTATTTGGATGGTTAGGAACTTTCACATGTGAATTAAATAGTACAATATTTTAATAATCTTGGAAAATTAGACGAACCGTCAATATTGACTTCTAAAATAAAAATTAGGATCCCTAAGAAAGACCACTCACCGAGGGCATTCCACCCGCACCTTAGACCCTCGTGTAGTCAATGGACCATTTAACCCACCTAAAATCACAAAACATCTGAAACAAAGTAATAAATAAATAATATAATAAAAGTAAGGTATAAATAAATAATAAAATAAAGGTATAAATAAATAATAACATTTTAAGTGTTTTTAAACTTCAATCTAAAATTAATCTTTTAACAGCGTCTCAGAAACTAGAATTCATTTAGACAATATTGGAAAATAATACAGCCTATAAAATTTTATGCGCAGTATCTAGTTTCACTGAAGAAAGTAAATTGTATTTTGTAAATTTTAAATCCATTTCACCACATCTTTTTCAAGTTTTCAATAATGAATTTCTTTTCTTTTTCTTTCCTTTTCTTCATTCATTCATGAAATTGCACAGATTCTATCAATTTTGCAATATTTTCCGAATGTGCGCTCAGAGTCTCAATAATACAAGAACATATTATTGACAATATTTTTTAACAATAATTCTTAAATTATTTATTATAGAAATATCCTGCTTTCGTAGAAAATGATTTTTCTAAGAAATTAGAGATTATTAACAGTTAAACAAAACCAAACAGTTAACCAAAATTAACAGTTAAACAATAGTGCTGACAGTGTTCCCGATTTTAATTCGACTCTTTATGTACTACCGAATTGAACATGCAATGGGGGATCAAATTATTAGAATTTTGACATTTTTTCGTTTTTCTAAAAAAAATTACTAGACAAAAATGGCCTGGAACTTCACACATGGAAAGCACATTTAAAAACTCATTGTCTCCACTATCGATTTAGCCCAGAGTGCTATTAGGGGACCAACCACAAATTGTAGAAGAGCGAAAATACTTTGGATCACCCTGTATCATAAAAAGCTACACACACACACACACACACACACATATATATATTAAATTACTAATATTTTTTGACAAGTTTTTTGCTTATAACTAGAACGGATTTTTATAGAATTTTACAAAGCTTGCAGAAAAATTGACAAAACATTAGAAAAACATTATACTGAAACATAAAATTCACACGTGTAATATTCATGGAGATATGAACATTTTTAGTCAATATTATTTTACTGTGCATGCGTGAAAGATAGAAAAATTTTTATTATATTGTTTGAAAGCTAGATATATTGAGCAACTTTTGTGAAAAGCTCATTTGAATAGAACAAAAATTAAGCAAATTGTCGGCAAAAGAACGAGCTTGAAATTTAGGTGTTTTCCAGAGTTAAAATTTCATAAGGGATTTTTTACATGCTGTGTATGTAATTTGAAGATCCAATTATTTCAACCACATTGTAAAAGTTCTTTTTTGTGAAAAACTCCTTATAGGCTTATAACTTTAACATATTTTTAGTTATTTACTATGTTTTGTGAATTCATAAAGGGTTTTTCGCAAAAAAGAACTTTTGCCACTTGATTTTAATAATTGAATCTTCAAATGAAACATGCAGCATGTGTAAAATTTATGAAATTTTAACTCTGGAAAATACCTAAAATCCTTTAGGTAATAACTTTCTTTTGGCAACAATTTGCTTAATTTTTACATTCAAATGAAATTTTAACAAAAGTTGTTCAATATATTTAGCTTTCAACCTATGCAATAAAATTTTTTTTATCTTTCGCGCATGCGCAGCAAAATAATATTTACTGAAAATGCTCATATCTCAACGAATATTACACGTGTGAATTTTACGTTTTAGAATAATGTTTTTCTAATGTTTTGTCAATTTTTCAATATGTTTAGTAAAATTGCATGGAAATTCGTTCTAGTTATAAACAAAAAACTCGTAAAAAAAATTAGTAATTTTTGAAAAAAAAAATATATATATAGATATATACATATCTATATATCTATATATACATATATATATACATATATATATATGTATATCTGCCTAAATAATTGCGCAATTCCAGCACCAAAACATACAAATATTGTACATAGTATGTGCAACAATGTATTAAAGTTACAAGTAATTTGTAGCTTTTTGTGATACAGGGTGATCCAAAGTATTTTCGCTCTTCTTCAATTTGTGATTGGTCCCCTAATTGCACTCTCGACTAAATCGATTGTGGAAAATATGAGTTTTAAAATTTTCTTTGCATGTAGTTTCAGGCCTGATCGCCTAGTGCTTTGTTAGGTAGTCAAAAAAAAAAAAAAAAAAAAAAAAAAATACATTTTAATAATTTGATTATCCACAGTACTTTGAATATTTAACAAAAATTAGTCAAAAGGATTATACAAAATATTTCTAATACTAAAGTCAAAATATGCTTAATCATGTCATATTTTGAATTGTATGACGGAAAAAGTAGTTTTTGGACTGTCTAACAGAGAATCAAATACGTTAAATTCCGCTGTTAAGGGACCTTTCTAATATATATTACTTTTTCTATGTAGATACAAATTTAGTACAATTTTTTATATACCTGATGATTTTTTTTTTTTTTTATTTATTTTTTTTTTTTATTAGGAATACATAACAGTAAAATGTAAGCCACTGCAAATCATAATTGCGAGAGATATTAATTTAGTATTAGAAGTATGCAGTACGAATTTTTTTAATTAAGATATTACATTCTAATTTGTGTAACTGATAAATTGATTTATTTAAAGAATCAATAGTAGCCGACGACTTTTGGAACATTTATCTTTACCTTTGAAAAAAATTCTAAATTAAAGGCCGAAATCTTATTCTATCAAACTCTCCACCTCTTTAAAAAAAAAAAAAAAAAAGTACAGATAGCTATACACGTATAAAGACAAAATATCAGCCAACTGTGCATTGTATGAGCAGAAACAAATATAAAAATTTATATTGCTTTTTAATTATATGGTAATTTTGATTTTTTTAAGGTATTTAATTATTTTTCAGGATCTTTGTATATGCATGAAACAATTCTAGAAAAATTTGGATTTAGATAGGATATAGACAAACTACTAAATTACAAGTTAAATCTTGTAATACTTTCCAAACATACAATTATGTAGTTTCCAAATATACAATTAGACTTGTTTAGAAATGTGAGTAGTGAGTGTCTCAGACTGAAAATTTTTAATCCTCAGAAAATTCAGCCTTATTAAGTTTAATTAAATTTCACTTCCCTGTATTTGCAACATATTGTCCACTACATAACAAGTGAACTTTAACTTTTAAAGACAAATACTTAAAAAGAAAAAGAAAATCGAAACTGGTTATTTGTTTTGAAAACCAGAGTCAACGTGACCGTTTTGGTGTAAGATTTATTCGTTTCGTACATGAGAAAATCCATGTAATGGTTCACCTCGCCTCAGAAATATACCATAAAAAACGTACATACGAGATACGCATCCTGCAACAATTTTTTTTTTTTTTTCATTCTCTAAATTATGAATGGACTCGCTTTCTCCTTTTTGGCAGCTTGGCGATTTTTAACCTGAAGGAACAGAACTAATTTTGGAAAAGGCACTTCCAGGTAACCCTGACCTTACCGTAAGCCTTTTGACGTAAAAAATCAACTATGTTGCATTCAACTCGTCCTGGCTATATCACTTGCATCGCTCAATCTTTGTGCTGTACGTGCAAATATGTGAATAACTTTCGGATTTCAATGCAAAGGAACCGCAAAGAGGAGGAGAGGATAGTACAAAGAAGCCATTTAAACACATTTTGTTACATTTTGAAGCACTCAACTCAAGACTTCATAATCAACTACAAATGGTTTACCCAAATGAAAGAGTAGCTTAGTCAAACCTCATACCAATGCTTTATTATATCTTTTAATACAATTTCTAAATAATTTGATACAGATAATAGAACGCATTCATTTACGACATGTTTCAAACGCAGAGGAGTGGGGTCAATTTCTTTTCCGATGAACATTCCGTAAAAGATTTTACAGTCTTATTTAATATGACTTAATCACTTGAATTGAAACTAGAAACAAAATAAATACAACTTTATTTAATTCGTAAACGTTTCTATAATTGATATGTTTCCCTATATCATCAGAGGGGTGAAGTTACTACTAACGAAAACTCAATTTCATACCACAATAAATAAAAAGTAAAACTTTTCCTATTAAATTGCACATAATTATTACAAATGAATACATTAAAACATTTCCGGTATTAACATGACGGACAATCCGTTATAACTTGGCACCTCTGTATCATTTAAAGAAGCATGTTAATTCACGTACGCTGAAAACGGCTAAATATTTTTGAGTTCTATATTTAAATATCAACATTATTTCTTTGAAATTTTTAAAATAAAATAAGCCCCAGTCTACAGAAAGATGACAGAAGCCTGGACACATATTTTATGGTTTAAATGCCAATGAAACCTTGAAGTCCGAGAGCAAGATTTCTGAAATTTTTACTGTTGAGTAAGTGTGGAGACTTTCCTTCATCAGCCATCATGTGTCAGCATTCACATAGAGGAACTTTTCAAACCACGGATTTTGCGTGCACGTACGACATATATACTGTGGTATTTCTACAGCTGAATAGCGAGCTGAAGTATTAAGAATCGTTAAACCATTAGCGATTCTTACAAGGAGCCTCACCCAAGTGACCGGCTGCGATTTTAATGAAATTTTATTTTCTGATAGAGGGCATGTACCAAAAAATTTTTGACCAAAGAAATTTTTGCTATAGTCCATGTTTTCTATATTTATTGAATTTTTAAAATGTTAAAAACTACATCAGCCACATATCAACAGTAAGCTCCGCCTTTGGGCGTGACTTAAAAATGATTTAGCAAAATGATTTTGCGTTTTCATGTTTAAGTTACAAATGAAAATTTATAGTGCTGAAAATTATTTCAACTGAATTATTCATTTGAGTATTCGCTTGCTGTATAAATACAAATTTTTCGCATATTTTTGAGTAAAATTTGATTGCATATCAAATATGAAAGAAACGCCTCTATGAAAGAAACGCCTAAATTTCACTGAAATCCGAGCCGGACACTTGGGTGATGTTCCTTGTTAGTATTTCAATTCAGTATTCGCATACAGAAACATCTATTAATCAGAATTAACCATTCGGCTACTCTGGAGGTTATATTATGTATGAAAAATTTTAACTCTCTATATAATTTATAAGTGTGTTCAAAAATAAATAAATCAATAAATCAATAAATAATAATAATAATAATAATATTTTTATTAATGTTTTCTTGGTTCTTCTTCTGCGCTGATCGAATATTTAAACAGATTAAAATAAAAAATAATTTTTATTTATTTTTTAATCAAAATTTTTCAAACTACGTTTTATCATTTATGTAAAACAAGTAGGCAGGATAAACGAAAACTTATAATCTACAAATTTAAAAACACACTCTACCTTAAAGGAACCAATAAAAACACTTAATAAAAGAATTGAAGAATATTTGTTGAAATCTAATTCTGTTATTTATTCTTACATGGCACTTTTGAAAAATATCGGATAGTCAGTCCTAAGGAATATAATGATTTTTTTTTTTTTTTTTTTTTTTTTTTTTCTTTGAAAAAATCTAAGTAAATCATTTGTACAAGTTTCTAGGAGTTTCATTTATATTGAGTATTCTAGATAACGCTCTAGAAAAAATATTTCTTAAAAAAAAAAAATAAATAAATAAATTCTCTAAAAAGAATAATGAAATATTGATTTTTGCATTGTTTTTAAATTGGCATTCAAATTTTTAGCCTTGCGATAAGTTTTTATCTGAATTTTATTTTAGCATGTCTTAAAAAAAAAAAAAAAAAAAAAATGCTTACATCTCAAATTTTTAAAAAGCTTATATCGCAAAACGTGGAAATAACAGGTAGTCCTTCAAACTTAAGCAAGCGTAAAATTTTAAAAAGTATTTTGATATTACAAATTTGCTCATAAATTAAAAGTGTAGGTAAAACTCTCAACATTTAAAATTACAAGTTTTAGGATGGATGGTTGGGTTTTACGTCGCACTAGTGCTGCGCAGATGGGCAATTGGCAACGGTCTGGGGGTGCTCCGGAGACATGCCATCACAATTTTGATCCTCCACGAAAGGGATGGCTCTCCCGCTTCGGTGAACCCCAGAGTTATAATTTGTGATGGGGACATGAAGGACATTGCGGCCACGACAGATTTTACGTGCACCAGCCACCATTAAGCTCGCTTTATAGTGGACGTTCCGTTCCGCTCTCCGCAAGCACTGAGCTAGAATGTAGGGAGTGATAACTGCGTATTGAAGGAGAAATTGAATTAAATAGAACTGAATTGGAAATTCTCACTCCTTGCGGAGAGCGGAACGGAACGGCCACTATAAAGGCACCTTTAGTGTACACGATGGCCTTTGTCCAGCTCGAGTACCGAACCCGCAATCTTCCAATTACGAGGCCGGCGCTCTACCGACTGGGCTACCGCGGCCCTACAAGTTTTAGGAGTGTACCATTCTATAAAAGGTTTTAAAGTTACAGTATGATTTTTAGAAAACTGAAACAGTACTAAGATATTTTGAGTAAATTACCAACCCCAATTTGGCCAAATAAATATATATATTTTTTTTTTTCTGCAAATTTAGTTTACATACATTATGCAAATATGTATACATTATTTCTGTCATTAGTACCCAATTTTTTATTTTAGATAGAATTTAAAATAGTGCAATATACATTACATGTCGTCATAATAATTAGACTATGGAAAAATTTAACTCAAATGTAAATTTATATGTTCGCGCTTACTTTGTGATGTACATAAACTTCTCGATGTGTACAAGATTGTATTTAGTCGAAATATGCATACGTGTTGCTTAAAGATATTAATGATGTTAATTGAAAATTTCATATATACAAACAGGGCAACATTTTCAAGAAAAATACTTATAATAATGGTATCTTTTGTGCATGACATTACAAATCTTGTACGTCGAAGGGAGAAAAATGAAAAAGTGGCATTTGAATACAGAAAAAAAGAATGTTTTACAGTATACAAATGTTTAGAAATCAGAAGCAACAGAACTGCTATAGTTTAAGAAAAGTATATGCTGTAAAGTGTGCAGGATAGAAATCAGCAGCAACAGAACTGCTATAGTTTAAGAAAACTATATGCTGTAAAGTGTGCAGGATAGAAATCAGAAGCAACAGAACTGCTATAGTTTAAGAAAATTATATGCTGTAAAGTGTGCAAGAAATAAATCAGAGATCGTACATAACTCACACTTTTTTTCAGACAATTTCCATCACTATTCGTAAATAGTAAACTCTTTTTAAATTGATAAACTTATTTTATGACACAATTTAGTATGGGTGAAAAATAAGGACAGTACAACTCCTGGATATATAAAAAAGCGAAAAAATAAAATTGCATATTTTAGCATTATTATTATTATTATTATTATTTGATTATTAATTAATCGCTGTATACATGTGAGCATATCAATAAAAATTAAAGATCAAAACAATTATTATCACACAATATTCATTAATCACTTTAATTATTACAAATTATTCTGAAAGAAAAATATGTAAAAAAATGAGATTACATGGAGAGCGATATTTTATTAGAAAGGAATAACATGAAACGTAATCATTATTAAATAACCATTATTTTAAGCTTTAATAACATTGGGAAAATATTTTTTGGGAAAATATATATATATGTTAATAATGTTAAATGTTCTATTTTTTCAGCTTACATTCCATATATTTTTTTTAAATTTCTATTCGGGTCAGCTTTTGCATGAATTATACATACATCAAGACACATAATGCTAAAAATGATTTCATAGAATTTTTTTCATATCCTAAAATAAACAACTAAAGCTTTAACGGCATTTTATTATATGTATAATAATTTGACTACATATTTATAAAATATAAAATAAAATAAAAATAAGTAAATAAATAAATAAAACTATAACATGTAGGAAAATTTGTCTTCTCCTGAAAATAAATAGATAAATATAATTTAATAAATACATATAATTGGTTCAATGTAATTTATAGCCCCCCCCCCCCCTAAACATACATCAGACTCTGAAATGTAGTTGCTGATTTTAGAAGATAGGAAGTCATTAAATCATTCCGTAATTCATTTTTTGAAATAACATTTATTAAAGTTTTGAGCAGAATTATCAAACCATTAAGTAGAGGTAATTTTTTTCCCTGTTTTGATTGCTTTTACAAAATGTTTTTTAAGCGAATAATAATGGGCGATTTTTTCTTTTCTTCCGTCCAGTCTCAAATTTTCTTATAGCTTTCGCTTCCACCTGATCTTCATTCCTGCATTCAGAAGCAAAATAAATCGCCAAATGGCGATAACTGATTCAAACGTGAATCAGAAAATCGGCGCGTTCACCTATGGAAGTTCGCCGGCGTTTTGCCATTCGCTGTATGTATGCCGGTGAAGTTTTCCTAGCTCGCAGATGTTTAGTTTGACATCTGGTCAGAACAACACGCTAACTGTTAGAAAGAAAGCGCTCACATTTAGTGCTGTTTCACGTATTTAAATAATATATATTATAACTTTTATTAAAATAATATGTGTTAAATACTTTAAAATATATTAGATCGAAAATATTTTTATCAAGCAATACAAAAAAAGACGATTGGATTATTTTTCTAAGATAAACATTTGTTGACGTGGTTTTTGCCGAAAGCATGCGCTTGATATCACATTTGTTTTGAAGATGCCGATCTTATTAAAAGTTTAAATATTGTTGAATTATTTTTTTTTTAATGCTCGGTATTTTAATATAATATTTTTAAGACTCTGTTGTAGATTTAACGAAGTTTGAACATTTTTTTATCGCCACAAACTTTATCATCATGATGTGATTATTACAAAACAGAAGATTATTTAAAATATTTAAGCTTCCAAGAATATTATATGTGTTCGAAGAAAGATGCATTCGTGTTCTGATGTGTTATTCAGTGTGTGCATTGTTTTCAATTAACTTTTAAATTTGCCAATTGGATTCTCTCATTTCACAGACTTGGGTAATATTTACAATATTGACGAGGAAATCCACACCTTGTAGAAACTTCAAACATGGTAAGTTTAATTTTTATTTCATTCATAATCATTACATTTCAAATAGAATTTTAAAAACAACAGCTTTCTTGTAGCATAGTCATGGAATAGCGTAAGCGCTATTTGTTTCCAATGTTGTATTTTTTTTAAATTAATCATTTTACTTCATTTTTATGTTTCAGTTATATTTCATTAAATTAACTTTGGATAATTTAAAGGTAATATGCACTCACGTTTAATTGATGAATAAATAATAGCTTTATTTCTTCATGTAAGATTTTTTTCGATTCTTTTCTAATATTGACGCTATTTTGGTTAAATTTTTAATTTTATATTTAGATTTTTTTTCTCTGCAGAATTTTGCATGAAATAATTTTGAAATTTTTTTTTCTCTTTTTTTTTCCTCTCTCTCTCTCTCTCTCTCTCTTTTTTCTTATTTTGAATCTATAATCAGAAATAAGATTCTTCAGATATTTGTAGAAATTTTAGACTTTTCTTAATATTTTTTCAGACTTTTTTTTTTTTTTAATAAAAGTAAAATGATTTTGACATTCATGTAAATTGTCATAGATTTTAAATTTATCTTTTATTTTCTTAATGTTTTTGTTTTATTTATTTATTTTTTCATGTACCTGAACAATTCACTTTCATATGCTTTCAATGGTTATTAGAAAGTATGACATCTTGTATATATATTTCGTTTCTCCCTTTATTGTAAAATCTGTGAGTTCGTTGAAAATACTGCAAAAATCAAATTATATTTGGGTCTATGCATATTTTCAAACTTTTTATCCATTTCCTACTCCCATCTCTGTATAATTATCTTAGCTGCTGGATTCATCTTTTTATGGATGGTACCAATTATTATATATATGTAAAAAGTTATAATTCCTGTGGATCATGTGAGATACCAAAGCCACAAATAAAAGTACCATTTACATCTAACGATTTCTTCCACTTGCTTACAATCTTGGCAAAAGGTTTATAAAAATGTAAAAGTGTTAAAAAAAAGGGGGGAGTAAAATTTTTATAAAGTGAATAAAAGGTTCCATTTGACATTTTGATATTTGACATCAAAACAAAAATTATATTCATTGTATATATCCATAATCACGATATGCAGCGAAATTGGCAAATTCATGTGTTGGGATGCGTTTATATAAAATAGAAGCAGCAGATTTTAAGTCGCAATGCTTCAGTCTATTCCATAATTTCTCCCGTTCGACAATTGTTTTGGTTTATTCCTAAGAAAAATAAAATTAAAAAATACCTATTAAGCAACGGTTTTGCTCGAACTTGGAAAATCAATTTTCTTATATTTTATGGTTAAATAAAATAAATAAATAAGTAAAGAGGCGCAGAAAAAGTTAAAAAGATATATTTAGTTCCTTAGAAGATCTTTTACATGAAAATTTATTTATGTGTCCGTATTTTACATATATCTTTTTCGGAAAAAAAAAGTACAAACTGCTCGCTAAAATAAATATTGATATACAGTAACCGCCGCTTAATAAATCCACCGGTTAATAAAATCAGCCGCTTACTGTGATCAAATTGTCAGGACATGAATCAAATCAATACAAAGTATTTTAAAACCGCTGTTTAATAAAATCAGATTCGCCGGTTAATAAACTCAAAAATATCTCTATTAGCAGCAAAAATGTCGTTAATGCAAGCTAAACAAATATTTTTATTTACACAGTTTTTTTTTAAATAAATTTTTGTTTGTCGACAAATTGTCAGGACAGGAATCAAATCAATACAAACTATTTTAAAACCACCGTTTAATAAAATCAGATTCGCCGGTTAATAAACTCGAAAATATCTCTATCAGCAGCAAAAATGTCATTAATGCAAGCTAAACAAATATTTTTATTTACACAGTTTTTTTAAAAGAAATTTTTGTTTGTCGAAAATTTTACACTTGCAACATAGTTACAAATTAAACACATATAATACTTAATCACTTGATTCAGTAACAGTGTCAAAGAAAGTATTCTTCAAAGTGCGGTAATAAATAACAAATTTAATTTGATTCGCAATTATTTTTTTTATTTTATTTTATTTTTTAATTTTTGATTATTAAAAGGCAACATTTCTAATTCTTTTTTTGGAAATAACTAAGAAGCAAGAAGTTTAAACGTATAGATTTTTAATTTAAAAGAAAAACGTAAATTTTCGGCCAAGTAATGATGATTTTCCTTAAAGAAAAGTACATCCGGAATTTGGGACGTGTTTGATTTATTATAATGAAGGAACAATTAATCCATTATCTTTTAAAAATTAATTAATATTGTTTATGAATCCCATTATTCGTTACCTTTTGAAATTTCTTTCCAAATTCAGGAAAGTAATACATTTTTCTTGTATGCAGAAACGATCACATGATATAAAAATCAGCCATCTTAATAAAATCACTTTGGTTCAGGACGAATGTGATTTTAATAAGCGGCGAGTACTGTATTTGGAAGTGTCCGAAATAATGTAATAATTACTCGGGGGAAAAAAAAACGGGGTCGGGGAAAAGAAAGAAAAAGCAATTTCTGTATTTTTACTGGTACCAGTTTCACTTTAAAAGTACAAGATATTTCAATACCTGTACTAAAGATTGATTTTAATGGGTTTAAAAATGGAATACTTTAACAAGTAAAAATAAATAAAATTTTTCAAAAAAAAAAAAAAAAAAAAAAGTGCAATTTAATTCATAAGACATAGTATTTTTTTTTTATAATTACATCAAAAATGTGTAATTTTTAGCCGATTTCTATTTTACCAGACAGTTACTGTGGACCAAGGAACACTCTTAACACTCCGCAACGATACTATATGTACGAAGACGTGTGAATGTGCAACGATAACGTGTGCGTGTGTAATTACTGAAAATTATAATGAATACTACAATCCTATCTCTTTATTATTATTATTATTATTATTATCTTATTGCACAAAGATTAAAATTTATATATTTAGAAATATGGCATTTAATAGCATATTGTTATTTTTTTTGTCACATTGGTTTAAACGGCACGTTCATAAAGCAAAAATAAGAATGTAAATAATTTTATGTGTAAAATTTTGAATGTAAATAATATTATGAATAATACTTAAAAAAAAAAAAAAATAAAAATAACAGTTGAATTTATGGAATATTTTAATTTATAATATTGGTTTTATGTGATGTATCATGTGGTAGTTTTAGCAAACTCTTTCAAACGTGCTGGAAAGAAAATCTAATTTATATGGTTGGTTGGTTGTAGGGTTTAAGGCCGATTGACTACGCTAGAGCCCTAGCCCTACAGGTGAAATTCCCTCCGTGGGTGGTCTTTCTAAGAGGTCCTAGCCCGTATTTATGCTATTTTATGAGAAAACCACGGAAAACTCCAATTTATATGGACTACATTATAAGCCACTTAATGAATTAATACAATTGTGATATTGATTATTCCCATTTTTAAGAAATTTTTTTACACAATTTAGAACTATAGGCAGTCGACAGCTTTTCAGAAATTTATCATGTTTGAGAAACATGACCAAATTGTGCGGTCGAGTAATTCCAATATCTAGAAATGACTAAGGATCACTTAAATCCATATCCTTAATTTTGAATATATATACAATATATATATATATATAATGTAAAAGGATAAATAAAACAAAGTTACTCTCTCTGTGACTTTCCTCAACATTTTTTTTTTTTTTAATTATCATTATTTAAAGTTTAAATGAGATTTCGTAAAACATTTTATAGCATAAGACCATATAAGCTAAAATTATTATATATCTATCATGTTGCCAGGATCTGATTTAGCTAAAAGTACTTTCCGGAGCCAATGTATATTTGGTCCCCTGCATATACTTTACTATATGGACCGAAAAAAAAAATGAAGCAATATTGTCGCAATAAAACATATATGAGCATATAATTAAGCATTGTAGAACACTTTTTAGCACCTAAAAAAAAGGCCTTACACTATTCCATTATTATACACAAATATCCACATTTGAATAATATATTCTCTTTGTAAAGTTTTTCTTTTCGCTTTTGACATTTTCACGGAGTGTTGTTTACAGAAATATTATATATATATATTTACGCTGAAAAGGAAATTTCAGCACCCCCAAGTGAATGGTCCATGGGTTAGAGATTTGCACGGGCTCAAGTCAAGATCTGTACTCGGAAATCCAATGGCGAGTTTTTAAATGGGCCGGGCCGAAAAACCAAGGGCGAATTTTCAAATGACCCGGACCGAAAAATCAAGGGTGAATATTTAAATGAGCCGGGCCGGGCCGGCAAAACAAAAATAAATTTCAAAACGGTCCTGGCCGACAAGCAAAAAGCAATTTTTAAGCGGTTTGGACTGCGCTATTAAAAATAAATAAATAAATAAATAAAATTTTTTACCTTTCCTATAAAGGGTTGATTTGAGAAAAAATATGAGTTTGGCACTTTGACAATTTCTAGCTTGATAAAATTTAAAAAGACAATAAATCTGATGTAGAAACATCTGCTTTAAATGTTTCCTTTCTTTTTTGTCTCTGTAGTTTTTCATCGTTTCAGTTGCTTTAAGTTTTAGGTAAACTTTGAATATTTATGTTTAGAATGAAAATAGCCTCAGATTCAGTTACGTACTGTTTTTAATTTTACTTTTTGCATTTGTAAAAATAAATTAATTAAAGTAGGCCTGCGTAAATTTTTCATTACAGAATTAAAATAAAAATTTATTTACTGTTACTATTACTTTTTAAGTTTTCTTTTCTTTTTTCCCTCAAAATATGACAATATATGTGTTTTGGCAATAAGTAATAATAATATTAATAATAATAATAATAAAAGAAAAATTTAACGCTTTAAATGTAATGCAAGTAATACAAGTGCGCAAGAGTTTTCCTCTAAGAAGGAGCTCTTGCACCATTGCTTTTTTATGAATAATTTCTATTATATTAAATCTTAAAAATATTACTGTAAAAATATGATAGAAATGATTTATAAAAAATTGTGGTGTGAGAGTTCCGCCTTGAGACAGAAACTCAGGCTTGCAAATTTCTTAAATATAAGCGGGCATAATCTTAAAAAAAAAAAAAAAAAAAAAAAAAAAAAAAGTTAATAGGCTGATCCCAGGCCTAAATTTCTGGCCTGTGTTGAAATAATGCCAATATTTTAACATTGAGTCAGGCCGAACCAAGATTGCTATCACGGGGGCAGGACAGAACCAGTATTGCTGTCAACCGGCCGGAATAGCGCTATATTTTAATTTTTACGAAGAGCCGGGCCGGTCAGCGCAAAGATTGCTAACGTACGGGCCGGAAAGAGCCAAAGCCTACGTTTTTATTCTTACTTCGGACCGGGCCAGGTCTAATTTTTCACTTTTATTTCGAGTCGGGCCAGGCTCGGGCCTATATTTTTACTTTTACTTTTATTATTTATTTAAAGTAAATTATTTATTTAATTTTAATGTGTAATTTTAAATGTGTTATTGATCTAGTAACTACTTTCGTGTCTAAATATTCACAATAAAATATACGGTAAAATACATTCGTCGCATTTCCAAATTTAAAAAACATTTCATCAAACAATTTTTAAGGTATATTCCAAAGCATCTAAATTTAAAAGCATTTCTATTTCTTTACTTTAATCAATTTAATTACTATTTATTTAAAGTATTATTACCTTATTAATATTTTTATTTTTACTTTAATTATAGGCCAGGCCGGGCTCGGGTCTATAGTTTAAATTATGTTTCAAGCCGGGACCGGGGTTGAAATTTTAGGGTCGTGCAGATTTCTACCATAGGGCACGTCCCAGTCAGTTGGTGCGTGACTGGCAGGTCTTGCATGATATTTTTGTTTGTAAATTTTTTGAATAAATAAAAATGACACATTATATTCATCTTTCAGTAAAAAGTACCAAAACTGGTATTGAATGATAAAGAGTAAAATCTTTGTAAACAAACTTCATGATAGTCTAAAACCCGAAACAATTGTTTCGGGTCAAAATCGCTATGCACAATCCTTCATCAAGCGAAAGAAAGAGAGGCATAACTGCAGTTAGAAAGGATCACGCTACCCTCATATCGCCCTTCATTGTATAACAAATAATTATTTATCATTCTAGAATATTTTATAAATTCTTAAATTCTCATGAATTTTATTTTAAAATATTGTAAATTAGCACGCTTGTATTTTAAGTAAATATTGTATTAATTGATTTATTAAGTATTTCCTTAACGCTGAATATTATACATGCCATAAGCAATACCTAATACATTTTTTATTGATTCTTGATTTCGTACGTCTCTATTTGCCGTCTTTATTAAACGGTTGAATAAATTATTATCAATTGGTAACGCCCAAATATCAAATTACCAAACTAGGAGCTTTAACCCTTGTTTACTTCAGTTAATAGGTCATTCGCCTTAACCTTTTATCGCTCTCTCTCCTGTTCAGGCTATTAATTTTCATTTTCGAATTAAATTTTTCGCTCTATTTTTCACACCTTTCATTTCACTTTTGTCTACTTTTAAAAGGAATACGATATTGAGAATGTCTGCAGTTATTTTTAATCTCACTTTCTAGGAATGTGCCTACGCATGCGTAATTATTTTAGTAGCAACTAAACTGAAAATAATCCAATATTTTAAGTTTACAATTTTTAACCTCATTTACTATGATTTACGCATACATTTTCTATTCAAATTCATTCATTGCTGTCTCTTGCAGATAGTCTTCTATATTCTCTGTTCTGTAACAATCTCATGTAATCAAAAGCAGTGCATGTAAAATTAAAGAAAAACAAAAATTGAATTATAGGGGAGGCAGAAAGACTTAACTCTCATTGTTAACGTTTGACAAGATCACTCGCAAAAAAAAAAAAAAAAAGCTTTACTAAGAGCTTTTAAAAGTAACGTGATTGCATTTCTTATTCGTTTGTATAATGATTATCGTGGTACCAACCGGCTCAGACCATGTCGACAATGAAAGAAATAACTTCGACTCAAATTATGCTGATCTCTTATGTATTTATTTTATAATTATTATTATTATTTTATGGATGAGACATGATTTGCTCTCATTATTTTATATATACAAGGCATTTAAAATAGTCAGTAAATAAATAAAATAAAATAAAAACTATTTCTAGCTCGTGTTATTCGATATTTTTCACATGAATAACATATTTTATGCGTAGTTTGTAATGTTTTGAATTTGAGACTTTTAAATGCCGTGATAAATTGAGACGAATTTATTTTTCCTCCTCTGAATTCAGTAATATCTCCTATCGGCCCTAAAATATTCCGAACTATGTTTAAATTCAACACGTTTGAAGCATTTCGTGAAACAAATATGTCACTTCTGCTTTTGGCCTGGTTAGGTCTTTATTGTCCATCACATGTCACACGTTGATCTAGTTCGAAAAGTTAACGCTAGGTAACTGTGATATTAATTTTCTATTTTCTAAATGTGGAACGAAACAATTCAACTATTATGTCTTTAAGTAAAATTGTTAACATTCATTCTTTGTAATATGCTCTTTCTTGTTATGCCTCTGCTGGTCACTACCCCTTTGTAATTTATTATCCTCCTATTCTTATAAAGGAGCCAGGAGCGAAGGAATTTTTTCAGGTGAACATTTTCCAGACTCGTTCCTAGTTGGAGAATGGAATTAGTCATTAGGTATGGAGTGTCAAACCTAGAGCTAGACCCACATGTATATTATGTATAGTATCACATGTGGGTCTAGGTCGAACTACCTATATAAATATGTTTAAAAAAAAAAAAAAAAAAAAAAAAAAAACGAAGCAAAAATAGATTACAGGCAATTTTTAAAATATCCGCACATTTATTTTGTTGCATATATTCTTATAACTGTGTATTATATATATATATATATATATATATATATATATATATATATTAATTTTTACTGTCCTGAATAGAAAGTAGTGATAAGTTTAGAAGGAAACAAATCTTATAAATATACTAAATAATACTACTAATAATAAATAATCATTTAAAATGTGCTCCGTGGGGATTCCTATAAGTGTTTTGGGAATTATAAGGAACGTTACGTTTTTATATTTTATGTATCTAAAGCAAAATTATGCAATATTTAACTCTTTTTTTAATATTCATTCTCCGAAAGAGTTAAAAGATGTTAATAAAACTGCTTTAGAATACGAAAAACGCATACCTAGTTGACAAAAAGTAAAACAATTGTTAGTAAATTTTGTTTTAAAATAATATTTTTCATATCCCTTGTTTTTTTTTTTTAAAGCTGCATAGTAACATTATGATGTATAACTTCGCGAGTCAAGTTATCACTCCTTAGCAATATATTTCTTTTTAACTGCTAGATATTTTACTTAAACAATTTACGTTAAAGAAAGAAAAAAAAAATCTTGCGTGTCTTTACATATAGTATTACTTTTTCATAAACTTAATTACTTTTTCCCCTTAAAAAAAAAAAAAAAAAAAAAAAAAAAAAAAACAGAGTCTTGAAATTAGCCTTTTAAATGAGTAGCTCTGGTTATTTGTACTGGTTTTATTTCTCCGCCACTTCATCATAAAATGAAATATTTGTGGTAGAAATGAGAGCAATAACAAAATTTTAATTGAAACTGAGCATTATTCACAATCATACAAACGAATGTGGATCATTCATTAAAAAAAAAAAAAGCACCAATAGATTCTGTTTAGTTTTTGAAAAGTGGATATTTTTACCCACTGAATAAAATATACAAACTATTTTAATAAAATATACAAACTATAAATAAGAATGAAAGTTATTTTTTGAAACAATTCAAATAATACTATTCAATATTTGTGGAGACGATTGTTGAACTTTCATAACGGCAATAGACAATAGCACACCGTACAGGTACTCAGAAAATAAATAATCAGTTTTCAATTTTAAAAAGCGTTTGTCCGCGTATGAGGAATTTTAATTTAAATAATATCAATAAAATATTTCCGTTTGGGAAATCGCTATAATGACAAACGCATGATCTTGATTATTTTTCCTGTCAAACAAATTAATTTCCTCTATTACAAAATGAATGACATACCATACACTTTACAATTCCTTTACATAAGGCTCAAATTGTAACCTTGAACTGATTAACGGATATTGAAGTTGACTTTAGTAATGATTTTGACAATCTTGCTTTGTTATATTATTATATTCGATTGAAACCACATCATAACTCATTCTTACAAAAAACTGCGTACCCTCTATATTTTATTTTCTGAAATACCGTTTAAAAAAAGATATAACAGAAGGAAACTAAATTATTTAGGATAATGATTCTTGCAATTTTCTCCCCATAACATTTTCTGTGTTTCATATTATGCTTTAAAAAATGTAGATTTCAATTGTTGCTTGCAAGAATTTGCATACTTAATATAATTTGTTTCTGGAAATGTATTTTGTCACATATTATAAGTGCGAAACTGACAGAATAAAATTTACTGAATATAAGAAAAATTAATCTGATATAATGAATTTTAAACAAAAAAATGTATTATTCATGAATTATTTAAAATTAATCAAAATGCTGTAACATATTTAATATTTCCCATAGTTAATCTAAGAAGTATTGCATCCGTTGTGAAGTAGTTTAAGCAATACGTTAATGCATACTTTCCAACCTAACCCGGAAGATTGTTAGTCCCGCTCCTTTCCGCCTATTTTTTCACACCAGTCTTACAGAGACTCCAACATCCTAATTAATATTCCGTAGTGTTGTTAGTCACGCCCTTTTTTACACACCAGTAAATTTTTAGAGTAATAGTCTCCAAATACAATTACGATTAAATAAGAAGAAAAATACTCTAAAATGATACTGGTGTGAAAAAAAAGGCGGGGCTAACAATACTACGGAATATTAATTAGTATGTTGGAGTTGATGGTCTTAGAGTGCTTTTCTTCTTATTTAATCGCAAATATATTTGAAGAAAATTACTCTAAAAATTAAGTGGTGTACAAAAAAGGGCGGAAACTAACAATCTTCCGGGTTAGGTTAGCAAGTATGGTTAATGTGTTATTGTTTTTTCCCGAGAAATTATCTGGAATTAAAATAATAATAATAACAATCGGTATTAAAATTCCAAATAGTTTATGGTTTGAATTAATAGTTTCGGTATTATACATATTTTTTTTAAAGACAGTTTATTACCATAAATTAAGAATTAATTAAAAATAACAATAAAATAAACAAAATAGGAAGCGGTCTTTTATAAATTTTAGTAGTTACGCTCACAATACTTATTTTACAACAAAAGTGTGAAAGTGTTTCCTAATTTATGAATGATGCGTGATTTCACTACATGCGTGTTTTCATACGTGCGTATATGTGCGCGTGTGTATGTGCAGTTGTGTGTGAGTGTGACTTTGTCAGTGTCGGCGCATGCTTGCCGAATGTATGCCTTGCCATACGTACCTATGTTCAGCTATAACTATATTTGATTTACTAGTTACAGATGTCACCGTTTTTATCGCAAACTGATAACTAAAAACAAATTGTGAGCTAATAACATGTGTAAGTTTTAAATTTTTAGAAAATTATTATTTTAAATTAATGATATTAATGTTATTTGAAACGTGATCGACTAGTATATTGTTTGAAAAGAATATTGCTTTTTTAGTGGGACTTATAAGATAAAGATTAGAACGTAAATAAGTGAAAAAAGGTTATTTTTATGTATCCTGCTATAACTGAACTGTTTTATTATCATACAAACAAAAAATGCTTTGAAAAAATATTCTTATTTACAGCGATGTTGGAAAAAGGCATATACATTTAAATGATTTTTAGATTTTTATACCTGAAAAAAGGAACTACTTTTCAAAGGAATCACTGGAAGCCTAAATAATGAAACTATGCATTTTATCGAAAAATTTTATCCATAAGAGAAAATTCAAATAGATCTATATTTTCTACGTGGTTGGAGAAATTTAATTTATTTTTCGTTAGTTTGATATCCATTTATATCTAATCAAAAAGGAAAGATTAATTTCTTTGAAAACATTTCTTTGCAGTTGTTTACAGCATAAAGATTTCAATACCCTTGCATCAGTATATGCTTTAAAAATGAAATGAAAATCATCATGTGCTTAATCAGAAAAGAAAACTCTACACAGTCATATTCTACAGTGTTTTTTAGGAAACATATGTCTCCTATATAGCACATGTCTTTCATTATATTACATAAAAAATGAATAAAGAAAGAACATTTATATTTTAAAGGAACTTAAAATTACACTGGGAAAAAAAAAAAAATCCTGTTATATTACAGAAAAATTCTGGCAACAAAATATCCATATGCAGAGCTGTCAACCTAATCCGGCAAATTGTTAGCACCGCCCATTTTTCTACACCACTTAATTTCAGAGTAATTGTTTTCTTAATTCATCGTAAATATATTTGAAGATAATTACTCTAAAAATTAAGTGGTGCAGAAAAATGGGCGGTACTAACAATTTGCCGGATTAGGTTGGCAGCTCTGCATATGCTATGCGAAAAATACTTTGACAAAACAATTTTCTGTAACAGAAAAATACAGAGAATATTCGTACACAATAGATTTTTTTTTAGTGGTCACCGTAAAAAATCTTGCATTAAACAAATTTATCCAGTTCTACAAACCAGGATCGAGCCAGAGTACACCGCATTGCAGGCGACGATATTACCTCTCAGCCACGCAAGCGCTTTTCGTTACAGCTACTTAGCACTTCTCAATCCTGCTTTGTTACCAATTTTCTGTATGCAAAACAGAAAAAAATATATATAACCACCAGATGAAATCTGTATCAATGTTTACTGTATTTATCTGGTTACAGAAAAATATTTCTTTTTACAGATAGAGATGTAGTTTTAAACAAATTTCTGTAGTTGTAGAAAACATAAATTTTATGTAGAAAATTGTCTTTTTTTACAGATTTTTTTTTTTTCAGTGTAATCTGAATTAAATTGGCAATTTTATCTTTGATTTTTTTTTTTTTTTTTTTTTTTTTTTTTTAAACGTTAAAAACTTTTAAAAAGATTTATTATATTTGAATAGACTAAACGATAAAGCATTTGAAGATTAGAGCCATAAAAAGCTGAATTCTGCCTGAAGAATATTCACTGTCACCGATCATTTTTTCCTTAAAAAAGATCAAGTTTCCTGACAACGGACTATTTTTAGGAAGGCATTCTTGTAACAGCGCATAGATTTATATTATCAGTTTGTAATTGGTTTCAAATAAAATTTTAAAGCTTCTAGCTGAAAACATGACATACGAGTTGTTTGCTTTGAAATTTTTAATAAGTCTGATGGCTATTTTTATAAAAATTTTTACTTGATTATTGGAAAATTTCGAGAAAAAGCAATAAATTATTGTAATTGGTTATATTTTAGTTCCCAATTATATAATAGGAATGGAGAACCTTGTTTTTGTTTTTGGCATTTTTACTTGATTTTTGGTATGAGGAATCCGAAAAGCACAATATGGATGCTGTGCCTATCTGTAGGTTACACAATTAGTTAATTAGTCTTTGTAGATCATTAACTCAAAAATGAATAATCGTGATGATGTCGGGCCAATTAATATATATATATATATATCACTTATGACTTTTAGAAAAAACTTATTGAATTTCAACATTCCATATTGAAAATTTCGCAAGTTAATTGAAATTTAAGATTTTCTTAACGTTGCAGAATGGGGATAATTTTTCCTATAAACGTGAATTATAATTTCCCCCGTAAATAAGTCGGGGATACTTTTTAAATGTTATTTATAATACTAGCACGTCCAGTGTTCAATATCAATTTTCTACGTTAAAAACTTAGTAAGTTATTCGACATTAAATATTTTTATAACATGACAGATTAGAGCAATATTTCGCACAAATTAGAATTATGATGGCTTTTTTAAGGAAAATAACATAGAATTGCCAAAGAAAACTAAAATATGAAACTGACACCAGCAAAATTGAGTAGAAATGTAGGATAAAAGAAAGGCATTGAAACGAGGAGAAATATAGCTTAATGGATGGGGAATTTATGTATCTGACAAAGCCGGGCATTCAGCCGAATTTATTGTTCTTATAATGAATGAGAACAAATGTATGATAATTAATAGAGCAGAGTTACCTATTCCAACTAGTTTTGAAAATGTTAAAGAAACTCCGGTTGCACATATAAAGTTATATTACTAATGAAATTTAATTTTCTTGTTTTGTAAGAAAAATAGAGTTTAGATTAAGCTATAAATTTGTGAATAACAAATAACTTTATATCCAATAAATAATATATTCACAGGTTTTTATAAAATGTACGCTATATTTGTAAACTATTTTGAAATTCTAAAATAACAGTGGCAAAGTGTTAAAATTTTTCTGTTTTTGACATTTTAAAGAAACTTTTTATGACAATTATTAAATGGAAATATACTGCTATTCTACATTGAATTCAAACGCTCCAAAATTCATCACTGAATCCTATTGCAACACGATATATTACGCAAAACGTGAAATTTGAAATGTATAGTAAATAAAATCTGCAGTTTATTTCGTCTCAACCTCATCATCAGTTCCATGCAGCTTGCACGTTGAAATCATATGTAATAAAGAAATATATGTATTCGCTTCCGCGTTAAAAAATTATTTTATCATGCATCACTTCCGTTTGGATATTTACTCAAATAAAATCACAGCCAAAACATAAGTTTATGGAAAGTAAAATCTTTACGGATGAATGCCGTAGTATAGTAAATTTTGTATTTTTACTACTGATGGTTTTGTACAAACAAGATGCTCATTCTTAAGATTCGAGAGTCTTGGATAAAGCGACAGAAAACTCCAAACGGATAGGACGATGGACACTACTTGGGTTCGAACCGGCATCTTCCCTCCTACTATATTTGAGAGCAAACCTTACCGAAAACACTTTGAACATACATGCTTGAAATGGGACTTGAAACTTCACCTGGCAATCGAAGGGCAAAACACTAACCATTCAGCCACCAGATGAGCCGCATATATATATAAATTTTATTAGTAGTGATTAACAGACAACACTGAACATGGCGGCTATTTTCTGGAAATACATGGATTATCGGATTGTAATTTAAATGTTTAGAGAGCCTTTGAACTTAATCAGTTAAGTTTTTACTTATAATTATTATTTAAAACTAAATATATATAGACAGTTGGAATTTTTTTTATGTACGTTTGTTTCACCCTTACAAACTGAAAATAATCATCGTACTGATTCGGAAAGTGTTTAATTGCATGACGAGTGCACACGTCTTGACCCCTGAACTAGTTAAAAAAAATTAACGATTATGTTGAGCTTTTTTATTTTATTTTATTTTTTATTTTGATAGAGCTTTGAATATTTAATTGTGATTAATAATTAATATTAATGAAATTAAGTAAGTAAAAAATAAGAAATTTTTTGCAATCTTATTACAGTTAATATCATTTTTTAATAACTATATTAAGCGATATGAATTGATTTATCACAGTTAAGTGCTCGTGACTTAAAGTTTCCTTGCGATCATTGTGTAAAGAAATTAATAAAAAGCAATACATGGCATAGAAGGAAAATGATTTTTATCGCATTCTTTAACCAATAGAAAATACATTATGTATTCATAAAAAACGAAAATTGCATAGTATGTAGAAACAGGAAACGCATGAATACTCAAGGTGTTTTTTATTGAACAACAGCAGTTGACTACCTACACAAGAAAGTTCACGGTTCATTTACTGTATCATATTATACAAAACATGATATATAAGCATATTCAGCCAAATTGTCATATATAAGACGAATGAGAGATTCGAATGGATAATAAATAACGAGAGAGAAAGCAAAATTTCATTTTTCTTCCATTTACTAAACTTTCTCTATTTATTTAGTTAAAATTCATGTATAAATAAATGTCACAGTTAATATTTCTCATTCATGTTTTCTTCCTTTATATTTAAATTGACTGACGTTTGACCTAACTGACCTAACTGACGTTTATTACTAACATAAAATGCTTTACATGTAAGGAAGGTTTGAAATATACAACTTCATTTACATGATAATTTTTAAAAATTCGAAATTTCAAACGATTTATTTTCAAAAATTTAGATAAAAAAATAAAATAAAATTAGAGATATAGTATGTTGTTCTGCTGTTGGTTATTATTATTGTTATTATTATTATTATTATTAGGATGTTAAATTAGAATTAAGGTTACAAATATCATCGAAAGTGCTACGGAAATAACAGGTTCATACCAACATTTTTTGTGCTAAATGTCACAGACTAGACATGATAAATTCCAAAGGTTATTCTGATGAAGTAAATTAAAATTAGCTGTAAAAGTAACAAAAGAGCCAAAATATTACAAACTTCAAAATTTTCGGATTAATATATATATATAAAGACAGAGATATTATATCGTGCTGCTGTCGATTATTATTATTATTGTTGTTGTTATTCGAGTGTTAAACTAGACTTAGGTTAAAAGTATCATTGAAAATGTTATGAAAATAATAAGTCCAAATCAACATTTTTTTGTGATAAAAGTCCGAAGATTATTTTTATAAAGTAAACTAAAATTAGCTGAAAAAATGATAAAAGCTGAAAAAATGAAAAAATGATATTACAAATTTCAAAAATTTTGGATTAAAAATAAAAAATAAATTATGGACATACGGTGCTGTTGTCAATTATTATTATTATTATTATTATTATTATTATTATTATTATAGTGTTACGTTAGACTTAAGGTTAGAAATATCGTTCAAAGTGCTGTGAAAATAGTAAGTCCAAATCAACATTTTTTGTGCTAAAAGTCACAAACTGTGTTTGAGATTTAAGATGTCTACGGTCATTTTTTTTTGCACATTAAGGAACATTAGACAGGGACCTACGGCGACACAGACTAGCCATGATAAATACCGAAAGTTATTCTTATGGGGTAAATTAAAATTAGCCGAAAAAGTAAAGAAGCTGAAATGTTATAAACTTTCGCTGTTATCGGCTTTCATCCCTTCTTCTCATTATTACCGAATGTCTACTTAATAAAATAATCTGGTGTGTCACCCACACGACTTTCTCTTACCCTGAAATTTAATACTATAAATACAGGTTGCAGATTAAAAGGTAAGATAACGAGTACTGTAATGTAAACCTGCGTTAAACAATTCATATTAGGCTTCTGAAGAGTTTTATATGATAATTAGTTCTGTGTGAGGGGGGCTACCGCCCCCCTCAACCCCCCGTTTCATTAATGCACCTACATTTATATAGAATTTAATTCGGTTATTAAAAAATAATTCTGTTTTTGAAAAATAATTTATGAATATTATTATTTAAAAAAATTATCTTTTATGATAATGCAGACGATTTCCATATTAGAGAAGTAGTATAACACCAAATATCCAAAAAAAAGGCCATTTTATCCTCAATATTAAAAAAAAAAAAAAAAAAAAACGATTTTTTTTCTAAGTTTTTTTTTTTTCGTTAAAAGTAAAAAAAAAAAAAAAATCGATAACTTTATTTTAAATTATCGCATATCGATGGTTCAACCATTCGTTTTAAAGGTATTGGCGAGCTCTTTTGAAAGATACCCATCATGAAAATTTACTCCCCTCGAGGGGGGACTTCCCCCCCAGGGGGGGGAGGCGAGGCTCCTACATACACAAAATTTTTTTCCCAGTTAACTATCTCTATTACAAAAAATATATATTCGTTTCATTTGGTTTAGAGCAGTCTATAGACGTTAAACTCTACTTACCTGCAATTTCCCCCATAGACGTAATGTATTAGAATTCTCTTGATTGTCCCTGTACACGAACCATTTGTTTGATCTTAACGAAAAGCTTACTGTAGCATCCCTATATAATACACATTTAGAATACCAAGTTTGAACTTTCTGCCATAATTTGTTTTTGAGATATGCTGATAACAGACAGACACACAGACATACAGACAGACACACAGACATACAGACACACAGACATACACACAGACCATTTGCTAAAAACATTATTTTCGCATTCAGGGGACCTCAAAACGTGTAAATATAACAAAATCTCGCGTTCGAAAATTTGACCCAAAAACAATACTTTCTCTACCTTATGGGTAAGAGAAAGTAAAAATAGAGTTCATTTAAAATTAAGATAAGCTTTGTATTTTCACTTAAAAAAAAAAAAAATCATGTCTCTATTTTCCATGTACATAATGCATACATAAGCTAAACAATACATAAAAAAAAAAAAAAAAAATACTCTATACATAAATACTACCAAAAAAGATTACCGAGTGCAAAAGGCTAAAAAACTCATCTTCATTACTGTGACGCAAAAATGCGTCTTCAAAATCATAAATTTAAAGAAAAAGTTCGAGAAAAGGGTAACCATTTTGCTGATAAATCATTCTTCTAATTATCAAGTATTTCATAAATTGCTGAGTTTTCTCGATTTTAATCATTTTTGTCTGTGCTATTTCAGAATATATGAATGTAGGTCATTAATATATTTTATGTGCATGGAAATAAAAAGGTGTAAAAAAAAAAAAACTGCATAAAAATATTTTCGGTGTAATTCTTCTGTAAAAATATTTTTCATAAAATATTTTTCCAAGTAATATTCTTATTTATGTACATGTTTTCGAAGAAAATCACAAAATCCATATAAAAGAAAGATTTTATGAGTTTTAATTAACCAGATAACAAAAAATTTTTTTATATTATTCCATTACATGTATTTATTCCCCTCTTATCAGTATACTTATCTAATTTGTTGAAATACATGCCGTGATATCTCAAAAAATATATTTCTAATCTAGATAAGATATTTGTTGGTTAGCTAAACTTCTGATTATTTCATATAAGAAATTCAATTCAAAGCATAATGGCGTCTTCAAGAAAAAGAAATTTTATCAGCTCTGTAAATAAAAAGTATGTTTTGAGCAATTTTACTTATGGCAATCACTACTTTAACTGAAACTAAGATTCGGATTAATCATAGTAAAATTCTATTTTCATGCAGAAACTTTTCCAAACTTAAAAAGTTTAACCCCCTTCTTAAGATCAAACGAAAAACAAAGTCACATATTAAAAATAAATTAATATTTTTTTTTTATTATTATTATTAATCCCCGACATGTTTTCCCGGAAAGGGAATTTTTAAACTGTAAAATGTCAATCATCATTTTATAATGTCTGCAAGAATATTCTTACTTTTATATTTTAGATTCACGAAAAGATTATATATAAATTTGTAAGTATATTATTAAAACTCGGATTAGTTATTTTCTATTACGACTTTCCTTTATTGTATGGAAAAATAAAGATAATACTTAATTTAACTGCATTAAATAAAGTAAAAAGACAAAACTATGTAAACTTTTTCAAATATGTTAATGAAAATAGTTTAAATTTGAATTGTAATGTTCTCCTATTAATAAAAATAAAAACTCCATAACCTCTTAAAAAAAAACCTATAAAATAAAGATAATTTTTTTTTTCGTTAACTTTTAAAATTGGTACTCTGTTCGAAGTTAATAATCGTCTGTGAAACCATGCTTGAAGGTACCGTTTATTGGAAGAGTTTATGCACCTGTTTATACACCGGAAAACGTTTTAGTTAAACTTCCTTGTCAGTGATGGTCTATAACTTAAACCTGCAATTCGCCAATGTATTTCATATTATCGCTGTAAGTAGCAAATCGTGTTTTAACAGTTTTCAGATTTCATGAAATTCAAAGATTTGCATGGGTTCAGGGAGTAGATAATAAAGAAAATAGATAAGAAAGCTTCATATTTTTTCTTTCTTAAAAAAAAAAAAAAAAAAAAAAAAAAAAAAGTTGTAACTGAAATAAATCGGTATTATCTGAATATTTTCAGGGTTTTTTTTTTTTTTTTTTTTTTTTTTTTTTTTTGTATTTGAATAGAGTTCACACCGGCAAGTCGACAAAGTGGCAATTTTCGTTAAGTTGTCCACAAATGTCGTCAAAATTACACACATGGATGACAATTTCGATGACAATTCATGGATGATAATTGTCGTGTAAAATATTTGTATAAACCTATGTTTTTTATATTTTCTATATATATATATATATATATATATATATATAATGGAAACAAATAGAGGTTGTTTTAGAATTCTTGGTAAAAAAATATAAGGGATGAAACAGTCGACAGCAAAATTATTCGAGTGCTAGCAAAAATTCCTATGTAAAAAACTACACTTAATACTGTTTTGTTAAATAAATCCCTGTCGAATCATGTTCTTAGGCTGACTAAGAACATGATTCGACAAGGATTTATTTAACAAAACTGTATTAAGTGTACCTTTTTATATAGAAATTTTTGCTAGCGCTCGAATAATTTTGCTGCCGTCTGTAGAATGCATTTAAGTGAGCAATTTTTGTCGCACAACGCATGGTCGCAAAGCAAGAAGTGAATCGCTATATGGCGCTTCAGATTGAATTTTCCCAAACCACCACATTTTAGAATGTGAATAAAAAGGGAAAAAATCCATAGAAAATAGCACAAAAAAAAAAAAAAAACGCACTGTCACAAGTGTTGGAATTTTCGATCCGGACCGCCATCTTGCGGTTCATTACTTGCATTGCGGCCGTGCTTTATATGACAAAAATTGTTCGTTTAGATGTGTTCTATCACCTCTTAATATTTTTACCAAGAGTTCGGAAACACTCTGTACATTTTTATATTTATAAAACACTAGTAAAAAAATCTTTTAGAAATAAAATTCCACTAATTAAAATAAACTTCTTCCGACATGTGTTTGATAAACATCATTAATAGTTTAGTCGATTCTAAGGATTTTCTTTCAAAGTTCTTAACTATTGCTATTTTGAGTCTGCTATATTGTGTTGTTGTATTCACACTGCTCTCGTGATCTTTTTTTTTTTTTTTTTCCTGACTTCATAAAGATTTCGATCATAAACAATTCTTGCGTGTCTTTGCAATTTGTGCCATTTGTTTACTTTTCTCCTCACTCAACATCAGTTTTTCGATGTATTTTACGGCAAGTTATTTAAAATCAGTCTAGTATAATTTATAGGTTTAAATTAATTACTGAAATTAAACTTTTCTACTTTTGCGGGAAGAGAATATTAATAAAACAGAAACACATAGTTTGTATTTAAAAAGTTGAAACTAAATTTCGCATAAAGACATTCAGATATGCAGTAAAAATATGTATAAAAATTGTGCACCTAATATAGGTTTGCCTACATGATATATTTTCGAACCACCAAGTTGATTACAATATTGTAGAATGCAAGAAAAGCAGATTATCAAATGTCAAAATTATCCACAAGAACCAAAACAAAGATAGATATCAAGGAATAGTTTAACGAAATATATGAAATAATTTGGTGTGTTACTCACACGACATTTTCTTACACTGCATTTCAACACCACAATCATAGATTGCAGATTAAGTCATAAGATCCACAAAGTAAGGTAATAAAGTTCAATCTACTTTAAAAATAATCTAAAGCAAATTTAGGGGCATTTTTATTTTTATTTGACATATAATTCTGTGTAAAGGGGGCTACCACACCCTCAACCTCCTGTTCAATTACAGTGCCTGCATATATATATATATATATATATATATTTTACATCCAAGGTTTTTATTTATTTGCTTTAAACTTCCAAACCTTAATGAAAATTTTCAAATGGCAACCTAATGCGAACTTCAGAATACCAAATTTGAATTTCCTGCAGTTGTTTGTTAAGTTATGCTGATACATACACATTAACCGCTAAAAATTGGACTTTCGTATTAAGGTAAATTCAAAACGTGATATTGTACAAAAAACTTGAGTTGAAAATAGAACTCCAAAAAATACTTTGTTTACAGTAAGGGTATGAAAAATAATTTTTCTTCCTGAGCAATGTCCATCGACATTGTAAAATGTAGCAAAGCAATTCCATCAACGACATTCAACAGAAAAGAACGTTTAGCTCAATTTTTGGGTACTCCTGTATATTGTCTAAAAAGTATATGCACATCACATTGTGTGCTTAAATTTAATTTTATATGAAAAACACCTAGCTCAAAATGAAATGCACTTCCAGCAATTTCCAAGTACAGTCTCAATATATCCAAATAATTTGGATAGCCCAGTAAACGAATGATGAACGATTTCTGTACCACAATCTGCACAAAACATGCTTATATATATATGTATGTGTGTGTGTGTGTGTTCATTCTATTTCGTTTAGGGCAGCCTACAGATGTTACACTGCACTTACCAGAAATTGTCCCCATAGGCCTAATGTATTTAAATTCTCGATCTCAATAAAAAATTTAGCGTAACATCACTATATGCTACAGATTTAGAATTCCGAGTTTGGACTTCCTGCTACTGTTTATCCTTGAGACATGCCGATAACACACACACACACACAGACAGATAGACACGCGCACAGATCAACCGCCAAAAACGTGATTTTCGGATTCAGGGGACCTCAAGATGTGTAAATATAACAAAAACTTCATTTCGAAAATCTGTTCCCAAAACAATACTTTCTCTACCATTATGGGTAAGAGAGAGTAAAAATCTACAATACTTGTATTATAATGAACCAAATATATCTGTATTCGCTAGTAAGACATATATTAAAAATAACAAATTGACAATAAATAAGAATGTCTATCCATACCAAATTCTTTAACATCACAGAAGGAACAATGATATTTTTTATTAAAGGAAAAATGTTCAAATGCTGAAGAATTATCTCTCCTTATGGAGAGAGAGAGAGAATCGCAAGATTTCGAAATTATAGTAGCTATAATAAGCCAAATATTATATATACGTATATATTTATGTATTTTTTTTTCTCGATTGAAATGTTTCGTTTAAGCAAAAATAATGAACATAATTTGAAATTCTATACCTCAGTCCCTTTCATTGTTCACATGAGTTTAGAGAAGATGGAAAAGCTATTCTTTTTTGTCTCTTCCATTGTGAGTTAAAGTGGAATAATAACATACTGGTCTGATTTTTAAAAATTAAGCATAAACCTGTTATTATTATTACTTTTTATTCTTTTGTGCATAACTTTTAAACAATCAACGTAAAATTTGGATAGTATGTTTGTTTTCAAATGATTGTTTAAATTTTACATTTCAATTTGACATGGGTAACTGATATTAGGTTTTATTAAACGTACGTCTTTAAAGGAAGGTAAAATGGTTTATGTAAATCACTTTAGACAGGAAAACTGAATATGGGATATTGTTAAGGATACATCAGATAGGTGAATCTTATTTTTCATTAAATTAAATTATTATTATTAAATTTTTGTGTGTGAGTAGTTGTGAATAACTTTTTTTTTTTTTTTTTTTTTTTTAAATACGTAGAAACGTGAAATTTGGTGATGTTTGTTATAAAATTAATTATTTAATTTTTTATTATTCTAAAGATGTTCATAGTTTGTAAATTAATGATTATATATTTCTCTGAAAAGCCCATTATGGAAGCAAAAGAAAATTGAACAAAGGCAGAAAAAGGCCTGTCGTAATTTAACATTTGGGTCATTCCATGTCAAATCAACGAAGCAATAAACCTGACCCCCTCAGATTTCTATGAAATTTGGCTCATTTATTTGTTCTATAGAGAAATGAATCTGTACCAATTAATAAGTCTCTACCTCTTTTAGTTTTTGATCTACAGGGCTGCAAAAATGCAAATTTTCAAAATTCTTGTTTTACAAATGTGCCCATATGTCCTTCCCTAATTGACTTAGAGGTATAAATTTGGTATCATTAGAAAGCTTATAATACAGGCATTCAAAGGATATATCGCATGCACACATTTTTAAAATTTTTCATTTCAAGGTCAAACTTTTTTACCTTTGACCTTCAATAACTCAAAAAGTGCATTTTTCATTTTCTTTTAAAAAATATATGTTGTTCCTGCATTTATTATCTATAATTACTGTGATTTTCAGAATGGGATGCTGAGTTATAAATTAAAATGTAACATCTATCAGTGTAATCATACTAACATCAGGGTCATTCCAAGTCAAATCAACGAAAAAAAGTAACATTCTTAACCTGATCCTCTTAATTTTTTTTTTATTATTGGACTCAGATATTAGGTTTATATAGAAATTAATTAATACTGAATAAAAAGTCTGCATCAAAAATGCAAATTTTCAAAATTCTTGTATTACAAATGTGCCCATATGTTCTTCTCTAATTGACTTAGAGGTATAAATTTGGTATCATTAGAAAGCTTATTATTCAGGCTTTCAAATAATATATCACGTGCACATATTTTTCAAATTTTTCATTTCAAGGTCAAAGATTTTGACCTTCGACCTTCAATAACTCAAAAAGCACTTTTTTTTTTTTTTTTTTTTTTTTTTTAAATCTGAAAATATATATATATATATATTTCTCTTGATAATTTGTTTTATGTGTGCTGAAAATTTCAGAATGGGATAGCAATGGGATCATAGTGAAATAAAATAATGAACTTTCTACTCACTTCATATATTTTTTTTTTTCCTTCTGAAGATAGTTACAGTTAAGGATACAATATTTTTTACAACTCCTGGTTAGCATTGTCCATTTCTTGCTTTGACAGGTTATAAACTCTTCCAGTTGGATTTATCCTGGGGTCAACTTTTGAAATTACATCACTTACAGGTAAATTCAGTACATCCTCAATGGCTGGATAGTAGAAAGAAGGTGAAGGTCCGTGTGGATGTAAGAACTTTATCTTCAGTGTTTGATTTTCCTCTTTAGAATCTAAAACACAACCTAACCACCATTGTCCATCATATCTGCATATCAAGAACCCAACCATTTCAGTAAATTCAAGATTATCCCCAAAAGCTGTTACGCTTTCTATTCTTCAGTTCTTAGAAAATGAAAATGTTTTGACTTGCGCATGATTTTTGTTCAGTGGAACAAACGAGTGGAGTTTCTGAGTACCTGGTATTCTTCTTGCTGTCATTATCCTTTGTTTCAAAGTCTTTTCTTCTTCTTTATGTTGTTCAGTTGTACTGTATTGAAAATGTATGGACTCAATATGCTCTTTTGCCCAGTCATACAACTGTCGTGGAGTCATGATTTGGTTATCATAAATCATTTGAAGGCTAGCTCTAGCTGCAAGTCTTTTAACTGTGCCGCCTACACCATCACATGCTCTTTTGCCATGTGATGTTGCAAAAAAGTGCCACTCTGCTTTGATCCCAAAGTCTGATTTATGGCAACAGAGATTGAGAAAATTGAGCCGATTCTTGTACTGAGAGGCAGCACCAAGCTGTAGAAGTTGAGGGTTCCATCTCTAAATTGTCCATTTCTTTAAAACTATGATAAGTGAATTGTAAAACTTCAAAATTTGTAAACAGAAGATAGTAAAGGAAATAAAATCTTGAGCAATAGTTCACTATAACTTCTTCAAAAGATGATCACAGACAAAATGCCTTATATGATCTATGCTTATCAGACTTAAAATGCAGGGGTAGTGACTCATGTCAGTTTAGTGACCACATGGCCCCACATAAAAGAAAACCACATGGCCCTACATAATTAAACTGTTTGAGAAACTGCATAGTTAAAAAGATACAAAATATAGTCCTACAGTGATCATGTAGCATGATTTAAAAATGTGAAAAGGAATATTAAGATAAATGAAAATAAAAGTGAAAATGAGAAAACTGCTATGCAATTTATTTCTCATAGCAAAATTAGATTTTAGTAGTAGAATCTTTTTGTTAAAAAATACCCCATGCTATTTTTTTTTTTTTTTTTTTAATATATGAAAAAAAAAAAATCTACTTTTAAATTCATGTAAAATAAAATTAGATGAATAGAATAGAGATATTAATTGCAGTATTTTATTACTAAATATTATGTTGTAATATGATTGCAGTGAAAATTTTCTCTTTTTTTTTTTTTTTTTTCTTTAAAAAAATCTAATACTGCATTATAAAGATGAGACACAAATTAACATTTTAATTTAATTCAGAATCACATAGAAATACCAAATTAATATGCACAGATATTTTACAATATATTTGTGTAAGAATACCATACGTTTTTTTTTTTTTTTTTTTTTTTTTTTTTTTAAGAAACACACTTTTTGAAATATAGGTCAAAGGTCAAAGTCTTTGACCTTGAAATTAAAAATCCAAGAAATATATGTATGTCACATATCAAATGAAAGGCCTATTCAAGCACTTTCTAACAACAGCAAAAATTAGGTTATGTGACAATTAGGGAACAAGTTATGACTTACGCAATATGCATAATGCAAAAATTAACATATTTTGCCCATTTTTGAAGTTTATTATCACAGAAACCAAAATAGATGCAGACTTTTTATTCAGTATTAATTAATTTCTATATAAACATAATATCTGAGCCCAATAATATAAAAAAAAATAAGAGGATCAGGTGAGAATTTCCTTTTTTTCGTTGATTTGACTTGGAATGACCCTGATGTTAGTATGAATACACTGATAGATGTTACATTTTAATTTATAACTCAGAATCCCATGGCAATCCCATTCTGAAAATCACAGTAATTATAGATAATAAATGCAGGAACAACATATATTTTTTAAAAGAAAATAAAAAATGCACTTTTTGAGTTATTGAAGGTCAAAGGTAAAAAAGTTTGACCTTGAAATGAAAAATTTTAAAAATGTGTGCGTGCGATATATCCTTCGAAAGCCTGCATTATAAGCTTTCTAATGATACCAAATTTATACCTTTAAGTCAATTAGGGTTGGACATAGGGGCACATTTGTAAAACAAGAATTTTGAAAATTTGCATTTTCGCAGCCCTGTATATCAAAAACTAAAAGAGGTAGGGACTTATTAATTGGTACAGATTCATTTCTCTATAGAACAAATAAATGAGCCCAATTTCATAGAAATCTGAGGGGGTCAGGTCAAAAATGCTACTTTTTTTCGTTGATTTGACATGGAATGACCCATTTAGAGTCATGGTTGACCCTATAAAAAAATTCTGTTAAAAAACAGTAAACCGCTCTAACTTTCCTAAAGAAAATTCGTGTTACTAAAATTAGAAAATTTTACTATGAAATTATAGGGGAGACTGGGGCACAGTGGACCACTCCTATTTAAATCTCTTAATATTTTACTCTTTTAGTTTATATTGAGACTCATATATGGCAGCATGGTACTACTTGTATACATCCAAAAAACCGCATGGTAAGTGCTAAGGTAGCCATTTTATACAATTTTTATGTTTTGAGCTGCTCAAAGTAATTTTTCAAATTTGAAGTTTTTTTAAATTTTATCAGGACTGAACTATTGACTACAAATATTGGATAGTTGTTAAGAAAAGGTAAGATATTGTTGTTTTTAAATTTATAAAAATTATTAGCATATTTATAGTCTATATATAATTTTAATATTATTATGTGTTTTGTCTGGACATGGGGCACAGTGGACCACCTCTACATGGGGCACAGTGGACCACCTTCCAATGTGCTTAAAGTCCAAATTATATTTAATACCTTATTTATTTTATTTAAATTTACATATACAAATATAATGTGACTCAAAATAATTAAGAAAAAGAATAATAATCTTAATGTTATAATAAAATAAATTTCTGGAAAGGGAAAATAGTTGAATAGTAGTATATTAATTATGAATATCTATATTTAATAACTATTTGAATTGTTTAATCTTAAAAAAATAAATAAAATGATTATGTGATATAATAAATAGTAGGTTTTATAAATTTATTGTTGTTTTTTTTAGAAATAACATGTAAAAGATAAAAGTAGAATAATTTTAGTTAAACTTATCTCACAAATATAATGTAAATTATTAATATCTCAAAATAATTAATAAAAATGTTTGAATAGTAATAAAATGTTTAATTATATATTTCATAATTTTTATAACTATATAACATTAATAAAAAATTAAAAGTAAATCTTATTGTTTTTAGTAATGGCACGTAAAAGACAAAGGAAATTTGATATAGGATTCTTCCTCTAATTTGATTTTTTATTTATTTTGATTTTCTTTAAATTTTGGTAATTTTATTTCATGAAAATGTCGAATTATGTTATTTAGACTAGAATTGCATAAAAGACTAATTTTAGAAAAAAAATTGAGTAATTTATATTAATTGAACATGAACAACAGTCCGTCCTAGCATCAAAATCTTCAACTCGACCACCAATCAAATTTCTAACCCTAAATATCTTGGTCTCACATTGGACACCGAGCTAAGATTCACCAAGCACATTGAAACCACCTCACTCAGAGCATTAAAAAAAGCTCAATATTCTCAGAAAATTATGTGGCTCAACACGGGGTTCTAAACCGAAGACTCTCCTCAACACCTACACTACACTCATCAGACCTGTTCTTGAATATGCAGCACCTATATGGGCTCCAGCATCCTCCTCATTAAAAGAGAAGCTTGATACTGTCCAATACAGAGCTTCAAAAATCATCATTGGTGCAGTTTCCTCAACTAACAACCTGAGTGCTGAGATTGAATGCGGTCTCACACCACTTGAAAGCAGGCGAAAACTGGCCACTGTTAAATTTACCAATAAGATCAGGAGCTGCAGCGTGGAACACATCTCAAATGTTACTTTTCGGGCCTGGACCAACAAAGAAAGGTTAAAGAGATCCTCCACACTCCAATACGACAAAGATATCAGAAATTACATCAGTCTGAACCACTCATGCCTTGACATTATTGAAGAACCATATTTTGCTGTCAAACCACCGTCTACTGTTAAGATCAATTTAGACCTGCTGGAACCGTGTTCGAAAAAAGAACCACAAGAAGCCATTAAGAGAAAGGGCATGGAAACTATAGCCAAGCTTTCTAAACCTGACCATGTAACCGCTTACACCGACGGCTCTTCCAACTCAGAATGTGACAGAGGAGGTTCTGGCATCTTCTTTCTCCTTCCAGATCAAACATCCCTGAAACATCGGGTCGCAGCCGGAAAAATCGCCTCCAACTTCACTAGTAAACTGATCGCCATAAAAGCCGCTCTTGCCCTTTACCTCACACAGTCAGTTCCCTCGAATGGTATCATCATTTTCTCTGACTGCAAATCTGCTCTGGAGGCCATTAAAGGAGTTAAAACGAGACTCGCCCAAGATATCAACACGCTTCTGTCCACCATAGTTGCCAGGGAACAAACCTGCACCATCCAATGGGTCCCCGCTCATGTCAACATCGAGGGGAATGAACAAGCAGACTCCCTCGCCAAGGAGGCTAGGAATATAAATCCCCCTCCCATGCAAACCACTTGCTTTGATGCAAATGCCGTCGTAAAACATCAGCTCTGCGGTGGATCTCGGAAGAAATGGTGTCTTCCGGAGCTTAATCTTGACCGTGAAATCACCACTACCATCAGCAGATTACGGACGGGGCACATGAGAGGTATGAAGATCATGCCCGACGGCTCTAGAACCTACGCAGAATGAAGGCATTGCCCAGGAACTCAGCTGGGTGCGAGGCATCTCTTCAATTGCATCTCTGTTGCCTCGACCCTCTTCAACATCGACCTCAACTGCTGCCATGACACCCTTTATACCGAAAAAGTCGGAGATGTGGCCAGGGCTGTGCTCCATACCTTTGGTCCCATTTGACTTGTCTATACACTTTTTTTTTTCTGCACTTGTCACACGACAACAACAACAACAACATGAACAACAGTGGTTGGTCCACTGCACTCCAGGTTGTGGACCACTGTGCCCCGGTGATGCGGCACAGTGGTCCACTTTGTGAGTGCACACAATTTATTATTTTATTCGTAATGTATTGGAAGTATTGTTATAAAAAAAAATAGGACGTGTCAAGAAAGGTTTAAAGAACATTTGCTAATTTTTTCAAGTACCTTGCTTTTTTATTTTTTGGGGAGAAAATTTAAAAGTGTAAAAGTGGTCCACTGTGTCCCGGTCTCCCCTATCTCAATCTATCAAAAGTCCCTTCTTTCTGTAGCCGGATAAAATCTGTATCAATAGTTACAGATTTTATCTGAAGAGTACGTATTTTTTCTGTTTTGCATATAGAACTCTTTAAATCAAACCAGGATAGGGAAGTGCTTCGTAACATGGCTGTGAGGTAAAGTCGTTGACTACTATGTGGTGAATCCGAGTTTTATTCTGGCTATTAGAGTACGAGAATTTTAGTTAATGCGAGGTTTTTTTTTTTTTTTTTTTTTTTTTTTTTACAGTGGGCCCTATGGAAAAAAATGTGTCATGTATGAATATGTATAATTTTTTTTTCTATTACTCAATATTTCTGTTAACGTGATTTTTTCATAGTATACGAATATTTTCCGTCACCTTTGCTGTCAGAAAAATTCTATAATGCAGCAGGATTATTATTATTATTATTATTACTATTATTACAGTGGATTACAATGCCCTTTCAGTGTCATCTTTCATTTAGTTAGTTCTCTTTTTAAAAATCATATATCTTTTTCCTTTCTTTAAAAACGGACCTAAAATAATTTTACTTTTAAAACACTTTACAAATGCGTTCCGATATCAAAGTGTATTACAAAATTTGAGAGAGCAATAATCTAATAATAAACATATTATTAAAATTTTATGGTCACATGTTCATTATTTTACAAAGAAATATATGAATTTTTTAGACATTTATTCATATTAACTTACAAGTATATGAACATATGGTTTTCTTTTTTCTTTCTTCTTTCTTCGCTTTGAATTATGCTAAAGGAAAAAAAAAAAAAAAAAAAAGAGAGAAATACAGAAGGGGGTGGGAGGGGGGAGAAGAGAAAAAGAGAGAATGATAGAAAGAATAAAAGAAAAAAAAATATCTGAAACTGATTGTTGCTCTATTTTTAGAAATCAGTGTATTTTGCAACAATTGCATTGGCCCATAGAAACATATGCTTGTAAAAATAAATAAATAATTAAGTAATAAATAAAATAATTAAATGATTTACTTCACATTTTATAATTATATATACTTAACAAAGAATTTATTAACAAATAATAAAGTACATGAAAACAATTCGTTAATCAGTAAATTTATGCTTTATATTACGTGAAAAAAATTACTTATAAAAGAAGGAAATCATACATAAAAGTAATACAAGGAAAGAAAATTATTTACCAAATTTTCCTGTTACAATTCATATGTATGAATCAGTCATGATATTTTTATCATTTCAAAACCAACGAAACTCAATTCAAATCTCTACTTTGTTTTATGATCAGTTCAATATTCCAAATAATTTTTAACTTTTTTTTATTTAACTCAACTCATTAAAGGTTTTAAAACTATGCGGAATTAAATTCAAACGATAAAACAAAAAACACATCCTTGAGCAAACCTGAACGATGGATAGCTGACTTATAACTTTTTATTTTTCATCTAGAAGCAAAAAATTAATTTGACTAACGAAGCAGGATGTAACATATAACTGCATTTATTAGTCATATTCGTATGTTAGTATTGCCAACCCCCCCCTTTTTTTTTTACATTTATTTCAATACTAATAATCTGAACGATTTCTTTTTATTGTGCTACTGCTTAATAAGGTATATCCTCAATAGTGGGAAAAATTCTAACTTATTATAAACTTCCCAAAATGCTAGCCATTTCTTTTTAATTAATAAGTGAAGTAGAGGCAAATATTTTTCATTTATTTTAAAAATAATAACTGTTAAAAATTGGAGCAGGTCAGGTTGAATCATAGTGTTTTTTTTTTTTTTTTTTTTTTTAACTATACGTAATTTCCTGATAATCGCTTTAAAATGTTTCGGAGTATAGTGGCTTCGACGCAAAGCTACAAGAAGCTGATAGTGAAAAATCAAAGACTGAAGATTTATTATCTTTCTGGGAATTCTTATTTTTTTTTTCATCTAAAGAATTGCTTTCCATCCCACACAAATCGCACGGAAGTTGGTAAGATTTTTTAATTTAATATTCGCTATATTTCTTCATTGTTTTGTTTAATCACTGAACACATCACATTATGAACAATTGTATATTTCTAATTTAATTTACGAAGTTCCTCGAATATTATACAATATATTGTTTGCTAGCCATCGGTTATTTATTTATTTATTTATGTCCACTAATCTAGTGATCGTGCCATTTGTGGGGAAAATAGTATCAGATAGGTTACATTCAAAAGTGCCTTTTTGAGAAATATTGTAAAATATAATTAAATTTTGCGGTTTAGTTTAGTTTAACCCATTGTTTAGAACATTATGAAATCAACAAAAAATGTACTTCAAATAACTTTTGTTACTTAAGATCAATTTTCAAAAATATAAATATTAAAAATTATGCTTATTGCGTCACCACAGTGATTAATAACAATTTAATGAGTTGTTTGATGTACTAAACAAGCAAATTAATACATGAAAAAAAAAAAAAAATAAATTTCTGTAGTTTTCTTAAGTGTTTAATACAGATAAAATGAGTAATATCTATGGATTTTCTAAACAGGTTTTAAACAGTGTTATTTCCATGTAAATTTTTGTTTTCATTTTCGAATTTTTTTTAAGTATCATATATTGTAAAATTTGGGTTTCAATCATATGTTGATTGAACGGTTTTCTTGTAAGATTTTATGTTATCGCCCAATTTCTAGAGATTTTCAATAATTATCTGATAACTTTTGGTATTTATTTATTTTATTTAAATATTTCTTAAATATTTAAATATTTCTTACAACAGGTATAGGTTAATGTATTTCCCGAATAGCAGTCAAAACTGTATTCAACAAAGGAGGAAAAATTATATTGACAGAATACCAATAATTTTCATAAATAAATTTCGATTTTCACAGTTTTAGAAAAGTCGTGATTTTTGTTTATGAATTTAGAGCATAGATTTTAAAATCAATTATATGTTGTGTGACAAAACTTATTAAAACGAATGTGTTCTTCGACTGCTCTTTATTTGGCTTTGTTGGAAAACATCCACGAATTTCGTGGGTGAATATTACATGCACGTTGATTCAGATACTTAGTTCATTATATGTGCAATATTAGTATAAAAGTTTTAAAATTTTACTATATAACTAAACGTGGATATTTAGACATGCTATAACTACAATTATATATATAAATGAAAATTTATAGAAAATTACCAGAATATAAACAGATGTTAAAAAAAAAAAAAAAAAAAAAAAAAAAAAGAAATTTAGTGAAGTCATTGAAAAAAAATCTGGAGTGACTCCACTCGACTTTCCGAACATTGAGTAATTAACAGTTTTGTAGATAAAGTAAAGAAAGAGGAGTTGTTAAACAAACAAAAGAGAGAAAACCATAATAGAGTGTTTGAGTATTTTTCTCCATCTATTACACGATGTTTTATTTAACGCTACTGAACTTTGAGCCCATAGATCATAATGATAAAGAATTTTCCGTTGTGTCCCTGTAAAAACCTATAAATGCTAAATTCACCAAAATGCTTATAGTTAGTGCAACAGTGATTTATAATACTCATATAAAATTTCAGCTCAATTCAATAAGGCGTTTAGATGCTATCGTACTTTTAAAAATTTAGTCCCATAGGCCATAATGATAAAGAATTTTTCTTTGCGTCCCTGTAAAAAAACTGTAAGTGCTAGATTCACCAAAGTCTATACAGTTAGTTCAACTGTGATCTATAACATGTGTACAAATTTTTTGCTCAGATTAATAAGGCGTTTAGGCGCTATCACACTTTTAAAAATTTGGCCCCATAGGCATAATGATAAAGAATTTTTCTTTGTGTCCCTGTAAAAAAACTATAAGTGCTAGATTCTCCAAAATCTATACAGATTGAGTATTTGTGACATATAATATGTGTATAAATTTTTTGCTCAATTGAATAAGGCGTTTAGATGCTATTGCACTTTTAAGATTTTGCTCCCATAAAGAATTTTTCTTTGTGTCCCTGTAAAAAAACTATAAGTGCTAGATTCACCAAAATCTATAGGGTTCGTACTATGGTGACTTACAATATGCGTACCAACTTTCAGGTTAATTGAACAAAGCGTTTAGACGCTAGCGTGTTCACTCACAGACATACACACATACACACATACACACATACACACACACATACATACATCATCGTAAAAATAGTGAAAACGGACTCAGGGGACCTCAAAACGTATAGAAACATCAAAATCTCGAATTCGGATTTTTGACATGATTACAATACTTTCCTCACTATAGTGTTCGGAAAGTAAAAATCAAAATTTGACGATATCAGATGATTAGAAACATGCCGAATTCGTGATGTCATCAGGAACGTTCCATGAATTGTGCATACGAATTGTGGTATTGTGTAGAGTGCAAATTCCTAATTATACATATATATATATATATATAGCTCGTCCTATAATATTAGCTTAAAAAAGCGTGCTATAGATCAAAACCTTGCCTTTTTCAGCTCGTTGCAGAAACGATCGACCCTGAACAGATATTTTTGTAGATAGAACTTTTTTTTTTTTTCTTTTAACTTTAATTAAATTTACAACCGTTCTTATGACTTAATTCTAGTAATGTTTGATCGTGAGGAACACTCTTGATTATATTCTTAATAAGCTCCTTCTTGTCATTTTACAATATTGTTTGTTTTTTCATTCCAGTTTTATTAATGTAAGTATTGTATTTGTTTTCATATCTATATTAAATTTATATTGGTCAACTTTTTCCTATCCTTTTAAAAATTATTAATAGTTATTATTATTTTATTTATTTATTAATTTATTTGGATTATGGTGGAAATTTGTCATCTGTTTAGTTTTTGCATTCTTCTTCTTTTGTTACTTTACATATTACTAGCAGGCTACGCCCGCTTCACTGGTCACTGAATTTAAATGAATTTTCAAAAGAACTGAATCACTATTTATTTTTTTATATCACATTTTGGGCTTTGTAACATAATTAAAAATTCCTTTTAAGGTCAAAAAGTCAAAATAACATATTAGAAATTAAATAAAATATTTCTTCCGTTTTGCACTCGTTTTGCAACAATGCTCTATGGTCTTATGTGAATGATTCTCAAGAATGAATCAACAATTGTTTACAAATTTAATAGATTATGTATGGGAAATAAGTATGCTATAATTTAAAAATTGCAGCTCTTAGAACTTCAAAACTCAAAATTTAAAATATATATATATTTGTTATTCTTTAATATTAGACTGTTTTTTGTTTTATATTATACTCTTATCTTAAAATAAAAGCAATCGAATGATATCGCGTTGTGAAACTTTGCAACGTAATACCTTTAAATATAATAACTTGATGTATATGATGTCTTCAGAAAAAGTGAACAGTTTTTTAGAGCTCTTTTAAAAAAGTATAACATCTATGCCGTATCTTTTAAAAGAATTCATCAATTTTTACTGAAAAAAATGGCCGACCTTCTTCAAAAGCATTTGAATGATATCGCGTTGTGAAACTTTGCAACGTAATAGCTTTAAATCTAATAACTTGATTTATAAAGTGTCCTAAAAAAATGAACAGTTTTTAAAGCTCTTTTAAAAAAGTATAACATCTATACAGTATCTTTTTAAAAAAAATCACCAGTTTTTACTTAAAAAAAATGGTCGACTTTCATCACCAAAGTAGTTATATCTACACCAATCAAATATAGGAGTGGTCCGCCCAGATGTGTACCGCCGACAAACTCTTTGCTTTATTTATGTAGATTCGTCCAGTATAAACATATTCACCTATGCTATAAAAAGTGCCACAGAACTTGCGTTTAAAAATAATAAATATAACAGTTTGAATAAACACCATATAATACTAAAACCCACAATAAATGTTTCGGCTCGAAAGAAGACACGATCCCTCGTCAGGCGAATAATGTAGGCTTTGATTGCAGCACTTGTGCCCACTTTATTCTCTTGACGAAGGGTCGTGTCGTCTGTGTTGTCGACCTGAAACAATTGTTGCGAGTTTGAGCATTTTATGGTGTTTATTCAAAAGTTTGCATTTATTACTATTCGCCTATGCTCTGCATGTTGCAGGAAAATATACTGCGCATCAATACAAACAAGTAAATGGAGAGAAAGAAACCAAGATGTCAGAGAGAAGTGTACAGTAGTTGGAAAGCTGCGGCTCTTTAGCCACTTGAGTGCGGCTCTACCTCATTAGCTTTTCCTAATTATATTTCAGCACTGTATTAATAAAATTGAATTTTTCCCCATTAGTACTGACACTAGCGCTTTCTAAGTGCCATTTATTGAGTTAAAAAACAAAGAATTACGTAGCTCTAAATTTGAACGCCTTTGTGCTGATATGGAAAAAATGGATAAAAGTAAATGCGATTTTACATTCATAGAAAAAATTGTCTTTGAAAAGTCTGGAGAAGGAAGGCATAATAATTTTCAACACCTAGACTAATATTCCTGTCTTATACGATAAAGTTAAATAATCCATTAAAAAAAAAAACTTTTAAAACCCAAATATTCTTAATGTATCATATCACATAAATCTTTTCGAAGTTATGATTTTGCAATTTTTTTTTTTTTTTTTTTTTTTGTATTAAGGTGAAATGATAAATTTCAGCGGAAAAGAATTTGTACTCTTTTATAAACCACGAAAGTCTAGGCGGTAAGGCAGTCGAAGATTCGATACACGCCAGACCGAGTTTCAAAAAAAAGTTTCTGAGGCATTTGATCTATTGACCGATGCATTGCCATGATTGACCATTAGTTATTGCTCTGGTTGTGCCATCTATCGGTCATTACAAACGTAAATATGCATAAAAAGATTTTTTTTTTTTTTTTTTTGTAAATAACTGCATAATTGTTTTAGAATTATAGAAATATGCATACAATGTTGCTCCCTGCAAACAATTTTTTTAATTTTGAGTTTTAAAAATGTTTGTGTACTACTTTGTGAATTTATCGATGAGTTAATTTTTATAAAACATTTTTATGTTTGAATACTAAATTTTTGCCTTAAATTTCAGCATTCGAACATAAAAAAAAGGCTTCTTAAAGAAACTCTTCAAAAATTTTTAGGATACTGTGTAGTCATCGAAAAATTTTCTTTTATAAATTGACATCTTTCTACTAATTATCTGCAAAAATTAACACTCCGGACCTTCGAACGCTCGACCACCGCGTTACTAACATGGCGCTCTAACTACCTCAGCCACGGAGAGACACATGAAAAAGCTTATATTTACCTTAAAATGGAGGCGCATTTTTTATTAGCTTGAGATTCACAAACATACCGTAGTGAATGACAGTAAGTACATAAGAATTTGGGGAAAAGAAAAAGAAACACTAGCACTTCTGCCTCGACTTATCAATCGGCAAACAAACTTTTTCAAGTATAAATATTTTCAAAAGTAAACTAAAAAATTGTCTTATTGGTGAGAACCTGGAATCTTGCTTAAATTCAAAACAACGACCTACAAACCTGACTCATCCAAATTTTTCAAGGAAATGTAAGGTAACTGTTAACATTAAATACATGTTTTGTCATACTCGTATTTTATTTTATTATGTAAGAATATCTTTTGTCGATAAATAATACAATGGATTATTATTATGTTGATGATATATGGTTTTATTTAATGTTAGTAGCTAACTTATATTGACTGCTAAAAGCATAGTTTAAAAAAAAAAAAAAAAAAAAAAAGAAGAAGAAGAAGAAGAAGACGAGAGAATAGAAAATAGGTTCTCAAAATAAATTTTAATCGTTTTACTGACGATCTTTGGCTCTTTTAAGAAGTGAGTGTTCGGACCACTAGTGTAACAGATCAGATAGCGCAAGCCTCAGGACACAAGAGTAGAGGGTCTGCACGGGCCCAGACCGGCAAAGGAAAGGTGAATTTTTAAACGGGCCGGTCAGGAAAAGGGATAGGCAGACCGGACCGGGCCGCAAAACATAAATAAATTTTTAAGCGGGTCGGGTTGCGCTATTAAAACAAAGGTAAAGTTTTCTAACAAAGACAAATTCTTCTAACATTTCCAATAAAGAATTATAAGGCAGATTTGAGAAAAAAAATATAAATGTGGCAGACTGACCATTTCTATTTTGATAACATTAACATAATAAATGTAACGCATGAACAACTGCTTCAAACATTTTTTTCCTTTTATCTCTGTAGTTCTTCATTGTTTCAATTACTATAATGTTTTCACTTTGAATGTTTATGTTTAGATTGAATTTAGTCTCAAGTCCAATTAAGTGCTGTTTTCAATTTTTTTTTTTTCTATTTGTAGAAATAATTGAATAAAAATAAACACGCGTAAAATTTTCATTACGGAGTTATAAGCAAAAATCCATTAACTTTTTCTATTGTTACTTTTGTGATTTTCTTTTCTTTTTCTTTTTTCCCCCTCAAAATATTAGAATATTTGTGTTTTGTCAAAAAAAAAAAAAAATAAATAAATAAATAAATAAATAAATAAATAAATAAAATAAAAAAATCGTTTTAAATGTGATTAATAATTAAATAAGTTTTCAAGTGATTTCGTCTCAAGACGGAATTTTTACACCATTATTTTTACTTTCTCTTACCCATAAGGTAGAGAAAGTATTGTTTTTGGGTCAAATTTTCGAACGCGAGATTTTGTTATATTTACACGTTTTGAGGTTCCCTGAATGCGAAAATAATGTTTTTAGCAAATGGTCTGTGTGTATGTCTGTGTGTCTGTCTGTATGTCTGTGTGTCTGTCTGTATGTCTGTGTGTCTGTCTGTTATCAGCATATCTCAAAAACAAATTATGGCAGAAAGTTCAAACTTGGTATTCTAAATGTGTATCATATAGGGATGCTACATAAAGCTTTTCGTTAAGATCAAGCTAATGGTTTGTGTACAGGGACAATCAAGAGAATTCTAATACATTACGTCTATGGGGGAAATTGCAGGAAAGTAGAGTTTAACGTCTATAGACTGCACTAAACCAAATGAAACGAATATATATATTCTGTAATAGAGATAGTTAACTGGGAAAATTTTTTTGTGTACGTAGCAGCCTCGCCTCCCCCCCTGGGGGGGAGTAAATTTTCAATTTTTTTTTTTTTTTTTTTTTTTTTTGAGAATAAAATGGACTTTTTTTTGGATATTTGGTGTTATACTACTTCTCTAATATGGAAATCGTCTGCATTATCATGAAAGATATATTTTTTAAATAATAATTTTAATAAATTATTTTTTAAAAACAGACTTATTTTTTAACAACCGAATTAAATTCTATATAAATGTAGGTGCATTAATGAAACGGAGGGTTGAGGGGGGCGGTAGCCCCCCTCACACAGAACTAATTATCTTATAAAACTCTTCAGAAGCCTAATATGAATTGTTTAACGCAGGTTTACATAACAGTACTCGTTATCTTGCCTATTAATCTGCAACCTATATTTATTGTATTAAATTTCAGGGTAAGAGAAAGTCGTGTGAGTGACACACCAGATTATTTACTTTCTCTTACCCATAAGGTAGAGAAAGTATTGTTTTTGGGTCAAATATTCGAATGCGAGATTTTGTTTACACGTTTTGAGGTGCCCTGAATACGAAAATCATGTTTTTAGCAAATGGTCTGTGTGTATGTCTGTGTATGTGTCTGTGTGTGTCTCTGTGTGTGTGTGTGTGTCTGTGTATCTGTGTGTGTGTGTCTGTTATCAGCATATCTCAAAAACAAATTATCGCAGAAAGTTCAAACTTGGTATTCTAAATGTGTATCACATAGGGATGCTACAGTAAGCTTTTCGTTAAGATCAAGCAAATGGTTCGTGTACAGGGACAATCAAGAGAATTCTAATACATTACGTCTATGGGGGAAATTGCAGGTAAGTAGAGTTTAACGTCTATAGACTGCACTAAACCAAATGAAACGAATATATATTTTTTGTAATAGAGATAGTTAACTGGGCAAAAAATTTTGTGTATGTAGGAGCCTCGCCTCCACCCCTGGGGGGGGGAGTCCCCGTCGAGGGGAGTAAATTTTCATGATGGGTATCTTTCAAAAGAGCTCGCCAATACCTTTAAAACGAATGGTTGAACCATCGATATGCGATAATTTAAAACAAAGTTATCGATTTTTTTTACTTTTAACGAAAAAAAAAAAAAAAAATCGCATTTTTTTTTTTTTTTTTTTTTTTTTAATATTGAGAATAAAATGGGCTTTTTTTTTAGATATTTGGTGTTATACTACTTCTCTAATATGGAAATAGTCTGCATTATCATAAAAGATATTTATTTTTTAAATTATAATATTAATAAATTATTTTTTAAAAACAGACTTATTTTTTTAATAACCGAATTAAATTCTATATAAATGTAGGTGCATTAATGAAACGGGGGGTTAAGGGGGGCGGTAGCCCCCCTCACACAGAACTAATTATCATATAAAACTCTTCAGAAGCCTAATCTGAATTGTTTAAAGCAGGTTTACATAACAGTACTCGTTATCTTACCTTTTAATCTGCAACCTGTATTTATAGTATTAAATTTCAGGGTAAGAGAAAGTCGTATGGGTGACACACCAGATTATTATTAATAATTTCTATCATAGTCTATCAAAAAAAATTATTGTCTAAATGTGATAGAAATTATTTATAAAAAAAAAATAGTGGTATGACAGTTCCGTCTTCAGTCGAAAATTCTAGCATTTTCTAAGTAATATGATAGGGTTGATGATTTTAATTAACATCTTCCAAGTTTTATATAATTAATCTTGTTTTTACTTCTTGTCAAGCTCGGGCCTATACTAGTGTTTTATTTCTCCGGGCCGAAATTGCTTTGATGTGGGTCGAGCCGGACTGACCTTTACTGAGGCGTCAGGATGGGGTGCTTTATTGTGTAGTCTGTATCTATCTATACAATCTATATATAGATAGATTAATAAATACCATATATGTATAAATACACACACATATACACATACTTATGCTACCAAAGATTTTATTAAATTATATGGAATCTGATGACGGAAGTTTTATTTATTTTTCATTTATTATTATTTATTTTTCGATCAAAAAATCTTTTAATAAAAATAAATAGTAAATAAAATAAAAAAATAAGTAGTTATAAAAATAAAAGTTGTTTATACCACTTACTAAAACATTTTCTAAATATTTTAAGGAAGCTTTTTCTGAAATAGAATAGTATATTTATTTAAAACTGTATGTTATTGATCACTAAATCATTAATGGCGTACTTATACTTACAAGGAAAGTATGAATCAGTAAAATTGCTATTGAAACCAAACCACGCTTAAATTAAAGAGCATGGTCGAAAACATTGGGTACCGTACAAATTTGCTGCAACAACTCCCATGGGGGTGAGATATACCCTCTATTAGTTTTAGTTATTTCTATAAAAGCCAACAAAACACGCAGCATTGTGAGAACGGATGGTACAGTCACAGTGCTAGCGTGCTTGACTTCGGATACGTAGGTCATGGGATCGAGTCCCCGCACGGGCGTTTCGTATTTTATTTTTTTTTTATTTCATCTGAAATATTTATTTTTGACATTTTTGATTAAATTAAATCATTATTGTAAGAGAAAGTATTAATTATATTAAAACAAGTTTTTTTTTTTTTTTTTTTTTTTTCAGCGCGTACAATTTAATATATATATATTTTTTTAAACCAATTTATTTATTTATTTATTAAATTTAAAGAAATTAATAATTTAACGGGAAATACTTTTATATTATATTTTGGTAAGATTTTGTTAATGATTACATTCAGATAAAATTTTGTTAATGATTGTTTTATATAAATTATTAATTACTATTTTTTAACGACGACATTAATAGCAAGAGTTAATCGTCTGCTCTCAATTGTATTATTTATTCAGGCAATTTTTAATGTGAAAAATCCTGAATGATGAACAGCTGTTGCTTAACTATTCGATGTCGCATTTAACTTTTATTTCAAATATTTCATTAAACTACTGTCAAATTTCGTGGTGTCAGAAGAACTGACAATAAAATTGAAGGCAATGACAAATTTTCTCAAAATGATTTTACTAATTTATAATTAATTTACATCTCAAAAAAATTCAAAATCTGGGTAAATAGGAATTTTACAAATCAAGTAATCTCGACAAAAAGCAATAATTTGACAAAATGTTCATGATGAACAATAATTAACGGTGAACAAAATTGAAATTCAAATAATTGTGATCAATCTTTTTATATTTCTTGTTCTAATTGTGAAAAATACTTATGTTTTCATGATTTTTCTACTTTTAATCATAATTGTTATAAATTAGAAACTATATTCTTAGCTTTAAACATGTTTTTTTTTTTTTTTTTTTATATAAATAAAAAAATGCATATCTTAAATTCATTCTTAATACTTTATTAATTGGAATACTTAAAAAAAAAATATCTTCTTAATGTAATAAATATTTTCTCTTAAATTAATAATTTAATTTAATTAAAAACATATAGAAAAAAAATATTGAAAAATATTGATCGAGCGCCCTTGCGGGACTCGATCCCAGGACCTCCGTATCCAAAGTCAAGCACGCTAGCACTGCAACATCCGTTCACAGAACGATATGTGTTTTGTTGGCTTTTATAGAAATAACTAAAACTAATAGAGGGCATATCTCACTCCATGGGAGTTGTTGCAGCAAATTTGTACGGTACCCAATGTTTTCGACCATGCTCTTTAATTTAAGCTTGGTTTGGTTTCAATAGCAATTTTACTGATTCATACTTCCCTTGTTAGTGATGGATCACTAATTCATGGAAATGAACTGACTGATTTCACTAACCACATATTTATGTAAACAGCGGTTAATGGGTAATTGAAAAAAAAAAAAAAAAAAAAATGCACTGTCGTTGAAAAGTAATAGGTTAAAAACTTTGAATAAACATCATAAAGTGGAAAAAAAAAAAAAAAAAAAAAAAACCTCGCAACAGTTGTTTCGGGTCAAATAAAACATGATATTTGGTCAGGCGAACAAAGCAGGCACAGGTGCTGCAAATAAAGCAGCTATTCAAAGTTTTTAACTTATTTGCGGTTAATGGGTTCTAATTTCAAAGTACCGTAAAAAGAAAAGGCGGATTATTTGAAGATAATAAATATCAATGAGATGGCAAAGCCTGAATGATCTAAAATGATCTGAAATACCAATGAAATGTTTCTGAAGTTCTTGAATGATCTGGCCAGCAGCCAATTAATTTTAAAGAAAATTGTAATACACTCCTAATTAGGTCGAAGACTGAAATTCAGAGAATATGGATTTGATAGCTCTTTGGCAATTTTTGTACGATCTAAGTCTTAAACAATACACCTTACAGCACGAGTAGAAAGCGCTAAATAGAAATAACAAAGAATATTTTGGGATTTTTGAAGGATACTTCCATTACTGTAATTTAATTTAATATTCATTCCTTCCTTGTATAGATATTCTTGATGTGATTCAGACCTTGAGTCTTACAATAGAACTTTACTTCTTGAAAAAAGTAAAATTCAAAATTAATATTGCCCTTGAAACTTACAATAGAATCCATATCTCGAAGAAAAGTAAAATCTATCTTCAGATCTTTAATCGGCGAGTTACTATAATAGCTGAACAATACTTTCAGCTACATTGTTTTGCCCATCATACTATAGCAATTGACTGTGAGGATGATAGGTATTTCTTTATAGTCTGTTCGTTGTTCAAAGCAGTTGAAGAGTAAAAATTAAGTTTGAGGCCGTTGTACTTTACTCTTAGACCCCTGAAATTGACCTTAATCTCTTAATAATGCAGATATCAATGGATATTTCTGCTTCGGGTGACTGAGAATATAAGTTTTGCAGCTTCAAAGATACGTGTTAACTTTCTCTCTCTGGCAGCGTTTGTGATTTTCAAAATACTGCCCACTAGAGAGTTTGTTTTATATTCCGAATGACTTCATTTACTCACAGATAGTCTTATTATTCGAATTTTCTTAATTCTTTTGTTGCCAACTTAGGGAAAATTTTGAAAGAAAGTTTATTATTTATTATTTTACTTTTATACATCTTATTTTATATTAAATATAATACTATTTTTCTGTTTAATTATAAGCAGTAGCATTATTACTATTATCACTATCACTTATTTATTTATTTATTTATTTATCAATTACAGTACAATCTTCTTAAAAATTTTTTAAAGTGCTTCATTGTTAATTTAATTATTTTTTTTTAAATAACTGTGTTTTTATAATTCCAAATAATTAGTTTTATTTTATTACTCCACACTTTTTTCATATAAAATATAAATAATTTTTAGTAATTTTTATAAAATCTGAACAAACAAAAGCTTATAAAAATAAGTAGAAATATAAATATACAATTTTTTATTTAAAAAAAAAAAAAAAAAAAAAAAAAAGCACTGGCATTTTATTTAGAACTACATGAAAATAAAGTATCTGGCTGAAGATAAAGCCTTGATTAGTAAAATGACTTAACGGTTGAATTTCTTGTGCTTTGAGAAATAAAATGAAAAGTATAATAATTTTTATGGTTTGTTTACATTCATTCATAAACTTAACTAAAATGAAGAAAGTGAAACGAAATAATAGTGTTATTATTATTATTTTTATTATTTTTGTCTTTTTTTATGTATTAAAACATCATTATTATTATTATTATTATTATTATTTTTGTCTTTTTTTATGTATTAAAACATCATTATTATTATTATTATTATTATTATTTTAATAGTATATTTTAAAACGAAATTTTCTGATTGCAGTTATTTTAATTTCACACCACAACAATCTTGAAATACTTCCATCAACTATAAACAAGTTTAACTAATTTCTTTCCTTCACCTACAGAATGCCTGTTGTTACGTCGTTCTAGCAATTTTTACTTTCTTTTCCTTCTTTTATTAAATGATGAACCATAAAAAATGTCAACTTTAATAATACGCAAAAAGAAAAAAATTATTATAGTTATTTTTATATTTATACCATTAACTATTCAAAATAAAAAAAAATTTCAATAAGATACACGTATTATACACATACACACGCATACACACACACACAAAAAAAAAAAATCGAGGTTTTCGAAAGAAGCCAGGCGAAATTACTTTGATTCTTTCTTAAAAAAAAAAAAAAAAAAAAAAAAAATGGTTTCCCGTAAATGTATTTGAAAAATTCCCAGGAAAAATGGGCGTAACTTAAATTTACTTTTCCCTCTCCCTTTAAATATAGAAAATGGAAATTTGGCGCAAAATAAATGAATAAATAAAATTAAATTAAATTAAATTAAAATTTCTACCCCCCCCTCTTTTTTTTGTTATATTTTTATAATATATAATTACATTCATTATAATTAATTTATTTTTTCTGAAAATTGACTTTCTCGTTCCAATTTTAACTATCAATAGCAGAAATTTCTGTTTATAGTATCAGAGCATAATTCTATTTAGAGATCACTCTTTTAAAATACATATATCGTATGATAACAAATCTATTACTTTTAAGCGTCATGTACAACATTTGAATAGCGCTCTTTAAGAAATTTTATAAATTTCAATCTTTTTTAATGATAGCGCCTTTAACTTCCGCAATATTGCTGACATTTACGAAAACCTAATAGAACCGATCTTCTAAATTCAAAAGTAATACACTAATAATTTGGTTATTGGGAAGAAATAACACTAGGCTCACATTATCTCTCTGATATTAAGGGATGTATTGTATTATTATAGTCATATTTTGCTTACGAAGGCTTAAATGGGACTTTTACCTATAGAAAGACTTGCACTCCCAAAAACAATATTCGAACTGGGAATCCAACTGGACACCTCCCAAACAGTGACTAATAAGCAAACGCTAAGAAACAGGAGACATGAAAATGTTTTATTTATTACAAATAACAATAAATAGTCTAAGATCCGGTCTACTTTGAACAACCATCATCTGTTTTTTTAATGAGAGTTCGTTTTGAATAAATTGTAACACATAAACTAACAAATTGAGCATAGGTTGCCTAACTATACCCTGGCCATACTACCTTTAATTAAGCCCAATTTAATTAATTTTTTAGTGGTTTCTTCCCTCATTTGCTTAAAAAAAAAGAAATAGGTTGCCTATCATTTTCTTGGCCGTGCTAGAGGGTTGTCTGGTGTAAACAGGTGTGTTTGGATGAGTATTTTACTCTCATTTTTTTAAAATAAACTATGCATCAAAATGAAGATAATTTAATTGAAAACACGATGGTAGTAGGTTGCTAAAGTAAAAATTGGCCAAACACCAAAGTACGAATATTGGAGTGAGAGTGTGGGACGCGGAAGAGAAGCGTTGCACGTATGTGATAGAAAAAACACGTACCGTATACTGAAAAAAAAAAAAAAAAAAAAAAATAAATAAATAAAACGGATGGACTCGTTTTGGGAATAAAAAGCTTTCATTTACAACATTAGGGGGTTCTGCCTCCATGCTCGCTCCGTTCGCAAAACCCGACAGTCTTCATTCGCCAACCTCTGTGGTGCTTCTCCTTGTTCGCAGATTTGCATTTCTCTGAGTAGGGGTATTAATAGCGCATATCGAAAGACAAAGACAGAACAATATTATAGAAATTCTCATATTTCGTATAGAATTGAAATGCGCACTATTTATTCCTATATCGTCTTTTTAAATGAAATAATGTGTCAATAACTTGTCTTAACCTTTAGAGACGGGCTCTTTTAAAATACCAGCGTGACAACTACTGTCACAGTTCCTCTCTAAAGTTTAACATTTGAAAACTTAATAGCAATTTGCCACTATTTTGGGCAGAAACATTTGCTGGACACACAAAATCCACAGCGGCAGCAGATATACATATATATATATATATATATATTTTTTTTAAGAATAGAGAAAATCTTTTAATATCTAGATAATTTAGCAATACAAACTCTTTGAGCGATTTTTAAATTTTTTTCAGAATTTTTCGGTAAATTTTTTCGACAAAGTATTTTTTTTTTTTTTTAAATCTATTATCTGCATTTTCTAGTACATATACTTTCTACTATTCCATTTTTCAGTTAATTTATGACAATGTAGCATATTCTATGTATTTTTTAACGTATGGCTAGGTTTGTAATGGCCTTTGCAGAAGTAAAGATGTAATTTTTGAAAATACATTTTTTCTATAATATGGCCTAGTCAGACACATTGAAAATGGATATGTTATGTGAACATTATAAAATTTTCATTTTTATTATTTGAAGTGTTTTATAATTTATCTATAATTATCAATAGGCGGCAAGAGTTAAATTGGCTGTCAGGGTCCCGGAAATGAAGTTCTTGATGAAAAATGTCCGAACTACTTCAGCGCCAAATTTCAAAAATCTCCAAGGGGTCTTCTAGTAAAGCTGTTCTTATTCAACACCCAACCGTCTAAGTAAAGTTCTGAGTTCAAAATAACAGTCTTTCACTTTTTTTTTTTTTTTTTTTTTTTTTTACACTATTCATGAAAATTTAATTTACCTGGTGACTAGGATGTCAGAGACTGAAAAATCAAAATAATAAGAGAAACTTTACTTTGATTTGGCAAGTTGGCTAATAAACGCATTTATTAACGCGGAATTTTTAGTTGATAACTTCATTAATTAACCCCTTAACTGCCCCGGGCGTATATACACGTTTTTCCGAAGTACGATCATTTGTACTATACTGCTACCAGTGAAACTACTGGCACTGTTTGACAGTACAATAAAATAAACTTGAAAGTTATCTTGACAATATTTTTTAAAAATATACTCATTTCAGAGTTGAAAGAGAACAGTGGCATTTTGAAGCGATTTTCGTAAATTCTGCAGCTGAGGGTTAAGGTGATAGAAATTTCAGACCAAGATAAATATGTTCCTTGGGTTAATCAGCAGATCAGTAACTTAAATGAAAGAAAAAAAAAACATATAGACGACTTGCTTCACATCTGCAACGAAGCCAATCTCTTTGGTAATGAAAGAGGCATTTTCGGAACATTTTATTTCCAATGACGTCACATATTCCGTTGCATATCTGAAACAAATCGTGTTGTATGTTAAATTTTTTCGTTTACTTAGCGAATCGATCTGTTTCAGAACTTTCTCTATAGTATACGGTGCATCTTTTTTCTATTGCATACGTGCAACTCTTCTCTTCTGCGTCCCACACTCTCTCGAATATTTGTACTTTGATGTTAAGCAACCCTGTGTTTGGTCAATTTTTACTCAGACAACCTAGTACCACCATGTTTGCAAATAAATTATCTTCATTTTGATACATATTCTATTTAAAAAACAGATGAGATAAATTACTCATCCAAACCCACCTTTTACACCAGGCAACCCTATAGCATGGCCAAGAAAATTAAAGGCAACCTATTTTTTTCTTTTACTTAAATCCTGTTCTTTCGATTGATAACAGTCTTTAAAAAAATGAAGGAAGAAGCCGCTAAAAAATTACTCAAATTGTGTTTAATTAAAGGTAGCATGGCTAGGATACGGTTAGGCAACCAATGCGCAATTTGTAAGTTTATATATTACCTTTTATTCCAAATACCACTCATTAAAGAAAAAAAAAAAAAAAAAAAAGATGAGGGTAATTCAGAGTAGGCCGGATTTTGTATTAAATAAAGTATTTCGATATTTAAATAATGTTACTACATTTTTATTTACGTTACTTTTCTATTTAAAAATGGAATGAATGGTTTTAAATGAGTAAAATACATGAAGTATTATTTCATCACATTTTACTAACCTCTGTGAGAAAATGCTTCTTTTTTCTAGCCAAATGTAAAATAAATGAGATTAGAATTACTTTTAAGAAAAAAAATATATATATATATCGCATTCTTTTGGATCGTAATTTGTCTGAAGATTACATCCAATAAGAATTGAAACATAATGATCCGAGAATGTTTCATTGATATTTACCTTGGTTCATTATTCTTTCATTTATCTTTGTATGAATGACTCCAGCGACCTTATTTAAATACGAGTTTGGATGCTCAAATCGATTTTGACTTGCGACATTAATTATGGGATAGTGAGTTTGGTTCATTTTCCTAATTCATTTCTGACTTTTATGTGGGTTTATGTTATGAAATGCTTGTTCAGATCTTTTTCAGCATTGACACAGATAGGAAGGTTTGACACCCTCATCCTCATTTCTTTTCGTGCACTTTTCTTTTTTCTTTCACTATTTTGACACAGTTAAGAGTAGTTTTAAATTGACCTCGAAAATTATTTAACTAAGTGAGTGCGCTTGTTTAAAAATGTCATTTTCTTTAGTGTACACATTTAAGTTAGAATAAGGGATATAAACCTATTCATACACAACCTTAAAAAATTTCTACTAGCTTTTGAAGGTCACTGCAGTTAGAGGAATAAAATATGGTATAGTGCAAATATGGCGTGAGAGTTGATGCTAACAAGTACTTGCTAGATTGTCAGTTTTACAATACTAAATAAAAGAACTGGTGTACAATCAATTTTCAGACTAAAAGCTTCTTCACACACCATAAAACTAATGAAATCACTACCGGTTAATTACCGGTTATGTGACCTTTGTTCCTCTATGCAAATTATTATTTTAATTTTATATTATTTTGATATCAGGAATAATCTGTAAGTTTTTATATATTTTTGAAAGTACTTTTATTTTTCCTTAAAAAAAAAAAAAAAGAAAAAATAAATAAATAAATAAATAAAATAATAATAATGAAGTAAATAAATGGCTTTAAAAAAGAAAACTAAAATGAGAGATGAGGTTAAGAATACATTAGAGATAAATGAAGATACTCATACCTAGTGAAATGCACATACCTAGGTTAGGGAAGCAAATGAACGATTGGAAAAGGTAGAAAAAGCCCGTTTATTATGTTCATAGACACGTGTATCTTTACCTAATAATAATGCATTCTCAATATCATCTTCTATTTTCTTAAAGAGTATATACATACACACACATACGTATATATATGTATATATAATTATTTATTTATTTATTTTTATTTTTATTTTCAAAAATGAACTTAAAAGAACTGGAGATAAAGAACTAATAGTAGTTTGCAAAAACGATTCCCAATTCAACGTAATGATTCGATTAATGATTTGTTAAGAAACATGTCATGGATTTTTTTTTTTTTTATTCATGCATTAATTTGTTCAAAAGTATCAAAATACAAGAAAACAGGTTACTGTTTAACTTTTGAAAAACAGTATATTTTCTCGTTAAATATATAATATTAAACAGAAAGGGGAAATATTAAAAATACGTACAGAATGCTTAACACATTCTTTACAAATTTTAAAAGTTGACACAGAAATTTGTTATTACAACAAATAAGAGAGTGGAACGACGTAAAAAATTCCCGTATTGTTACCCGAATAGATGCTAGCAAATACTATGGAACTATTGCTATTACGCAATCCCTGAAGAGTTATGGTGGATGCTTTATACTTCTCGATTTTTTTATAAAGAACAGTAAGTAATGAGGTATATTACAGAAAAACAGATAAATTAAACACACGAGAAAGATTAAATCAGACTGTGCAAAAATCTTTCTGCAAATTGTAAAGTTAATAAAGCAGTTGTACTTCTACCTCAGAGAATCTACTGACAGTACCTTAAAGTGCCTTTAGTTTAAAAAGCGTATAAAATAGAATTTGTGGAAGAAATGTCAAATATATTTATAACAAGAACGAAAAGTCATTCGATAAGCATTGATTATTAGCACTTTCCAACTGTATGTACTTGTTGTACCGTATAACTTTCAATATTCTTTGCCTACGTTAACATACGACGGACAGACGGGTGGACTGAAACGCATACAGACAGACTAATTGAATTCATAGACAATCTTAAACATTTGTTGGAAAGTGTTTAAAAAGCTTAACGCAAAAGAAAATGCAGCCCGTAGATTCTGATTGCAGCTTTTAATATATGTGAATATATTAGTGTAGCCCTGTAAATCTGCAGGTTAACTATACCATATGCTATACAAAACATTATTTCAGCATAATAACATTGAATGTCAATTTCTTTATTAATTTTTCAGTAGAAAGCTATTTAAATGTGATTTCTAAAAATGTTTGTCCTAAAACGCAATGAATTGACATTTAACTTTTGGGGTGTCCCTGAACACAAACCAGTTGTACAGGACCTATTAATGCCATTTTAAATAGGGAACATTCCATGGTGAACTTGTATATTAATTTTTAAAATTTCTGAAAATATTTATGGACGTTGGGGGCGGGCAGACGGACAGCCGGACTGACGGATACTTAAAAATTGTTAGAAAGTGTTAAAAATTATTAATGTAAACGAAAATGCAATTCTAACAAATTTCCAACAATTGCCTTTAATGCAACTGAATATTTTTATGTAGCCCTGCATATTTGATGTTAATCATACTATGTTCTATAGAAAGCATTCTTTCGTGCATATAAATAACATATTTCAATTGCATTAAGATTTGTGCAAAGTACAGTTACTAAAATTTAGTTTACAGAAATATCTCTTATAGAACGCAATGCTTTGGAGTACTTTCGGGTGTCCCTGTTCACAAACCAGTAGTTACTCCATTTTCTATAGGAAATATCCGATAGTGAACTTGAATAACATATTTCAATTTCATTAAGATTTGTGTACAGTAAAGGTATTAAAAAAAAAGGTTTATAGAAGTACCTCTCATAGAACACAATGCTTTGGAATATTTTCGGGTGTCCTTGTAAACAAACCAGTAGAGATATTCACTTCATTTTCAATAGGGAAAATTCGATAGTGAACTGGAATAACATATATCAATTTCAAGAAATTCCACGAAGATTTATGGGAGTTAGAGCGCGGACAGACAGACAAACCGAAGTCATTAACACTTTTCAACCTTGTTGGAAAGTGTTAAAAAGAAAATAGCCGGTTTTATTTATAGGATTGAAAAAAGTAAAAAGTTAGATTGCCTGAAATCTGGTAACACTTTTATGAATATTTTAAATGCGTATAACTTGTTTTTAAGTGGATATTTTAATGGGTATTAGATCATAACTGTATGCATATTTTGGCATTTTTTATATAGAGGAGAGTAGGGAGAAATGGGACAGTTTTGACAAAAATATTTTTTACAAATTTACTTTTACTGGTACAACACTGTAAGTTTCACAGAAACAAATTGAAACATTTTAACATCTTTTAAAAATATAAATTTGATGGTAATTATTAAAATATTAATTTTATAAGCCAATTAACATAGTCATAAAAAATGTCCCATCCCTCCCTTATATGAGGGAGGGATGGGACATGTTTATAAAGTTAAATACATAATACACAGACATACTATGAAAAATGACAAAAACAGTGGGACACGATGCATGTAAAGTTAATTAATTACGAATACCACCTATTTTATCCAACATTAGAGTATAATGTACCTCTTAAATAAAAATTTTCAAATTCTCAATCAGTTCATCTTTTTTTTTTTTTTTACTTCTAGCAGAGAAAATACTGTTTTTTAGTTCAAATATTCAAAATTAAGTTTTTGTTATATTTATATGTTTTATGATTCCCTGAATATTAATAAAGTTTTTAGTGGCTAGTCTGGGTGTGTTTCAGCATATCTCAAGAACAAATATTACCAAGAAATTCTAACTGTAATTGGTGAGTGTAATTTCTTTTGTATGTTTTACCATGTCCAGGAAAACTGCTCAGGAATGAAAATGAATTCCTCATACATGTATGGTAAATGAAGTATTTTTAAAAATTAAAATGGTAAACAAAAGTCGTGTGAATGCCACACCAATTATTTTCCATGATTTTGAATTTGTTTCGTGCATTTTCTTCTTCCATCTATTCATTCATTTGCCTCTTGATATTTTCTGAATATCTCTGATATATCAGAATCTTCATTCTTCTTTCTTTTCTTACATGTCCCATCCCTCCCTTTTCATTATTTTCAAAAAATAATTTATTATTAGACACACACTACTTTTAGGCTTAATTTAGCTACTAATTCATAAAAGTTATATTATTAGGTATATAAAATGTGAAAAGTGATTATGCTGACATCAGTAAGTGACGCTGAAAACTTGCCTTGAAAATTAAGCAGTTGTTTACTTTTAGTGTTATAAAATAGTTTTTTTGTTACATAAACTTACAGAGTTCTCCATCTAAAATGATACATAGCAACAAATATGGGGCTGTAGTTACTTCACCTGGTGGAAGTGTCAAAAATTAAAAACAATGTTTATTTTAAGAATAATTTTAGGTGCCCCATCCCACCCAGTGTCCCATCCCTTCCGACTCTCCCCTACATAAAATCTACGCTCTTACTAATGTGTTCTACCAACTGTTAAAATTTGTTCTATTAGTTTAGAAGTATCCTTATGCTAATATTACTATTGTTGTTGTTGTTATTTATTTTTAGGTTTTAAAAACCAATCCTTGTCCCGTTTCTTCTTCCTGCCATGCCTTTTAAATAATGAGAGAGTTTTTTTTTTTTTTTTTTAATTTATTTATTTATTTTATTTTTTTGTTATACATGACTGATTGATGGATTATTATTTTTTTTCTTAGGGTGGAGTTTAATGTGGAGTTTAATGTGGGTGGAGATAAATGTTTTTTTTTTTTTTTTTTTTTTTTTTTTTAAATTATTATTATTATTTTATTTATATATTTATTTGTCGGTCGATGTTTTTACTATTAATCCATTACTAGCACTTGTTTGGTAATGTTTCCTTTTTTCCCCCTGTTAATAATAAAAATAAAACAAGAAGGAAAAATCATGCTATACGCATTGATTATTAGCACTTTCCAATGTACATAATTGTTATACCGTATAATTTACAATGCTCTTTGCGTACATAATCACACAACGGACAGACAGTAGTTCTGAAAGGCATACAGATAGACTAATCTAATTTCTAATCATTCTTAAACATTGTTAGAAAGTGTTAACATAAAAGAAAACGTACCCCTTTTATTCTAATTGCAGTCCTTAACATGCTAGTGTTAAGGTTTTTTCCGTATACCTGCAACTACAAAAAGCGGTCATGAAAAAGCTAACTTTTTGCTCATATTATAGAAAGTTAATTATTATAATTATGTTGTTTGCTCGTTTTATAAGCAAACGAAATGAAAAAATGATATTTCATGTTAACAAACTAAGAAAACATAAGGTGCTAAGTAAATAAATATATGTTCTCAAAGGACCATTCAACCTGATTTATAGCTAAAATTCCGGATACGGATACAGATCTTTTATTTCTGGCGGATATCTGCGGATACGGATTCAGAGCTCCGACACATGTCTAATATGAAGAAAACTGCAATTCCAGCAAATTTCCAATAAAAGCCCTCAATGTAACTGAATATTTTTGTGTGGTCCTGTAAATCTAATGCTAATTATACTACATTCTGTTATAGACATTCTTTTGTGCATATGAATAACATATTTCAATTTTATTAAGATTTGGGCAAAGTGAAGTTGTTAAAAATTGGTTTATAGAAATACCACTCATAGAACGCAATGATTTGGAATACTTTCGGGTGTCCCTGTATACAAACCAGTGATGGTACTTACTAAATTTTCAATGAGGAACATTCGATAGTGGACTTGAATAACATATTTCAATTTCATTAAGATTTGTGTAAAGTAACGGTATTAAAATATGGTTTATAAAAATACCTCTCATAGAATACAGTGCTTTGGAATACTTTTGGGTGTCCCTGTACACAAACCAGTAAAACATTCTCAGCATTTTCAATAGAGAACATCCGATAGTGAACTTTAATATCATATATCAGTTTCAAGAAATTCCATGAATATTTACGGGAGTTAGAGCGCGGATAGACAGACAGACAGACAAATCTAAGTCATTAACACCTTTCAACCTTATTGGGCAGGGTTAAAAACATTTAGAAAGTGATAAAAAAGATTAATATTAATGAAAATGCAATTCCAGCCAATTTCTAATAATACTCATTAATATACCTGAATATTTTTTGTGGTCCTGTAAACCTAATGCTGATCATACTGTAACTGTAATCTATGGAAAGCATGCTTTTGAGCATATGAATAATATATTTTAATTTTATTAAAATTTGTACAAAGTTCTTAAAATTTGGTTCATAGAAATACTTCTCATAGAACTCAATGTTTCGGAATATTTTCGGGTGTCCATGTATACAAACTAGTGATGGTATTTACTTTATTTTCGATGGGAAACATCCTATTGTGGACTTCAATAATATATTTCAATTTAATTAAGATTTGCGTAAAGTAACGGTATTAAAATATGGTTTATAGATATACCTCTCGTAGAACACAATGCTTTGGAATACTTTCGGGTGCTGCCCCTGCATACAAACCAGTAAAGGTCTTCACTCCATTTTCAATAGGGAACATCCGATAGTGAACTTGAATAACATATATCAGTTTGAAAATATTCCATGAGTATTTACGGGAGTTAGAGCGCGGACAGACAGATAAACAGGCAGACGGACGTACGGACAAACCGAAGTCATTAACACTTTTCAATCTTGTTGGAAAGTGTTAAAAATAGAACGTATATACCTCACTTTAATCTCACTGTATGACACTAGATGCTGCATGTAGCCGTTTTTGTTCAATAAAGAATTTTGTGCTCTCGCTATTTTTGCTTGGTATTTCTCACGATTTCATGTACAGTCGGTAACAAAACTATCCGAACAGTAGCAAAAATTTCTATATAAAAAAAGTAGAGTTAATACTGTTTTGTTAAATAAATCCTTGTCGAATCATGTTCTTAGTCAGTCTAAGAACATGATTCGACAAGGATTTATTTAACAAAACAGTATTAACTCTACATTTTTATATAGGAATTTTTGCTAGTGTTCGGATACTTTTGCTACCGACCGTACATTATAATGAAATCCTGTTTTACTTCAAGAATCTACCACCAATCTTAGAAAAAAATATAAGGCGCACAAAAAGGAAACACTATTTTATACTTTTTTAACCCTTTCAGGACCATAAGATTTCCAAGACTAAATATGCCAATACAACACAATATTTTAGCTATTGTGGGTGTAAAGTAAGAGAATATCACCAGAAAGACATAGCAGGGTGTATAGGTTTCCTATAATTTCATGGGAAATATTTTCCCTATGGACCATAAAAGTAAATAAATGAAGAGTTAGGTTGATTATATCGGTATTTTATTTATTGCTTTGTAATACAAATTTATTGCTTTGTAATATAAAAATTATCAGAAAAGTAAAATAAATAGCTAGTTATGGTATTCTACGAAACAATTTCGTTTACTTGTGAAGCACAAGTGGACATTGCACATAACACATTTATTATGTGTCCTATTTTCTATAGGTTTTTTTTTTATTCGTTCAGAAACACATTTGCTGCCTTGGGCATACGTTTTATTTTGACATTCAGTAAAAAAAAAAAATATCGATTCAATAATAATTGAACAATCGATAACGATTTTTGTAGAAGGGAAAAATATTTCCCTTGGGCGTGAAAGGGTTAAGGTACTAATATTTTTTTCGACCTCTATATACCAATCGTGCTACTAAAGTATTCCTTCACTAAATCCTCAATTATTATTATGATGAGGTGATATTCATAATTTTTATTTCATAAATCTTTAAAAAATACTCTTAAGTAACTAAAAAAAATATTTTTAATTTTTTTTCCCCGTGTGCATGTTTCATAAAGCGGTAGATAAAGGGTCAAAGCCCCAAAAAATTTTTTCCCCTTTCTTTATTTCGTTTTAACGTTTAGCTCCTAAAGTGCGCAGAAATTTTAATACAGAGTGGCAACTTTTCTTTCGCTCAAGGGTTCTTACATCAGAATATGAATATATTTTAGCATTTTCTGAAGCTTGCATACTTTTTATAGGGAATACTATGTGTGTGACGTTGCAATTAAAAAAATTTTGAAACTGCGTTATATTAATGATTAATTGTTTTTCTCTTAATTTATTTTGGGGTTTAAGAGTAATATCATACTACCAATTCATAAATTTAATTCGTTTTTGTGATAAAAATTTTACTTTAAAATCTGTCTAAAACTAGAGAAAAATAGACACAATTGATTTTTTTTTTTTTTTTTTTTTTTTTTTTGGGGGTGGGGGTGGGTGGGGGGGGGGCTTAATGCAGCAACTAACAAAACAAAATATAAATATAAATAAGCTTTACAAACGAACTAAAACTCCTTCTAAAGTACATTTTTAAAGAATAAATCAATATTAACTTCTATTACTTTATTCAGTTAACTTTACATGCGTTTCATCGAAACAAGTTGTTCCAAGTAGATCTCTAGAGCAAAAAATGATTAATGCAAGGGAGCTATGCTCCTACATGCACATAATTTTCCCCCTAGTTTATTACTACTATTATCAGTAATTCATATTAATTTCACAATCATTCATTTAAAGTAACTCTCATTATGCACATTTATACAAAGTTTTGTCTTATACTGGCATGTTAAGAATTATGAAAAAAAAATAGGATGCCGGCGCCACCTGTTGAGTAATTGATCTCAAAATGTAATCAGAACTAATTTAGTTCAAGGTACAGCTAAATACCAAGTTTCGTTAAATGTGGTTTATTGGTTCGTGAGATACAGCTTCCACAAAATTAATGATACACACATACCACATGCAGACAGACCGACAGACAGACATTTTCCCAAAATGATCAGATCGTGTTCGGGACATATCAGAATGTGTAAATCTGTCGAAAAACGGATATCGAAAAGTTTTACGAATCCAATACTTGCTTTTTTATGTATATAAAAGAAAGTAAAAAAAGAGAAGGAGAAGAAAAAAGAAATAAAACAATCTTGATTATTACGAAATATGAGAACTAGAGTTATATCCACTTCTGATTTTAGCTGAATACTTAATTTTTTATAGAAATATTTTTTCATGTATGGGGGAAAAAAAAAAAAATCAGAATTGGGAAAAATATTTTTCACTTCCATTCATTAGGGACTCCGGAGGTGTGCCACAAGTGCCTCGCCGTAAATCAGGGCCTGCTCTACATTCAGTTAAAATAGAAAAGTATCTATTTTACGAATCTATATAAATAAAGTAAAGAGTTTGTCGGCGGAACACATCCAGGCGTACCACCTCTATTTTTGATTGGGCTAGGTTTAACTACTTTGGTGATGAAAGTCGGCCATTTTTTTTTAGTAAAAATGAATTTTTTTTAAAAATAGATGCATAAATGTTATACTTTTTTAAAAGAGCTATAAAAACTGTTCATTTTTTGTGAGGACACTATATACATCAAGTTATTAGATTTAAAGATATGACGTTGCAAAGTTTCACAACGCGATATCATTCAGATGCTGTTCATGAAGGTCGGCCATTTTTTTTTTATAGTAAAAACTGATGATTTTTTTTAAAAGATACTGCATAGATATTATACTTTTTTAACAGAGCTCTAAAAACTGTTTATTTTTTGTGAGGACACTATATGCATCAAGTTATTAGATTTAAGGATCTTAGTTGCAAAGTTTCACAATGCGATATCATTCGATTGCTGTTATCTTAAAATAAGAGTCTAATATTAAACAAAAAACAGTCTAATATTAAAGAATAATGAATAACTTTTTAAAAATTATAAGTTTTGAAGTTCTAGGAGCTGCAATTTTTAAATTACAGCGTACTTATTTCCCATGCGTAATACATTAAATTTGTAAACAATTGTTGATTCATTATTGACAATCATTCACATAAGACCATAGCATTGTTGCGAAACGAGTGCAAAACGAAAGAAATATTTAATTTAATTTAATTTGTAATATGTTATTTTGACTTTTTGACCTTAAAAGGAATTTTTAATTATGTACAAAGCACAAAATGTGATATAAAAAATAAATAGTGATTCAATTCTTTTGAAAATTCATTTAAATTTAGTGACCCGCGAAGCGGGAGTAGCCTGCTAGTACTATACATATACGGGTGGGGCAATTGAAGTGTAACACAGAAACTAACGTTGTGTATAAAGAAAAACAATTATTGAAAACCTTTTTTATAAAATGACCTTACATTTGAAGGATCGTAACATTATACAGAATTTTCAATATAACCTATTTTATTTTTATTTAATTGCTTAAAACGCTCATTCATACTTTCCACTGCAGCACGCATCTCATTTTGCAGAATTTCGTTCCATACTTTTGTTAAAGCTTTTCTAAGTGAATCTAAACTGTTGTATCTAGAAGAACAGACTTTGTTCTATAATGTACCCCACAGTTAACAATCTAATTGATTCAGATCAGGTCCGTAAGGGGGCCCATTTGGTTGCCTTTATAAATGAAGGAACATTTTTCTCCAACCACACTTGGGTAGTACATGCTTTATGGATGATGTAGAGTAGTTTTCTAAGATGGAAGTCATTTTTCCAAAACGAAATTGTGACCATTCCATTAAACAACCTTCCAACATTAATTTTTGGTACTTTTGAGCATTGGTTTTTGTACCTTCAGGAACAAAAACAGGAAGTATACGATCAGTGGCAATTACTCCGACCCAAACCATATGTTTTCTGTCTTCTACTGACTCTTAGCAGGTCTGGATCCACAGAGGATTTTGTTCTTGACCAAACTCTATCGTTTTGTTTGTTGAGATGTTGTTCAACAGTGAATAATTTATCATATGAGAACACATTGTTTTTCAATTTGCCATGCGCAAGCCTTTGCTTCAGCGCTCTTCACTGAGAAAAAATTCTGTAACTGACATCTAGAACCTAAATTGTGGCTCTAGAAAAAATAGTTCCATGTCATCCTTATAAATTCTAGTCCCCTTTGAAAGCGAGTTCTAGAAACCCCTGTTAGAAATCTAGAGAGTTTGCCTATATTATCGAGGACAAAGTTATTTAAAAATCTCTGCAAATAAATGCGAATACAAGAAACGGGTTTCAGCAACTATAATATTGGTTTATGACCCAATTCTAGAAAATCAAGCGAGAATTTCTCGCAATACAAAATATTCAGAATATTTAGAACATTCAGACTATTGTTTCACGATCTAGAAATGTGTAGACTAGAAATTCTCGATCATTTCTTCTATTCAGTTTCTTGGCGTACCTTATGCGTATAGCTCAGAAATCTATATTTCTAGTTTAGGGATTTAGAAATTGACCACTTATTCATTCTAGATGAAGGCGGTATACTATTTTTTCTCAGTGTTGCTTTTATGGCTCTAATTTTCTTTTGCTGTATATTTAGAAAATGTACTGTATATTTTTTATATGGTCGTGCATTTATTTTAGTATGGTCGTGTTATTTGTATAGTCGTGTAACTTATTTTAGGAATTCGTCTAACTCTTCTCGGCGAAATGCCCATCTCTGCAACCATTTTCTTTGCACTCCAGCAACTCCTCCAATTTTTCTCACACTTTCTTCACGTTCACTTCAGTCACAGCTATAGGTCTACGATCGCCACCATAACTCACATAGTCTTTTTACCAAAGGACAAAGTATTATTATCTTCTACCTTTTTTCATTCATCTTTCAAATGTGTTGTTACACTGCAAAGAATTTTTCTTGCTGTAAAAGAGTGCAACTTCAATATAAATTAAGGTGATCCTATTAAAAGAAAAATATAAATTAGATTTAATTAAAAACAACAGTGTTACACCTCAATTGCCTCCCGCTGCATATATATTTAAACAGGTTTTAACCTGGCAAAAAAATTACTTTAGAATTTTAGCGAAAATAGGCAAGCACTATTTTAGCTTTTTCGAAAGTTAATTAATTCTTTGGATACATTTCTTTTACTTAGCTTTGTTATACTCAGTTTTATTTTCTATTCTTTTGTTCATTGATGATTTTAACCAAGCATCCATATTTGTGACTTTAAAAATATGAATCAGGGAAACTATGTTTTGATTTTAACAATAGAAAAAGAGGTACTCATATCATCTGTGTAAAATGAAAAAGCAAATGAAAAATTAAGTAAAGTGTAGTGGTAGATAATCGTGAAATACTAGTACTAAGAATGCTTCTATGAATTCTGACATATTTTTAAATATTTTTGCATTTAAATTCAATCATTAAAAATTAAAAATAAATCCAAATTACTACATAAATAATCATTACCAAAAATTTCAGTCCTTTCGTAGTTTTTGCCTGCAAATATTACAAAAAAAAAAAAAAAAAAAAAAAAAAATCCGAGTTATTATATAGAGATATTTTATACAGTTATCCACTTTTAGATTTTTAGCGAAATTCTGACCAACATGTTTTAGCAAAATATGATACCTTTTAGCAAAATGCTAAGAAAACTAATGGCAGTTTAAACCCTGTATTTAAATTAAGCATAATATATGAAATGTTCTAGAGAAGCTAATGTACAGTGTTAATCCTGAAATATCATACTTTAAACATTACCCTGTATCACATAAAAGTATTAAAATATACTAGCACGATATTTTTCTTTTAATTGCAGAATAATAATTTTCTAAAATTTTAGTGTGCATCATTCATCTCAATAATATATATTTAAATAAATATTATAATTTCTGAAAGAATAATTGTGCTTCATAAAGATATGCATACTGACCCGAATATTTGAAAGCGTTTGCTAAAGCTTAGAAAATATTTCTAACGTTAAAAATATTTTTCCTTTCCTACACTTAAGCACGAACACACGTTTATTCCTGAAAAGAGTGAGATTATTTTTAAATTTTTTGTTCCTATTTCTAAACTAATATTTCATAGTCAATGATGTTAAAGGTCTGTTACATTAAATATTTAAAATGAGTTTAGTTACAAATTATAATTAGGTATTTAAATTCACATTCATATTTAAAATGATTTGATAGTGTGGAATAGATATGTAGAATAAAAAAAAATAATTAAAATAATAATTAAAAAAACCCTTCTATTTATTTAATTAATGTCAATTTATTTCTGGCAATATTTGTTTTGTTTTTTGACATTATTTTTAAAGTAAAAAATAATATCTTCAGTACCAGAATTTGATTGTAAACTGTTTGAGTGAAACGCTGCAGGAATTAGTGCAAGAAAACAAATTTTCTAAAGACAGTTTAACTAACACAGTTTGTCATGTAAAAATACTTCTTTTTATACCATTATTCCCTGCTGTGTGTATCCTCTGTTCTTTTCTATGCAAATGTTGAGGATTTTCAAGATCTCTTGTCATATTTATAGGTCACGCTTACCTTCTGTTTTTGTGCCCCACATGGAAGCAAAAAACCTATTCACTTAGAAGATGAGAAGATAAAAGATTTTTTTTTGTAACCTGTTGATTGTTAGACTTTATTGTATATTTGAGGTTAAGCAGTAGTTAACATAGAAGAATCTATGGTCAGTTTTAATTTAAGAGAACGGATTTAAGTTTGTCCGTAATGCGAGCTCGAAAGTTATGGATTTATCTCTATTTTAAGCATAGTGGCTGGTAATTGGAAATGCTTAAATTGGATTAGAAATTCTTTAGAAATTTACACAAGTTAAAAACAACTACAGATGTACGGGGGGAAGTGGGGAGGGTACGGTTATCTGAAATTATATGGTCTCGGAAAATTTTTACCGAAAATACTTCTAATCAGAATTAATTGAGTTTCAATTTTTTTTTTTTTTTTTTTTTTTTTTTTTTTATGAAGACTTGTATTACGTCGACTGTGGCTTTATTCCTTGAATAATGAATCATTTATTAAACAGTAAAATAAATTATGTTTTTCACTGTGGCACATTGATTCGATAAATTCAGAATTAAAAAAAAAAAAAAAAAACTTTTGTTAAAATATCAACTAATGATACCTTTTAAAACTAAAGAACAAGTTTGCTTTTTTTTAATTACATAAACAAAGATAGGAAGTTAAATCCATTTAAATAGATTTCACATGACCTTTTATTAACACAGTGATTTTTATAATGGCTATCAAAAAATGCTTTTTATTGGCTTACGTTTGAATATTATAGCTTACAGTGAATTCATACTTTTAATTGGAAGAAGTTCAATTATATGACGAAGAACAAAATTTACATAAAATATATTCTCTATATAAATATAAGTTTTAGCTGATTAAACCGATATTATGAGAGTTCTTTTTCTTTGTAGATATTATTAGGTTATCTATATCTAGTTTTCAACATTCACCAATTAATAATTCATGCGCCAATTATTTACTTAAGGAAGTATATCAAGTGTGATAACGAAAAAAGCCTTTGAATATTAATACGCAACTTTCTTTCACACTTGAATAAATTTGATTTTTTGTTAATGATCCTAATTAATCATAATTCTTTAAAAAAAAAAAAAAAAAAAAGGCAAAAATTTTCATTTTCTTTCTTAGTACTCTTCAACAACAAAATTCTTTGACTAATTAACTTAGTTTTAAGTGAGCTAATTTCTTATATTTTTTTTTTATTAATTTGTTAATATTTATTAACTAAATTTTTCATTTAATTAAATATTCTCATCCATTTTAAATCAAACGTGTCTCTTCCCGAAGTTTAATGTTCTTTAAACTTAGAAAGGAAAATTTCTCTCGTATGTTTTCTGTTTTTATTTGAGTTAGAATATCGATTTCTTTTTATTGATTTGTAAGACAGAAAAATACGAACATCAAAATGAAAGACCATGAAAAGAAAGATCTTGGAAGTGAAAAATAAGGCTAACCGGCTGCTTCCGTAATACGTTGAAATATTCTTGAATATTCAATATTCTGTTTTCTATTTTTATCTTATTTTTAACTTAGAGTAGGGTGTAGGGTAGGTGCCCCAGTGGTTGGCATGGTCCAGTAATTGACATCCCGGAATAATTAATGCATAAGAAAAATAAGAAAATCATGTATTTTACATATAAGAATTTTAACATTTTATGTCAAACACTGGAGCACAGGGTGCTAATTACTAGTAAAATAAATAACTAGCAGTGTCAAACACTGGAACATAGGGGGCCAATTACTGATAAAATGAAAAACTGGCAGTGTCAATTACTGGAACATTGAGTGGGTGTCGAATAAAAATCCATTAAAAAAATAATTGTTATTAAATGTATATATAAATGTATATATTTTAACATATATGTGGTTCTTAATGTCTTTCATGTCATATGTACTAACTTGAGATTTCTAAAAATATTTTCTGATGACAAGAACATTAAAAACGTCAGAGATTACTCTAAAGGTGTCAATCACTGGTGCACTTACCCTACGTTATCTAATAATTTCTAAAACAGATATACCTGAAATTATTATTATTTTTTTTTAACTTTAAAACTTTTGCTGGTATTAACCCTGCTGCTCTGTTCGAGTCTATCTGATTCCCCAAAAAATTTGTTTGTTTATAACATATATATATATAGCACGGAAATATTCTCATGAAAGTTCATGACTCTGTTGGTAAATGATATAAATATGTGTTCCTAGAAGGATTTACGCTTATTTGTATTTCCAAGGAACATTTTTTAAACTTATTCTTAATATAGTGTTTGGAGTAATGTGATCTTATTCTGTCTTGTACTTAAAAATTTGCATATTCAAATACTAATTCAACAAGTAAAGATAAGAATAAATTTTACATTGACAGTAAACGTGTTTCTCGATAGCTGACAAGTTCATCCAAGTTCAGGTGTAGTGATATATCTCTAACAAGAAAATGATAAGTGAAGATTTTCGCTTTTTGCAAGTGGTTCGAGAATTCGAAAATATACTGCGTACTCTAATGTAGAATATTTATCGGAAACTGGCAAATCCTCTCACAAACTATATGCCAAACAAATTATCTTTTAAAATTGGTTTATGTAATAATTGAACTTCTTTGGATCTAAAGGTACAGACTTAACTGAACAAAAACTAAGATCAAAGTAATAGAAAAATCAAACATTAGAGTTATAAGTTATCTTACGTGTGAACTTACAGGATACAGTGTTACGTGTAATAACATTTTTACATTTTACAACCTGGTAAAATTACTTATAAATCTAAATTATACTACATCTGACACTATGTGGAAACAATAAATTAAAAACCTATTTAAAATGTCAAGTAAAGAGATTCATAGCTCATCTGTTTTTTTTTTTTTTTTTTTTTTTTTTTAATTGTTCAACTATTGCGAACTATATTCCTAAAAAGAACAAGAATATTACTTTTATGATGTAATACATCAAAATAAACCAATCTGCAATGGCACTAAAAGAGTTATGAGTTCTTTTGAATTGGCAGTAACATGCATGCTATCACTGAACAAATAGCATATACAAAGGAATAAATAATAATAATATATATAATTCTTTTGTTTTTGTTTTTATATAAATTAGCTTTTATTTATATACTTATTGCATTTTTCTTTATTATATCAGCCATATTTAGTTAAAGAATTTCTTTTTTATCTCTAACAGTAAGCGAGTAGTGAAAGCGAGCTGAACTGCTGGGTTTAATCGAAGAATTACTATTTTAATAGAAGAATTACCATAAACGTTTTAAACATCTTAAAAAAAGTCATATACACGCTTCTTTTTGCCTATATTTTTATCTATAATAAGAATGAGGGTGCACAAAGACATTGCATGGGCATAACACATTGAAATATAATTAGATGTTGCCTGGATATGCTAAAAAAAAAAAAAATCTTACAAAACGTTCCCAAACGTATATTCAAATATTTTCTATTCAATCATTCATGATATATGCTAACGTTTCTAATTTATTTAGAAGGATTGTTAATGCTCACCTTTTTCTTTTTACACCACTTTTTTTTTAAGAAAATTTTTCTTCTCATTTAATCGTAGTTACATATTGCAGAAAATTACTCTACAAAAAAGTGATGTGAAAAGAAAAAAAAAAAAAAAAAAAAAAAGGAGGTTATTAACAATGCACTCGAATAAATTATAAATTTCGGTATATCTGATTCTTTGAAACATTTCATGCTAATAAACAATATTCCTAACTTACGGAGAATTTATTATTCAATGTCCACTATTTTGTGTGTACAATATTATGACTCAAAATTAATCATAAATTTTTAATGAAATTGTCCCTTCAAATTTGACAACATTACTCACATGTTATTTTCTTTAACAATATTTGAATATTTAATTTCTTTTTTTTAATGAATATATTAACTATATGAAAGTAATAATGTCTAAAATTACTTTGCTTTTCCTTGTGAAGAGTTACCAAAGCTGATTTATTATTACTATTACTATTATTACTAATTTTTTCATTATTATTATTATTTTTTTTTTTTGGGGGGGGGGGGAAATACACAGTATGAAAATACTTTATTTTATTTTATTGTTCAGTTGAATTTAGAAATTTAGCAGCTCATATGAATTTCTTTGAGTACAATACACAGAAATCTGTCGACTCAGTCACTATATCATTTTGAGATAAAACTACCCATAAGAAACGTTTCATTTGATTTTTTATTTTACGTATAACACTGTGTACTATTAAACTGCAAAAACTGAATTTTACAGGGGAAAATGCATTGATCGTTTTAATACTTTTAAGATAATCCCTAATTTAAACATTAAATAAAGTTCAGTTTAGTAAACTGGTTATTATTTACATAAAAATTATATTTGTATTTTACAATTCATAAATTTTGATTATGTAGATTATCTCTGTAGTATTTCGATGGTAATAAAGTTTGACGAAAAAAAAAAAAAAAAATCTATAACAAGGTCTTGAATACAGGTTTGTAAAAACATCTAAGACGCAGGAAAAAGGAGTTATTAGAATCTAATGAGCAACTGGGTTATTGGCTGAAGATCTCTAACAGGCAACCCTGAAATTTGTTAGATTTTTCTTAGATGCAATAAGATATAGATAATTTATTTTTGACCAAGTCTCTGATTAATGCATATTTGGTAAAAGCAACATATTCAGATATGGCAAATATTTAGTAAAAAAAAAAAAAAAAAAAAAAAAATTGCCCAGTGACTGGTTTTAAATTATTACTGTGTTTAAGAACATAAAATTGAATGCTACTTTTTAATTTTTCTTTTAAAGCAGTAGCTTTGTGCTAGTAAATATTTAGATGATATACATAAAACAATCTTAATGTTCATTTAAATTTAAATTTAAGAAAAAAGTTAAATTAATTAGGACAGTCATTTGAAAGCTTCCCGTTTTCGTATTGTATATTGTATAAGAGGCAAATGCTCTCAAAAGCTACAGTCAGTGAACCGTATTAAACTTTCTCTTAAGCCTGAGTGCTATTCTGTTATTAGCAAAAAGAAAGAAGCATTTCCTTTCTCTATCTTTAAAAGAACAGTCATCAAACCTCATATTTAGAATTCTTCCTATTTCAGCTATGTTACTAACATGTAATCGCATTGGATTCCCCTTTCCCCTTTATGATATCGAGTAATACACAAAAATGATTGTCTAAAAGTTCCCATACAAATACACTTAATACTTGTAAAGCTGATTACGGTAGAATATTATTTTGGTTGTGTTATGTTTGTACGAGGCATATTTTGCTAAAGACACCATTATATGCAAAATAATTTCTTGTATAAAAAATAAAATAATGCAATATTTTCATAAGTAAATTAAGTAAATAAAATCCGGTCTCGTACTTAGGCTGTGGTGGTACAGATTTTAAGGTTGATTGAATACAAGAGGGTACTAGACCTTGGGTGGAGTGCCCTCCGTAAGGGTCTTGATAAGGAGTCATAGCCCGTACTTTCACATGTTTTGGGGGAAAATCTCTGAAAAATGCGCTAGAACGATGAGCGCAACCTGGGGTCGGACACACCTCCTGTCTAAAATATTTTTAATAAGAAAATTTAGAATCTTACATTTTTTGTTCTATAGGTGATTTTTCTGAAAAGACTATAAATATATTACATAAAATATGTAACATGGGTTTTTCAAGTATTAAGCATTTCAACACATCTTAAACCAATTTCGCATTTTAATGAATGTTCATAAGATCTTTGTAGTTGTTGCATAAGCTAACATTTGTGTATAAATAAAGTAAATGCATAATGTTCAGGCAGGAAATATTAAAACAATCTTTGCACAAAAATTAAATAAATGAAATTCAAAAGTTAGATAGAAATTTTCGAAAAAATACTCACAACATCTTAGATGAGAAGGATGGTGTAGGGCTCTGGCGAGGCCTAAAATGTGTCTTATCAACCTACATCATTTCAGAAACGTTCAAATATACTTATTTATAGATATTAAATTTTGTAAAAAGAAAAATAAAACCTTTCTTTTGTTTAATTTAAGATTGTAAGCGTATGCTTTTAAAATATATTATTCGTGTGTTATTATAAAAAATAGTCTTAGAGTTCGCCAATATATTAAAAAAAGAATTTGAAGATATGCATATATATTCTTTTTATTTGCTTTATAATTAGCTAAGCATTTTCACCAATTCATATTTATCAACTATGACACCAATATGTAGTTTGTACTAAAACTTTGGTTGCGTTGAGGTACATCCTTAAACTTAACTAGCTGTCATTAAAAAAACAAAAAAGAAAGAAAGAAAGAAATCGCAAGAGAAATTGTCGGTTATCACCGTGAGTTGATATGACCCAAATATGTATCTCAACCAATAACAAAACAACCCTGAACACAAAATAATAAAAATTTAAATACCTTGCATGCAGACAGAATTGAAAGTGCTTCACACACAAAATAAAGATGAAAAACTATCTGCCGTGCATTATGATCAGGGGTTGATCTAAGTTTTAATTTTGGGGGACATTTTTGTGGAAAACTGAATATTTTTGTTAAATTCTGTGTGTGTGTGGGGGAGGGGGGGGGATGCTGTGTAAAATTCTCCATTTTAACCATTATTCTATATATTATTTAATATCAAGTTAATAGTAATCCATTGAACCAAGTATAAGCAATCATCTGAAATAATACTGAAAATGTACAAAAATTTTATAAAAGGAGAATTTTATAAAACGAAATCTTGTGAAAGGGCTAATTTTATGAATTTAAATTTTGTGAAGGGAGTGCCAAAAGTTCCCCAATTTTTGCCTGTATTCTATTGGTGCAATTTAATTAAAAATTCTGTCAAAATAATAGAAATTACAAAAAGAAATTTTAGAAACGTCATAGAATATTTCATTATTTTGTATTAAATACAAAAAAGTCGTCGAATGAAAACACTCTGCCTTAAACATGCTATTGTGTATCTTTGTTTTGCAAACACAACTCGGTCAATTAAAACGTAATTTAAAAAGAAAAAGTACTTCGAAGCAAATAGTATCCTGCAGTGAATTTATGATAGTAAATTAATTATAGTGAATTAATTATAGTTAATATTCAAATATTCATGGTATTTTCTATCTCAGATGTTTGATTTTATTTAAGCAACTTTAACTTAAAAATATTTATTATCTACTAACATTATAATATGTTGTTTCTGGTAACCAAAAATGCATGTTTTTATTTAAACATGTAGTTTAATTTTAATACGAATATTAGTAAACCCATTTAAATAACCAAACTTAGATCTGCATTTTAATTATTGTTGGTTATAGATTTAAACTAAAAATTTTGTTGTAAAAAATTACCGTTTACACGTTCATCAAACAAGTAAATAACATTATTTTTCAAAAATCTCCAATTTGATATAATCCCCAATTTCAGCAAGTCTAATTAAATAATTGCTAGGAAGTAATTGTCAACGCTTTCATGACCGCTGACGTGAATTCACGTCATTTAAAAATTTGTAACTCAGCCAGTGGGCGTTTTTTATGTTACATAACTGTTGCTTAACAATACACCTAATATTCGTATTATACAATCAACGTATCATGGATACAAATACTTTGATTAAAAAGAGGATAACTGTAATATATATCCATTTATATTATAAATATGAATACACAAAACATTGATTTAAAGTAACGTAATATACAAGAATAACACCCATAGACGGTGCTATCTGTCAAAAAGACAAAAACATGCGGTTGCGAAAGTGTTAACTGAAAATCTATATACCTCCCCCTTTTATTTAGTTTTCCAACTACTGAAATTGAGTATTTAAATATTTTATCCAGATCCAATTTTGTAAATAATTAAAACATAGTATTCAAAATCAGAGATATGCACTTATGATTTAAATTGGAATTTTTGACATGAGCAAAATTCGAAATATCATCCAAATTATTAAGTTTTTTAATTAAATTCAAACATTTTTGATTTGTTTTAAATAAAATCATACATAAAAATCTATTGTTCTGATCGTGTAGATACTATTAAATTGCTAAGCAAGTAAAAGGTGTTTATTACTTAATAATTCAGGAAAAATTTCAAAATCAAAGTATATAATTCTTTCAACTGCTTTCTAATTTTGTTAATACAGTCGAACCTCGTTAACGTGAACACTGTTAACGTGAATTACTTTTAACATGAACTGTTTCCACAATCCCCACCAAAATGAAGATTAGTTTATTTATATGAAGATATAGTTACTGATAGCATGGACTACTGATAACATGAACAAGTTTTTTATCCCCCTTGAGATTCACGTTAACGAAGTTCGACTGTAATGATTTTTTAAATGTGTATGTTGTAACCAATTCAGAATTAACATATAATATTAAAACTAATAAATAAATAATACAATTTTTAAAATACATGAATTATAGTTTTGAAAATAAAAACAATAACAACAACTAAATATAATGTTCGGGCAGAGGGAACAAAACCGTTTATCTTAAATTATATTACATTGCAGAAATTCGTAAAAAAAGAAAAAGATAAAACTTTAGTTGAAAGATAAAAAAAATTTTCCTTTAATCATTTTATTAAAACCGCATGTTATTCTTGACTTTCTTTTAAAGTAGCTGCTTAAGCTTTATTATTTTTAAAATGGAGAAAATATATATAATTTTTTTTCCAATTATTTTGTAACCGTGCGCATACTTAAGTCTTGTTTCTCATTAAAATCCCCAGTTTAGCTATTTTTGTTTTGGAATAAAAATATCATTGAGTATTTATATTGAAACTCTTATTATAGCAATTTGTAAAAGCAGATCTCGTATAAGAAGCCGCATTTTAAAACACAATACTAATGATACAAAACTACTAATAAAAGTTTTTTTTTTCTGTTCAATTAGATTTTAGAAATTCCACAAACATATCATTCTATATAATCATATTTTAAAATACATTGAGAATAAAGTATAGTATCTTTGAAATTCAATTAATTGTGCTAATAATCCATGTTAGTTGCAATTAATTCCTGCTTTATTGTATTCCACTGATCACGAATGTAAATTATGCACGCTTGCATAATACTTTACATTGTACTATACACGATTGCATTAAAAAAAAAAGAAAAAAAAAACTTCAAATTATGGAATTTTGCTGGTAGCAATAAATGCTAGGAGAGTCCTATAAATTACTTCCCTTCTTTAGCTAAAAAAGGAATTTCTCGCAAATTTATGCAAAAAATCCTATGGAAAAGAGCATGTAAATTTACATTTATAGAATCCGCCCTATAAACACAAAAAATGGGAATATACAGCAAAAAAGAGTAGAATTTCCATATTTAACATTTTTTTTTTACAGTGTGGAAATATAAAAATGCATTTCTAACCGATTTATTAACCCTTTGAACTGAAATGGCGAGTCCAGCTCGTCATGAATTTCCCGACACTAATTATGTTCTTATATATATATATATATATATATATATATATATATATATATAACAATAAACATTCATATAAATGTGTGAAACAAATATTATTTTTAATAATAACAAATTATTTGAGCAACAAAGCCGTAAGTTTCTATATCAATCCCTCGTCTTAAAACTAAAAAAAAAATTGTATGAATGAGCAGTGCTGACTGAAAATAAATTGCAGTTCAAGGGGTTAAATTTTAAACAAGCTGTAAATTGTTATGAATATAAAATACAAAAACGTGACCTATTTTTTATTATGTTTCGCGTACTTTTCACGTCGTTTCTTTTTATGTGATGAAAATTAACCATTTTCTTTCAGTAGTTTGCATGTTTTCATAAAAACAACATACAAGCAGAGATTTTCGTTTTTCAAAACGTTTGCAAAAATATTAGTGGCATAAATTTACGAATATTTGGGATTTATTTACATAAAAAAAATAGATAGTTATAAATAAAAGGGTAACTTCATTTTTTTTAATAGTACGATTTTCTATTATGAGAACCTAAGACCTCATTAAATTGAACCACTGAGGCATTAAAACTTGAATTATAGAGATATAAAGAGTGAAAAGAAAGAGCAGTTGCATGTAAGAACTTTTCAAAGCACGAATAAAAAAATAAAATAAAGAAGCATCAAAAGCAGATTATGGCTTCAAAATCAAAATAGAATAAAATTGTCTTAAGTAAGAACATATTATTCCTTGAAACACAACTTGTTCATTGGTATTAAGCTTGTTAAAATAGATTTTCGCACAGAGTGTAAACATGGTGTTGTGAAAACTTTAAAGTTCGTTTGTGAAGGGAACTTTCATTTCAAAGTTATTCTGTCCTGCAACGGATGAAAAAAAATTGCTGTATTATTATTATTATTATTATTATTATTATTATTATTATTATTATTATTATTATTATACATTTCAGTTTGCTTTAATTTCGTTAAACCTATCGTTATCTTGAATGAAAATGGTGTTTATAAACGACACTTCGACTATGTAGCGTTGACCAAATTCGGATTAAATCTCCTGAATGTGGGTCCATTACCAAGTGTTGATGTCAAACACGAGCATTGCGGACAATTATGTAAATCTACAATAAATAAATATAAAAATACGGAAAAAAAAGTTATTTTTGGCTACCGAAAGCGTACTCTTTCGATAAAACATGCTGTTTTAAATACACCAATTAGCAATAAAAACAACTACAAATAAATTAATAATCATCAAATTCGATTAATCGTGATAGGAAAATATTAAATGCAAAAAAGTATAGCAACCAGGCAGCTTTTACTATAATTAATCTAGCAAGCTTTTCCACAGATTAGATTATTAAAGAATATTCCTATCGTGAGCGATATGTAGCAAGGCAATTAACAGTGAATGTCATATTATACTCATTTATTATCGACGAACTTCCCCCAAGTTGTTCCAATTATAATATCCTAATCATCCTGAACATACCGATTTTCGTGTTCCTAATATGCGTTTCTTTTCTGTAATTCACTTCAATTATTACGAACTATTTTACTATTTAATGTTATATTTATATACATTTTCAAAAATTTACTTGTATCGAGGGCGACTAAATTTTTTTAAATTGAATTTGAGAACAAATATGGCGGTTTTCCCGAATTTCGAGGACGAAATATATAAATTACCGTAATTTACGGCATATAATCCGCAAATCACGTAAATCAGTTTTGCACCAGAAATTTTATTCGATAGGTAAAGTTATATTTGTTCGAGGTGTTTCTTCGAAAGAATATAAATTTTTCTGTTAAATGAAATCTCTGGTGGAGAAATGACGTATCTCACCTTCGGATTATACGCCGGGAATTACGGTAACTTAAAGAATGAAATTTTAGTAATTTATATGTAGGAAGTACCTGAAAACATTTATTTCAGCTTATTTTTATACATATATAATAAATTATTATAGTAAAACATTAATAACTTTATAACCGGCGTCCTCAAATGTATGTTCTAAACTTTTAGGGGCGAAGAATAGGTTTCGAGGGCGATTGGTCACCCTACTTGTATCTCATTTGATATTATACAATTCAATAAATATGATTAAATGTTTATCTACATTTTGCCAAAAGCTTACTTTCTGCACTTAACCCCATCTGAAGAATAAATTTTAAACTAAATTTAATAATATTTAGTACGTTGTGGCCACCACAAAACATTCTTCTATATTTTCCTATACAAATGCACGCAGTACAAATTTTTTATTAAAATTATTTTCATTGATGAATGACGGTTTTAATCTCAGAAAAAGATTACACTAAATGTTGAAAAAAAGTAAATTTTGTACCAAAATGCTTAAAAAGAATGGGGAGGGGGGACCGATAACGTTGTTTATTATCATAGATACATTGTTTAACCATTCGTTTTAAAGGTGTTGACGAGTACTTTTTAAAGATATCCATATAGAAAATTTACACCTCACGGGGGGGGGGGGGAATACTGTCTCCTCATAGAGGAGGGAAGCGATGACCCTATATAAACAAACAAAAACTTTTTTGATTGACTATTAATATATTTTTTTTTTAATTTCACATTGAAAAGTTAAAAATATTTTTCATTATGTACATTTATATGAAACTGCGTTTTGTACAGTCGTACTGAAAATCATGACAAAATGGGATGAAAGCGCCACCTGTTAAGCGATTGTTCCCCAAATTTAATCAGCACCAATTTATGTCAAGAAACAACTAAATATGGTGAAATCGAATTGAATATTTACAAAGGAACAACTAAATAATTAAAAAATAGTCAAGTTGTGTTGAAGACATCTGGAAAACGTGTAAATCCATCTAAAATGGTAGGTCAAAAATTTTCATGGGCCAATACATTCATCTTGCATATACAGAAGAAAGGTAAAAAAGTAAACAAATAGCTATTATACTATATAAAATAGATAGAACAATTGCCATGTTTTATACACGAATTTATTTACACGTCAAAGCTGATTAGATTAATATTCCTTTTAAATAAATATTTTCTCTCGCTAGTGTTTCAATTTAATCTAAAGATTCAATTCAATCTTTTTTCAAATATCAATTTCTTTGTGAAAGTTACTTTATTTCCGTTCTCTTACCATACATGAAGAGCTCCAGCAGTGACTGAGAAGTACTGCTTTTAAAGCTGGTAGACGGATGGTGGTGTGTTTTAACGCGGGTTGTGCTCTGGGCCTAGACCAATATGGCTGGTATTCCCTAGACAGATCCACACGAGGGCATTCTTCCCAGCCTTTAGACCATAGAATAGACATATGTGAAGTATCTGTTTCCATTTCATAATAAAGAGTTCTTATCACATTTCTCACATTAAAGTGATACACACATATATATACATGTCATTACCTTCTTTATGATTGAAAACAATAGCTGTTTTGACGATAAAATAGTCAAAGAAATTTAAAAAGAAAAAATGTTAAAATATACATGCCCATGAGAGAAAGAGAGAGAGAGAGAATTTTAATCCACGCAAATGTAGGCGAGTAATTCAAAGACTTAAATGAAGTAATTTTATATTAAAATGTGAAGGCAATTTTACTGAGATTATATTTTTATTTTGTTTATTTATTTATTTTTAATTTAAGAAAACCACTTTATTGCAAATATTGTGCACGAGAAAACGGACAGAGTCTGGAGAATTATGAGTATAGTATTTTAAATTAGTAAACGAGTTTTACGAAAAATCATTTTTTAAAGTCATATTTATAATTAGTTCTCCTATTAATAAATTATTCTTTCAGTTGTAAAATTTTATATAACACCGGATTTATACCAAAAACTATTTTATTTAAATCTAAACTATTTTTAATTTACTATCTTTCTTTGTTAATTTTGTAGTATTGAAAAGACAATTATGTGTATAGAGTTTAGTTTCAGTTAAATAGCTTTTGAGTTTAGTTTCAGTTAAATAAAGCAGTGTACATCTCTTTATACTATAGAACAAGAAAAATAAATAAATGCGATATACATACTATGCATTAATACAATATGTATTGTGATTACCACAGTTTTTTGTTGAAGATGTTTTCATTTAATACGATTATTTTTTTTTCTTTCCCCGTTTTAATTAAAAACGGGAAAATTTTTATTTGGAGCATATTGGATTAGGTGATTTCTTTCTTTCTTTCTTCTTCTTCTTCTTTTTTTTCCTTTACCAAATATATATCAAGTTATAAACCAAAAATTAAAAAATAATGTGCAATTGATCATCTACAAACTTTTTATGAAAGAAATGAAAGAAATGTTGATTTTAATTAATCAAATTTTATTAGATAAAGTTTAAACCTACGTTTACACCATAATGTTAATCATGAATTCAGATCTTTTAATTTAAATACGTAACTTTAAAATATTAAAAAAGCTAGTATACGCTGAAAAAAATAAAAAATGTTTTGTTGAAAACCTTAATTTTAAGGAGCGTCCCGGATAAGAATGAGACTAATACTTTAGTTCTGCATAAGCTAATTTTGAAAAATATGCAAATTCTACAGGATGCCATGGAAACGGTAACTTAATACGTACAAAATACGTACAAAATAAAATCAGTTTGAGTTTAATGTTAAGAACGGTTCTACAATGGCACTTCATTCAAAGAAAGCTGTTAAAAATGAAATTGTACGTTTTTATAATTATGATATTAACCATAGCAAAATTGCTGCCTTTAAACATTTCAAAAATAGTCAAATGGCTACCAGCAACAATTTATCGAGTGTTCAAACAACATAATAAACAGGGACATGTTGATACCAATCAAAGTTTTGGAAAAGGAATCAGAAGAAGGTGCCAAAAGGTTATGAAACTGGTTAAATGAAATTTGTGACAACACTTGCCATTTCTATCTGTCAAGTTGCTTGAAAATTTAATGTATGTAAAATAACTGTTCTTCGAGTTAAGAAAGATCTGAGATTAAGAATTAAGATTTTATTGAAAAGAGATATAAAAATAAAAAACATAAAAATAGGCAAGATCTTCGAGCAAAGAAAAATTGTCTTAAAATTTATAACAAATTGATTTCATCTGGAGACGGGCAGAAACCCGGCATAAATGATAAGTCATATTTTGGGTTTGACCCATACCTTTGTAGTGGTGCTAAATATTATCGTGCTATAAACCCTAACTTTGTCATTATGCAATTCAGGACAAAACCTAAGAAAAAATTCTCCCGAAAAGTAATGGTATGACATACCAGAAACGAAGACGGCATTGTTTCTAAACCAGTCTTTTTTCAGGTAACAGTAAATATATTTTTTTTTTTTTTTAAATCCGTGTATTAAAAAGTTTTTGATTTCTTTCATTAAGCAACATCAGCAAAATGTAGATATTTTGTTTTGACCGGACCTGCCATTGTACAAAAGATGATGTTGATTACTTGAACACCGAGAAAATTGAATTTGTGTCTAAGTTGTATAATGTCCTCAACGTGTCTCAAGCTGAGAGTATTGAAAGGTTTTGGGGCATTATTAAGAGCGTGTACTCCAATGAAAAAAGAGAACCTAAAAATTTCCTTCAGTTCAAGAGGATTTACCTTAAATTATTGAAATCAATTTCTAAAGAAACGGCACAAGCATGCAGACGGAGAGCTAGAAGAAATCTCCATAAACTAGGCTTAAAAATAGTTTACACAGCTATTTAGGTGTGGACAATGAAAAGAAAAAAACCCCTTTTGAATAGTATTCTGATCTGTTTAAATTTAATTTGATTTATAGCTTTAATATTAATAAATATCGGAATTGTCTTATTCTTATCCGGAACGCTCATTATATTGTTGCCTGACTTTTAGATTTATCTTGTCATTTTAACAATAATTTTGTTCAATTAATCAAATCGGCTTACTTAGATTAACCAAAAGAATGTGGTGGAAAGAAGCGTAATTTTCACTGCACTGTCCGATAACATACGCCATAGATCTCTCTTTAAACAGCCAATGAGCGAGGAATGTGCTGAATGAAAATAATAACAATTAAAAAAAAAAAAACTGTCTGTTTAAATTAACAAGATAATTTTGTTAATTCAATCAAATATTGGTTGACTCAACAAAAGTATTTGGTTAAAACAACAAAAAAATTTGGGTTTTGGTGACAAAATTTTTGTTCAGGCTATATCCTGCTTACCTGCCAAGTTTTTTAATTTATTCCGGAATGTTGTTAGTCCCGCCCCTTTTTTACACCGTAATATTTTTAGAGTAATTGTCCTCAAATTTAATCGTAATTATACATTGAAGAAAACTTTTTTACAAAGATTACAATGTAAAAAGAGGGCGGGACTAACAACATTCCGGAATAAATTAAAAAACTTGGCAGCTATGCATCAGTAAAAAATGTGGTTGATAAATATTTTTTTTGTTTCAACAAAACATTTTTCTGCGTAATTAACCTAAAAATTTGTAATAACAGTATAGAAAAATAAAGTTAAAACTGACCATTTAAAGTTTCTTCATAATCTTGTCACATAATAAACTTGCTCATATGCTTATGTTAAGAAAGGCTCACGTAAATTAAATAACTTTTATTTTAAAAGTTTCAAATCAAGTTGTAATATTTAATTTCTAATAATTACACACGAAAAAATACCATAATATATTATTTTATTTTTATGGATATTGTATTCTTCAGAAAATTGGGCATGGACCTATTGCAGGTTTTCCTAACGTATGTCTCGATTACCGTGGTTTTAATTTGTGTGACAATATTGCAGAAACAATTACCCCCATTAGTCGAAGGATATAGATATACAAGGTGATTCAAAACCCAACGTACAAATTTTTAAGGGACATCATAAGGATTGAAAATTGCATAGGAACTCGTGACAGCAAACGTCATTTTAACCCTTTAAGAAATGGATGTTTTTGGTTAATTTTCAACAGTAAAACTCGCATAGGTTCATGGCTTTTGTAAATTGCATTTTTAACTAAACGTTATATAGTACGTAATAGTAATATATCACCTCTTTTTATGTAAATAGTAACATCTAAAAAATTTAGTTAAAAATGCAATATACAAATGCCACACCCATTATAAATTAACCAAAAACATCCAGTTTTTAAAGGGTTAAAATGACGTTTAGGTTCATGGGTTCCTATGCAATTTTTAATTCTTATGATGTTCCCTACCTCCCTTAAAAGTTTGTACGATGAGTTTTGAATCATCCTGTATGAATATACTGAAATACCGTTACTGCTTAAAAAAGATATATATTATTTTATTCAAAATGATTATCTATTTTTTACGTTAACCTTTTTTTTTTTTTTTAATTATAAAATATGATTTATGCTACCATTACTAAATCGATATTTGTAACTGTGTTATGTTGTTCTGGCCATGTTTCCGTATTTAACCTATGTTTATTTCATCTTTGGACAGTTATAACTTTATAGCATGTTTCACTTTCATTATCATATAATTTACAAATTGTTGCAAATAATAAGCAATTCAACCATTCATCATTTGTGGATGAATGGAACATTTCACCAGAGGGTGTGTCCCTTGAATAAAATAAAACATCGCAATATTTTTGTTTCTAATGGTAGGAAGAAACTGAAAAATTTATAAGGTAATCTATAATGTGATGCCATTGCATAGATATTTTATAATGGGTGTGAAAAAATATGAATAACAAAAAAATGTCATTGAGCAAGCGCTTGAGAGTAAGCGTTTGGTTGAAATAGAATAATTTTTTAAAACTGATTAAGTAATTCAAAATATTAGATATAAAGTTCCGCAATTTACAAAAAGAAATTGAAATAAGTCATTTCCAAATAGGAAATTATATCTCAGTGAAAAATAAACTGCAAATTTATAGCATGGAATACAATAGGTATATGCAAAAATACTCATTTCTTTTATACGGGCGCACACAAACACATATATACATTATACAGGACTGGGTTTTCTGTTTTCGGAGTGTCCAATGACCATTTTCTCAACTGTAAGTAATAGAGATATATTTTCAATCTCAAAAATATTTTCCATCTTAAAATCTTTCATATTAGGAACTAAGCCTTAAATTCATTTCTGTAAAAATTACGAAATTTAAACTTTTATTGTTTCCTTTGATCCCATAAATTATAGTTTTTTTTTTAAATGTATTATTTAAAAAACAAAGCAAAGTAAAGTTATGAACAAAAGCGATCCTGTAATAAGTACAAAACTTTGAACAAAAACCATGAAATGCAATAAGCAAGCGAGTTTATTGCATTTTATGGTGTTTATTCAAAATTTTGTACTGATTACTTTATAACGCCAGTTCTGTGGTGCTTTCTTATTATAAAAGCGATTCTGGTTTCCTATTGAAAACAAATGTTACAGTCTGTAACAAAAGTATCCGAATACTAGCAAAAATTCCCATTTTAAAAAGGTAGAGTTAATACTGTTTTGTTAAATAAATCCTTGTCGAATCATGTTCTTAGACTGCTAAGAACATGATTCGACAAGGATTTATTTAACAAAACAGTATTAACTCTACTTTTTTTATATAGGAATTTTTGTCAGTGTTCGGATACTTTTGTTACCGATTGTACAATATTTGTCTGTAAAATGTTTAACATGAATTTTGAATCACTTTTCTTGTTATTCCATTTAGCATTCTCATTACTAGAAAGCGAATTATATGCAATTGTTATTTGAATATATTTTTGCATTTTTCCATATAAATGTATAAAACCTTTATTATTATTTAAATGCATATTTTGACGCATTTCAACTTAAAAAAAACTCCATTTTTTCTTTGAATCTCGTATTTAAAAATCCATAATTTTACTTTTCTAGGGGTCTTTCACCTCTTGCTTCTCTTGTGTAATGTAATCTTGTTATTCTCAAATGTCAATCATGAAATTGACATTGCATCTTAGTACTTCTTTATAAGTAAAAATTTAATTTTCTTATCGAAAGTAATGCCCAAATTTCTGTTTTATCGAAACAAAAGCAACACAGTATTCTTAAAAAAAAATAAATAAATAAATAATAATAATAATAAAAAAAAAATAATAATAATCCCTTTTCCCTCCTCCATTATTGTCAAGCAAAATAAGCCATATTGGTCTCCAAGCAATTTCGTTTTATGGGAGGGGGCGAGAATGGATTACAACTCAATGAAAAATGTTCCTGCAGTAATATTTAATTAATTAAGTTAACAATCTAAATTTAATTTTCAAGTGTATAAAATATTGATACAATTTAGATCAAACTTCAAAACCTAAAAGCGGGTTATGGTCTCCCTTGTTTATAGTTACTGGCGCCCGCGGTTAGATAATGCAATTTGTGAGATCAATAAAATTCAGGAATATATTCAGGCTATTCCACATTCTAAAGCAGGAGAAGGAAAAACAAAATAAAATTCCATTTGAAAAAAAAAAAAAAAAAAAATCAAAGATTTGCTGCAATACAGTATATAAATCTTGTCCAGTAACATATGTTGATGTTGAAATAGTTTTTTCTGCATTTAAAACGATATAAGATGAAAAGAAATAAAATTTCACAATTGAAAATGTGGAAAAAATTGTTGATGCTTATTGTAACATGAATTAAAAATAAATTTTCGGAATAATCTATCTATCTATCTATCTCTCTCTCTCTCTCTCTCTCTCTATATATATATATATATATATATAAGAAAATAGCCGGTTTTATAGGCCATTGGATTGAAAAAAGTAAAAAATTAGATTGCCTGAAACCAAGTAAAACTTTTATGAATATTTTAAATGCGTATAACTTGTTTTTAAGTGGCTATTTTAATGAGTTTTAGAGCATAATTGTATGCATATTTTGCCATTTTTTATATACGTAAAATCCGTGCTCTATTTATTACTAATGGGTTCTATCATCTTTTAAAATTTGTTCTGTTAGTTTAGAAATATCGTTATATTTGTTGTTGTTGTTGTTGTTGTTATTATTATTTATTTTTAGCTTTTAAAAACGAATCCTTGTTCCGCTTCTTCTTTCTGCCATGCCCTTTAAATAATGAGAAAGGATTTTATATTTTTACCTTTTATTTTATTTATGTATTTATTTTTTGTTATACAGGTTTAATTGATGGGGGGGGGGGGACAGAGAATAGGGACAAACATGAACGAATAATAATAATAAAAAAAAAGGAACAGATTTTTATTTATTTTTTATTTTAGGGTGGAGTGTGACAAATGTTTCTTTTTCATTTATATATTTATTTGTCGGGTAATGTTTTTCCTATTAGTCCATTAGTAGCACTTTTTTGGTACTGTTTTTTCCCCTGTTAATAATAATAAAATGTTTGTAATATAAGATGAAAGAATTTTCTCTCCAAACTTCATTCTCTCTGCTGAAGATCAACATTGTAATGGCATTTGCCTGGACCAGTCTTATATGTGAATCTTAGATCATCTTTAATTGCCTTATTGCGAAACCCACTCAACCTCAACCTCACCCTAAACTTTCTTTTTTCTGTATTTCTTTTTTTATTTCTTTTCTTTTTTTTTTAATTCTTTCCTAATCTTTTATATTACAGAGAAAGTTAAGAAATAGTGTTTTTCCTCTTAACCCCTTCCACTCCAGGGACGTACGTGCGTACGTCCTAGTGTTAATGGCCATTAATACCATGGACGTACGTGCGTACGTCCAAAGAAAGTATACGATACAATAAGCCCAACGTTGTAGTGGTATCAGAGAGAGTTATTTTATTTGCCATATGGTATTTTGAAATTGTATTTTCATTACTGACAACTAGATAACGTTAGTAGTCTCGGTGACCTATTAGTTTTGGCTACGCCAGTTGTTTCGTGATTTCTCGCGGCTGCGGTTGTGTGTAAATTTTGCTCCTCGATTTTGTGTGTTTTGCCGGTGTTTGAAATTGTGAATAATGTTTTATTCTAGTGATTCGGATAGTGATTATATCCCCGATTATGACGAACTTGAAGATTCCAATGATGTCTTTACAACAAGTGAAGACGGCGAAAGCGATGACAGTGATGATGAACCACTTACAGTAGATATTGCTATAAATAATTGAAATACTTTGATATATATTCATATTTACTACCTTCATTAATTAAATATATTTACTTCACAACAAAATGCACATTGTTACTTCGTTATGTATTGCATTATTTCAAAATTATAATCTGGTATTTCACATATTTACACTACAGCTAGCCTGGAGCGGAAGGGGTTAACCCAAAATGAATTATTTTTTCGTGAATTTATTTCCCTTGGTTTTATGTTAAATTTTATGCTGGTAGTAGATCTAAAACATGATATATACAATTTTTTTTTTAAATGTTTGCTGTGTTTACTTCAAACTTTCCACCACAAAGTTTATTTATTTAATACTAATTGTAGTAACATATGCCAAAGAAACTAAAATGTACGTACTTATATCATTAAAAATAGCCTTTATTTATTTATTTTTTAAAGAAAAATTCCCCATTTTTAAGTGTCTAATTGTTGTAATTAAAATCACACATTCATTTATAAACGGAAATTAAACAAAAATGTGTATAATTAAAATTACATATTTATTTATAAAAGGAAATAAAACAAGCATGTGTGTAATCTAAATATATGTAAAAATACTTTATGTTTATATAATACAATTTAAGAAGTTATTTGTATGTAAATATGGGCAGGTAAAAATGTTTCTTTTTAACATGAGCGATAAATTGCTAGATGTAAAAGCGGGAAGCCATAATTGTAAAATTGAAGGAGGGAGAATTGTAATGTGTCCTTGATATGAATCTACGGGACGGTCCGGCGACGCAGAGAAGAAAGCGTTTGACATTAAACGACAAAAGCTCACGAAAATGGTTTATTGCAGCTATAAAAGAGGAAAAAAGAGATGGAGCAGATTTTCGAGAACGGAGATTTCTAAGAAGAGCAGAGGAAATCGAGAGAAGAGAAGTATAGGAGTATATTGGTTAAAAAAAACGACCAATAAAAAAAAAAAAAAGGGAAAGGTCCCGTTTGTGGCAGAAGGCGGAGTCAAAATGGGCCTGTAAGTAAAAAATACAAAATATCGTCAGATGATGGAAAATTTTTGAAGGAGAATTATAAGCCCTGAATCAGAGGTTGGACCCTCGTCGATGCTAGACCGGTGAAGCGGCCGGTACGCACAAGATTGCAGAAGCAGAAATCATCGGAGGAATGGAGCCTTCGGAGGTGAATTATGCTGAAAAGGAGATGCTCCCCTGAATTAAAGGTTGGATCTCGCCGCGGTGATGATGCCCTGAAAATTTTGGTGAAAGTTCTTCTCATAAATAGCCAAAGATGCCTGATGCCCAAATTCTGATTTAGTGTAATGTTGAACGTTCGTCGTCGGGTGAGTCTCTACTTTAAATTATATATAAAAAAAGAAAATATCTATAGTTTTTAGATTTCATTTTTTTTCTTCCTCCTAAAAAAAAAAAAAAAAAAAAAAAAACTGGCTGAGTCCCGCTGAAAGTGCTCACACAAGGATATCTCCTTAATTTAATTTTGATAAAGAAATTTTTATGTTTAGAATAAAAGATGAATAAAAGCTTAATGAAATTATTCTTATTGTTTTTTCTCATTGGTTTCTAGATAAAGTAATCCTAGAAGGCCGCTTAATAAAATAGGAGATAATTTTAGTATTCAAAATTTTATTTTATGACCCAGTAAAAATTTAATGAACTTGGGTATTATTTAGATTATTATTTTTTTTAGAAATAAACCAACGCAATGTATGGTACAGATTGGAGAGTATCTCTAAAATAGCAATTTCTCTCCAACACTGTAAAACGAGCGGAAAGCGCTGGATAGGCACCATATCAAAACACGTAAATTTCTAACCGCTAGGCCGATGAGCGTAACCTAGGTTTGAACCCGGCACTTCCCATCTACGAACTTTGGAAGCATAATTACTTGTGCACTAGTAAAGCCTGTTAATTAAGTTACCAATCAATTTTCTTTATCTACTTCATGATATTAGTGTCGAAATGGTTTTCAAAATAAGACGGACAAAAGAAATAAAGCTAAATATGATTTTATTATAACATTTATTAAATAATATATTACTTAATTTAACGAGTCTGATAAACCTAACACGTTTTCTCGTGAATTTTCTTCTCCACCCGTAGACTGGCAGATCAAATAAAAAGAAAATTTTGAAATGAACGATTGCTAGATTTTTATAAATCCATAAAATGAATAAAACTGTGATTTAAGAAAAAATATTTCTGCCAGCAACAGAATTATATAATATATATAAGCAAAATAATCAAAGCCAGATGAAAATTTAATCCCTAAACACATGAGGGCCTTCAAGTAGGGAAAGGAAGAAATATGAGAAGTTTCTGACGAAACGCTTGTAATTTAACCAAAAAACACGTTTCTAGCCCCCAACTTCTCACAGATGGAAGCAAGACCATACAGCAAACGAGTTTTAATTAATACAAAGCATAAAAAGCAATTGAATTCAGAAATGAAGCACAAAATATAATACATCATTATAGAATACAAGAATATATAAATACATACATGGACCAACTGGAATAGTCATTAGAATATGGATTTATATGGGCAGGGTTTATATATATATATATATAAACCCTGCATGCTGGATGCTTTTCATATCCTACTAAATAGTTGTGCACGCATCGGGAAACAATGACGTCGATAAGGACAGGAAACAAGAGCAAATTCAGGCAAAACCTAGGATTCTATTAACGATAAATTATGAGATATATACGAAGTTTCAAAATCTGAGTACAAATAAATTCATCTACTGATATGACTAAAAATGGATTTGTTTTTATTTTTATTCCAAGTTGCACAAGTATCTCCACATGACTTCCAATAAATAATTTAATCTGCATCATTCTGAAGTAATATGAGACGAATGTCGGGTTTTCAGATATTTAAACAAAAATTTACTTATTTAAAATGCACTTTATTACAATAAATTGCGTATCAATATCGTTATCACATAATTGAAGAAAACATTTTTGAACTCCGCAAAAACATTTTGCATCAACAGAATATTTGAACATCATGCATGCCATTACTACGTACCATTAGCATTTCCTGAAAAGCTTCCAAAACACATAAATTATTTTTTCACTGATATAGTCAAAAAAGCCAAAACAGAGATCTATTCCCTATTTTAGATTATCATTGAGCTTTTGTTCAGTTTTGTTGGGTGTGGTCCATTTCATCACTCTACACCTGCTTAACCGATCCCTATTTCAGCATTCGGGGTGGCGTGGGCCAGGCTCCAAGAGATGATTCATTGGAATCAGTTCCGTACATCGGCCTTGTTGCAAGTGATCCACTTTTTATCGGCTGTTTATTCATAACATACCTCTTTTGTCTGCTCACGATCGACCCCAAAAATAATATTGATTTGCCATAAATGTTATTATTGAACACAATCTGTTGTTCAGTGAAGTTCTTCATCCAAATCACGTATTCACGTTGATGTTCATATTTACATAAAATAAAAGTATCAGTTTAGAAAAAAGTGTTTAAATTACGATATTGAACATTTGAAACGATTCACTATTATGTATAAATAATTCAGAGTCATCAGATTAACACATGTTTATACGTGAGTTAAAAAGCTTCCTTTCCATGAATTAGGTGACAATAGAAATCTTCTATGAAGTTTCTGTGTAAATAATATTGGATATAGATAAAGTTATTTAATTTCAACGATGTATAACAATTGTTTAGAAAAAAGAAAACAAATATATTAGAGATCTCACACAATCCTTATTATTTTTTTTTTTAACTACTAATTTTACATGATAATTTTTGTCAAAAAATGAGTCTATAAATTTAAAAAGTTTATTGCTCACGAATAGTGGTGGAAGAGTACTTATGAAAAGTGATCCCGAGCGTATCCTGTATTAGTTTAATTTGCTTGCAGAAATACACATACTAAAGTATATATAGAAAAATATTCAAAATATACGGACGATTGATTTTGGAGCTTCTGGTTTTCAAATTTCTAACTTCAGATGCAAAATTATTTTTAAAATTTTTCTTAATTGCGTTTTTAATATTATAAAAATGTAGAAATTCTGAAAAATGCTTAGAAAATTTATAATCTAGATGATTTCTTTGATTCAAGTATGCTTTTGCATTTGGACTAATACCTGCAGTTGTTCTTCTTGTAAGCAATAAGTCATATTTGTCTATAATAAAATGTATATTTTAAATGGTTACAAAGTATACTGCGGATGACATGAGATAGAGTTAATCACACGCGAAAAAGCAATTTAGTACATCAAAACAAAATAATAAAATTCAATCTTCAGTGAGAAAAAAAGAGTGGTGGGGGAGAGGGGGGGGGAGGAAGAATAAAATATCATGCACACGTCACATTCATTCTAGTAGCTTCCTTTTCGCAAAAAAAGTTGATTCTTTATTTTAGTGCTGGAAAAAAAAGATATTTATTTTTAAATATGTCTTGTTAATAAAGTGTATATAATTAATTTTAAAGTATGAAATCGTGAATGTTTTTAATGATGTATATTTTTAAAGCATGTGTAATCTAAATATTACATAAGCTTTAAAAATATTCATGAGCTAAAAATAATTTTTTGTGTTTTACAGGAAAACTACCTTTTTATGTAAATTTTCCTATTTTATCTAATTAAACTATTCTGACATTTCTTAATCTGTTTCAATCAAAATGATGATAGTTTTATTATAATATGTTTGTGATTATACCTAAAACAAACATTGTATATGAATATAGATGCTATTAACTAGACTTTATCCGTATTCTAAATATAAAATTGAACTATGTACTCAATTTTCAAAGCCCACTCATAGATTCTTGTTCAACTATAAATTTTGAAGTATTTTTTTTATTGGTTAAGATAGGGTTATATTATGGTTACTTTATTATGTTTATGAAACTTGCTAATAAATAACATTTATAATTGGTGAAATGATGATATTGATGAAAAATTTAAATAATATTAATAATTGGTGAAATCCTTTTAAAATTAATGATGCTTCTCTTTTTCTTCATATAAAGTGCGTGTGAAATATTGGCGGAAGCACACTTGTTTTGTTCAAACAATTTACTTGTTTTGTTCAATAACACTATTCTGCTGTACAGTCAAAATACGATCATGGATTTAAAAAAAAAAAAATTAAGAATATTTAGAATATTTTACGCACATATTCACTAATAATGGCATTTATATATAATTCTCTAATTTCTAGACTTTGAAATAAACTTATATGAAAATGCTACTTTTCTCTCTCTGCCAAATGTGTATTTGTTATGTCGAAACATGGTTCAATTTAACCGGTATTGCATCGCAATTTGTGATTAAAGTCTGGCTGAATTGCAATGCACCTCAGTTATTGCGATACTTTTTATAACGGAACATAGCAAGCATTTTTTGTTGTCATAAAAATATTATCATGTAAACTTGACTTTTTTCAGAAAGAAAAAGTTCTGGAAATTTTGTTGAGTTGTGTTGTTTCACTCTTTCAAAGAAATTTCTAAAAACATAAACTAATTAACACATTCTAAAAGTCTTAACTATCAATAATCATTATTATTGTTACTGAAAATATTACGACTAACATTATTTTCTAATTACTGCAGAAAAATATGTAATTGTGATGAGAATGCGATTTAAGAAAAGAAAAATTCTGCAGAATTTTTGAATTACGTCTTTTCACTCTTTCAAAGGAATTACTAAAAACATAAATCCTAACAAATAAAAATCATTATTATTGTTATTGAAGATATTATGATTAAAATTATTTTGTATTGCTACACAAAAAATATATCTAATTGCGACACAAAACTTCTTTTGTGTAATCAGTATTTGCGACACAATTTTTTTCTCTATATTGAACATTTTGTAAGAGTGATTCCTCTCAAATTAAAGGCTGCTAAGCTGTTTGACAAGAAGTGAGATCAGCAGAAGTCCCTCCTTATAATACCGTTTTTATTTAATCCAGTTTCTTATTTCATTTCCCTTTCGTAGTCTAAGAATCTTTTATGTTCTATCGTGTAATTTTGGACTTCGGAAGATGATAAATTATGTTACAGAAAATAATTATTTTATCTCTTGCTTATCGCATTTTCTTTTTAGCTATTCACTACGTACTCTACATGTTACTTCAATATAGATATAAATTTAATAAAGATTTTTCTGATTTGTAAATGAAAGATTTTTCATCGATCAAGTCTTTTATCTAATAAATATTCCGCAAATTTCTTTTCTTTTTTTGATCTATCTTCTAGGGTGAAACCCTTTGTAGAATTGGTAGCGTACAAAATTACTTATTATATTTATTTAATAAAATTCCATTTATCTATAACATAGCTGCCAACTTTTACACATTTTGGCTGCCGGACAATTTTGATAGAATTTTTTTTTTTTTTTTTTTTTTTTTTTTTATAAATTTCAATAACAGTATTCTCTAATGTAATTAAAATTCCTATTAAAATTTTCGGTAACCAAAAGCATAAAAAATAGTAACTATGCTACAGTTTCGGCATTTTTTAAATTGGATCCAAGAAACTTTTAATTAAGAAATCTAAAGCTATAATCCAATATCAGGGAATCTGACTTTTTTTTTTTTTTTCTGTTTCATGCATATATTTTCCCTTAGGAATAGCTTCGCATTTATAAAGTTTTATTAACGAAATCAGTAAAATTTCCAATAATAACAGTAAAGAAAAATGAATCAGGGAAATCTCTCTACTTTACTTCCTGGAAAGAAAGAATTTCTCTTCATTTTACTTTACCATGGTTCATTAATTTTACCTTTTCTTAAAAAAATAAAATAAAAAGTCATTTGAATTATTACTATTAATAATGAGAATATTTAATTTCCCCCGTCTGATATTTATATTAATTTCCATTTAGAAAATAAAGACAAAACTTGAAATTTCAGTAATTTAAAATTTTATATTGGAGCATCTTGAAATAATCCTACCATTATTTCATTATGAAGATATTTCGTTCATTTATTACCTTACTACAGTAGTAACGTATTACTATAATAGTAAGGTATAGTACTTTAGTACATACTATAAGCAAATAAAAACTGTACATACTAGCACTTTTCTTAGAACTATAAGATTGGAAAATGTACGTTTATAAATTTGACCAAATTTTTTTTTTTTTTTTTTTTTAATTTATATATGCGATTACTAAAATTAATGATTCAGATTATATTAAAATCAAAGATTCAGATTTTTTAATAATTTAGCTTTGAGTTAAAAACGTGTTAGTCAAATCTGAATAATCACTAAACTTTGCACGGTAAAATATTTTTTTTTTTTTTCTTTTTTAAAGTTTCACTAAGTATGTTCGAAGTTTTAGAGAAGGATTAATTAGTAAGGAAAATCAGATATCCTGACACAAAACAGATGGAAGACCATTTCACTTTTTTTTTTTTTTTTTTTCTCATAAAAGGCTTAACTATTCTGATATACAAAATAGGCTCTATAATAATCACTTCACGTACTTCGTAATTAGGTTTAGAGTATATCGGTCATGAATACTAACTCGGCAACGCCATTTTTACAGTTGGATGCTTTCCAAACAATTAGGTTTTTTTCTTAAAAAAAAAAAAGAAAAAAAAAAAAAAAAGAAAGCTCATTTCCGCACCCAAACTATTATGTTCATATAGCTTTGCATGCAATTTTTTGGCTAAGTGTTTTAGTTAGAATGTAGTGTGATGCAACTTAACCACTTTTAGAGGCGTGTGATAATTATTATTATAAAAATTTAACTTTTAATGATACATGAAACCGTCACGGAGCGTTAAAAGTTACTCCCAGAAATGGAGGTTCCCAACTCAGAGATGATGTACTTGCAGATTTTTATGTACTACATTCACAATAGAAAAAAAAAATTCAGCATCTTTAAATTTATTTATTTATTTATTTTTTTTACTTTTATTTATTTACTTATTTATAGTCAGTTCAAAAATATTCATTTGTACTAAATCTGAAGTTATTACTTATAAACTGATTTAGTATATGTGTGGCCATCACAAAACTTTCGCCTATACTTTACTATACTCATTCATGCAGTAAAAATCATTTATTATAATTAACACTTTCGCGACCGCATGTTTTTGTCTTTTTGAAAGTATGTCCCGCCTGTGGGAGTTACTGTTTCAAGCTACTTTATTTCAGAAAAAGGTTTTCTATGTCTATATTTATATTACATGTGAATATACAAAATAATTATACTTCTTCTCATGAAATAATTTCTATTCGTAGTATTTTGATTGCACAAATATGAATATAAGGAATATTTTTAAGAAATATAGCAACGTACAAATTGCAAAAGAAACGCTCACAGGCGGAGTTATAGATTTCAAAATGACGTGAATCTACGTCAGCGGTCGCGAAAGTGTTAATATTTATTATAATTATTTTCCATGATGAATGCATATGATTTTCAGCCCAGAGAATTATAACCCAGAGAATTATAAATGTCGCAAGCGTGTCAATTTTGTGTCCTACAAATAACATATGAAAAATTCAATATTTCAGTTTTTTTTTTCTTTGTTAAAAAAAGGAGGGGAGGATCGATAACTTTGTTTCAAAAATTATCACAGATCGTCGGTCCAATCATTGGATTTATAGGTATTGTCGCGTTCTTTGAAAAATACTCATATTGAAAATTTACACCAGACAATAAGGGAAGCGATGCTCCTATATATGTTTTTATTTTTTATTTTTATTTTATTTTATTTTATTATTATTTTTTTTTATGGTTGACTATTGCAATTTTAAATAAATATATATATTTAGTTCACAAAGATTGATTACAAATAGTTTTTATTGTGTACATTTATATTAAATTTTCCCCTACAATGCCATATTAAAAGTTATGAAAAAACGCAATAATAACGCCACTGTTGAACGATATATCACAAAATGTAATCATCATCAATTCAAGTCAAGATCCAACTTAATGTCAAGTTCAGTTATATTCCGCTAATTGGTCTGTGACAGATAGCATCAATAATATTTTAGTAACACACACACCGTCACACACCGTCACACACCGACACACAGATATTTTCTAAAAATGGCTAAATAGTATTTAAGACATCTCGAAACGTCTAAAACCGGAAGACGGAAATTTTCGTGAATCCAATAATTTCTTCTTACATATGTAGAAGGCAGTAAAAAACAAGCATATTGATGTTACTCTTCAAAATATCAACCAATAGATTCATTTAAGTCAGTGAAAATAATCATTTTACCAATGTTAAAAAAAAGAAAAAAAAGTTTTTTTTTTTTTTTTTTTTTTTTTTTTTTTTTTTTTTTTGTATTATTTCCAAGGTATAAGCAATTTTATTAAAATGTAAAAACAAAGGGAATTTATTGCTTGAACTTTAAGATGGCAAATTAACTTTATCAATTGAGTGACATTTGCACAGGGCGCACGCTAAGAAACCGAAATTGTTTAAAATATGGTAAACTTGACAGATTTGGCAACAGGGCCTGATTAATTGAAAGCAAAAGGAAAAAGTTTAAAAAAGTAATGTTTTACTCAATTATACATTTTTTGGGCGAAATAGTGCGAAAATTTAAACTGTTCTCAAAGAGTGGTAAAAACCATGGGAAAAGTAATAGGTTAGGAGGCTCAAATGCGCATTGGGCCCTGGGCCCACTTTTGGCTCGATCGGGCTCTGATTGGCAATATCCATTTGGAAAAATTTTAGATGAATCAGTAAATATTAACTACACGATTATAACAGGTTCATAGTTTGTTTTTAATTCAAAATGCTCTTGAACAATTAAATTTTACGTATATCTCTACTCTAACATATTAAAGGGGTTATAAGGTAGTGTCGTCCCACAACAGAATTTGTTATTATAATGTCAGTTAATTATTTAAAATTTTCAAATTTATCTATTAATATTCATAAATTTCATATTTTTGTTTCTAACAAATTTTTAATTATTTAATTTTAAAACTTAGAATTTTCTAGAAACCCGTCTTTGTGCTTTGATTTAAAATTTTGGTTAATAGGTTTTAGTTGAATAATTGTATATTCTCTCAAATGAGATTCTCGATAAATTCAGTAATACAAACTTATGTATGTGTGTGTGTGTCACTCTTGTTTTCATTAATCTAAAAGATATTAAGCTTCCAACTGTCGTGTTTATTGTTTTACACACAAAAAAAAAAAAAAAAAAAAAGAAAGAAAGAAAAAAAAAACTTAGTTGTCATGTTTAAATCAGGGATGGAAGTGTTCCGCTTTTTTTACCACCAATATTTTCCTGCAAAATTTTCTGACCTATAAAATTACAAATTTAATTGAAAAATATGATAAAAATTTCTGTATAAAAATACTGGTGGCAGGAAAAGCGAAACTTTTTCATTCATGTTAAATATTCTAAAATTTGGTTTAAAGTACATCAAAAATGATGAACACCAAATGACCACGAAAGGTATATTATTCCAACACGAAAAAAAAATATATATATATATTACATATATATATATACATATATATATATAAAAGTTTCAGAATTATAAACCATCGTTTGTAATGTCTTGCTTAGCTTGTGAGAGATTCTCTCATTATAAGAATTATACAGAACATGCAACCTTAAACTGAACGCTCTTATCTAATGATTAGATCTCAATCTGAATAAAATAAGAAAACGAAGACTTATTAAAGCTTTCCCCCTATATAATCAATGACTATTAAAACTAGACTGTTCTTTATCGGTGCATCAATCCTGTTTTTCAAAGCGACCCGAAATGGGTTCTCATAACCGACTGCTTCTTTTTTATTAATAGAACAATCGGATCAAGTTTCATAGAATCTACTCTCCAGATAGATTGTGAAAGTAGAACTACTAAAAGTAACCTCAATGGCTCCTTTTTTCTTTGTCTAGTTTTATTTTGTTTTAACATAATCCAGAATACCATTTTCACACATTATAAAAAGGTGCATGATTCATGAAATCTAAGCATGTTATTACTTATGTGCAGTTCAGACATTTAAAGAGTGAAATTAATGATAAATATCAAGCATAGGAATTATACAATATAGTTAATTTTCTATTTTTATTTGTTAGGTTGCTGCTAACTATTACCTTTCTTCTTCAAGATGTTATTTGTAGGCTGTTTATTGATGCATGGTTAATATTTTAAATAAGAAACAATTTTTAATAATTTATTTTATCATTTTCTATATTCAACATGTGTGATTTTTGAATTATTTTATTATTATTATTATTTTAATACAGTGCTATGTTATAATATAGTTTTCGCGTAAAGTGTCGAGATCGTGGCAGTGTTTTATTTTGGAAATCATAACTTGAAATTATGTCAATCAATTATCAAGTAAATAAATGTTATATAAAAATCGTTAGTAAAATATAGAGATGCATATTACGGATATTAAGAGCTGAGGGAGAGGGCTCTTACCATGATTTTTCGATGTTACTAGAAGCGAATCTCGAGATAGAATGATGACTGGGAGCGAGCTAGAATTAATTTTTAAAAATGCCTAAAGATGATAGCAATAGAAATATAAAGCGCCAGAGCGCCAAACACATTTCTCTTTTTCTTAATGTTAACTCTATGGGAAATTTTGAATTTTGGAATGACGGTTGCAATATTACAACCCTTAATTTGGCCTAATTTTAGAAGCCAGTAAAACCGTTAACACGTGCAAACGAAAAATTAATTATATTAGTCATATCGACACTAAGTCTGGAAATAATAGATTAAGTGTAAATCTAAACTGCAATTGACTTCCATATAAGGTCTATGGCTCATTTCAAGTGAAATCACTCAAGGCCGTTGCCCTCATGTCACAGATATTAATGAAAATTTTTTATTAAAAAGTACATAATGAAAAAGGCTTAAATTACTTTTTTCAGAATTTTTTAGTCAAACTAAGAATAAAGGGTCATTTCGAAATTTAACAAAATGGCGTCAATGAGCATGACGATTTATGAGTTTCAAACCACCATAACACTTTTATTTACGGACCGATTTTGTTTATTTTAGTGTCATTAGAAAGATAAAAGTATAAACTATTAAATACAATTGTGCAAATGCTGAAAATATGCATACAAGCATTTACAAAATTGTAAAGAAAGCATTTTCTGAAGGATTTTTTTTTTTTGCAAACTTCAAGAATTTTTTGCAATAAAACCCCACTCACCACACTAATTTTTTTTTACATAATATAAATGACATACTTTTCAATATAAAAAACAATCAAGAGGGTGCTTTTTGTATTTTGTGATTAAAAAATTAAAGAAATAAAATACATAAATATTGCATTACGTTCTGTTTAATGGCTAACTGATGTACAACAAATGAACCATACAACATGCATTCTTAATATTTTAATTATTATTATTATTTTTAAATAATTTATGAATGGATAATATTATTTCTGAGCCGAAAGTATATAAACGAATAGTGCTGCACGTAATGGTAAAAATGCATGCGTTGGAATTGGTGGTACTATACAATGTTTAGTCACAAGAGCAAACTTGCAATGACCATGTTACAATCACATATTAAGTCCAAAAGAAATGTTTAGATTTGCCAAAATTTATGTTCCAGTAATATGCATATTTTATATTACAACCGAGGAAGTAACAAAGTTCACAAAGATGTTAGATAAACGATATCAAAATTGTTAAAAAATTCCTGGGACAAGAGTAAATCATTTTTTGCAACCACTGGATGAAAGAAGATTGCTGTAAAGCATGTTTCATCATCTAATATATTTTTTCAAGTTTCTCTTGGACTTCAAATCAAAGAATTTATCAATATAAAAGTAGAAAAAATTGTTGTAGCTATCTATAACAATAACTGGTGGCTGGAACAATACTGAAGATTATTGAAGAACATCGAGATGCAAAGATGAAATTTATTATCCCAAGTTGAACTTCCTCAGCTTATTCATGGCCTAATCATTCTGATATTTGTTGGGCTCCATATGAAACTATTTTAATGAATGTGCCTATCTCAAGTACAAGAACTGGTCACTTATTACTTTCAACTCAGATATAATATTATCCATTCAGAAATTATTTTAAAATAATAATCTGTACTTTAATAGGCAAACATGAACATTGTTGTACACTTTTAAACATATTAACACGTTGAGCACCATGTCAGCCATTCTAGATTCTAGACATTTTATTATATATCCCTAACCCTAAGTACTGAAGGAATCACCATGAAATTTTAGGAGTGTGCAGAATATGTTATATTTCAAACATTTCAGTGAAAGTTTTACCCCGAAAGTAAAAGCAGGACCAATAAAAAATTTAAACGTTGAGCACCCTGTCAGCCATCAGTTGCTGACAGTGTCAAATATGATATAAGTCGCGTCAACCATCGGTGGCGGATATAAAATATGATATAAAACTAAAAATATTACATTTAATGATTGAAAAATTATTAAAAATTTGCTTAATTTTTATTTATTACAGGAGGAATCATGCTTCGGGACAGCCCTACTTGGACCTCGGTCCTTGTACAGCTCAACACCGCTCTTCGAGCGGTGAGCCGGGGCTGCTCCCCTGTTAAGGAGGAATCATGCATTACGGGATTTTAATGGATTTTAATAATTTGTGCGGCACTCAACGTGTTAATTATACGAGTAGAGGGTTGAATGTGATATTATTCAAAAGGTATGATTACCCAGATTTGCAGAATGCAAAAAATATTTTCGACTTCCAGTTTTCGATAAATTTACACCTTCTGAGATGTCCTAAACATGATTCTTTCATTGTTAGAAAATGACTATTTGCTTGTGTATGATGTGTTAATGAAATTTGTAGTATCTCATGAACTGATAGGCGGGATTTAAGTACGGCTGATAATTGGTTATACCTTGATTTAATTTGGTGCTAATTAGCTGTTCGAATATATCACCCAATAGGTGGTGCTACTATGTCGTGATTCACCCCATTTAAGTCAAGGTTATACCTCAACTTGTATAGCATATAAATGCACAAAACATGATATATGATATGGACATTATGTAATACTGTGCTGTTTTAATTTGTGTGCATATCAGCCGACAAGGCTCTGCTGTGTTGCAATTTAATTCCGTTTATGAAAAGGCAATGGACTTTATCCGTGTTACGTCATAAGACCCTTGACATGTGACCACTGTAGGGAAAAATGCAACATTATAATGTTTATATTCATATTGTATAAGGAAAGGGCATATTTACAAACAAACGCTCCGTCAATCAATCTTTGCCACTCATGAGTGGCAAAAGAACAATATGTATTGGTGGAAATACCAAGGTTTTCCCCTGAAAAGGTGAGCAGTGCCCCGAGTTTAAACAAGTTTGTTCACGCATAACGTTACCTGCGCTTTCTTTATAGGGAAATGTTCGTATTCTAATTAAATATTTTTATCCTATAGGGAAATTTATAGGGGAATGGAGAATTGGAAATCACATGTTGGGTATAATTTAGCTTCGAACCCAAAACGACGGATATTGTCTGCTTTACCTTGCAAAAAAGTGCTCGAGTATGAACCACTAGAAAATATTAGTAATTGTTAAAATGTTAAGAATGCATATTGTGTGGTTAAAAGATCATTTGTTGTGCATCAGTTAGCCATTAAACGGTATTTAATGAAATATTTATGTATTTTACTTCTTTAATTTTTTAGTCACAAAATACAAAAAACACCCTCTTGATTTTTTTTACATTGAAAAGTATGTCATTTTATATTATGTGACAAAAAATTAGTGTGGTGTGGTGTGGGTTTTTACTGCAAAAAATTCTTGAAGTTTGCAAAAAAATTCCTTCAAAAAAATGCTTTCATTACAATTTTGTAAATGCTTGTATGCATTTTTTCAGCATTTGCACAATTGTATTTCATAGTTTATACTTTTATCTTTCTAAGGACACCAAAATGAACAAAATCGGTTCATAAATAAAAGTGTTATGGCGGTTTGAAACTCATAAACCGACATGCTCATTGACGTCATTTTGTTAAATTTACTCAAATTGTGAAATGACCCCTTATTCTTAGTTTTGACTAAAAAATTCTGAAAAAATATTTTAAGCTTTTTCCATTATGTACTTTATAATAAAAAAAAATCATTAATATCTGTGACATGAGGGCAACGGCCTTGGGTGATTTCACTTGAAATGAGCCCTATAGATAATAGCTTTTTAAAGTAAACAAACAAAATTAAATTACAACGGAAATCGTTTTATGTTTTTTTTTATAGGGAGAAATATAACTAAAATTATTTAGATAATTGCTTTCAAATATAAACAATCTTTTCTAAATTGCACAATGTAAAGAACTGATTCTTTTGGGGAACAGGAAAAATTAAATGATGTTTAAGATCCCTCATATATATATTGCAATATATTAAGAAGGAGATCAATGAATTTATTACTGAAGCATTAATATTAAATAAATGTTATTTATTTTAATTTATAATTAGATATTTATTAATTTTGGAATAAATTAGATGAATGCAAAGAGTATGTGAGTGACTTGCTCACATATGTTTAACATGGATGCATCTTATTTAATTTACATAGAATATAAATAATTTTGTATTTTCTCTGATTAATACTGAAAATTACTATTCAATCATGCACTTTATTCGATATTTTAAATTTTAGTCCTATATGGTGAGACCATTTCTTTATAGTGGCCACTTTTGTAAAATTTTACTGGAAAATGTAATAGAATAATATCTTGTAAAGTGACCATCTGTGTAAAATTTATAGTGGACGATTTAACTGCTAAAATTAATAATTTAATCTGTCAAAAGTGGCCAGTTTAAATATTTTTTCATCCACTTCAATCTTTTAATACAGTCTTATAATAAAGAAAGTCGAGAAAATCAAATTACTGGCACTGAAAAGATGATGACAGTTATGATGACAGCATGACAGCAACATTTATGAAATTTCTAGAAAAATGTTGGTAAGTCGTGGGCATGTTCTTTTTACTTTTGTCTTCATATAAGAAGAAAGTATCGGAAACAGATCCGTTAATGGGAAAGCAACATTTCAGCTTCTATGAGATATAAATGCACCGAACTTGGTATGTGAGATGGATATTATATAAAAGTATCGAATGATAGGTGACGCTGCTTTGCTGCAATATTTTCCGTTTACAGGAAAGCTATATCTCATCTTCTATGGTATATAAATGGACGAAATTTGGTATGTGAGATATATGTTATGAAACTTTATTCTGATTCAATTTGGGTGTATCAAGGCTATTAGAAAGTGCTGCTATTGCTTTCTGCGATTTTTTTTCTTTTTTTTAAGCTGGCTATATCCTTCTTTTGATATTTAAAGTTATAATGTTTTTAGATGGATATCGTATTGAAAATAATTACCAAAATAATTTTGATACTTACCACTGAAAATAATTTTGATAGATTAAAAAAAAAAATAATTTTCACTGAATAAATTTTATCTGAAAATATGGAAGAAAGTTTTGTGATGGCCACAAAGTTAGTTGTTTATTCATGATTACCTTTAAAGTATTTGTTTAAATGTTTATCAACATTTAGATAAGTAAATTTAAACAAAGTTAGTATAACGCACCTTTGTGCGGTGACCAGTTTAGTCATTCCCGATGTCAGTCAAATTAGACAGGTTCAACTGTATTAATTGAATAATTTCCTTTGTGCAGAATCTTTTCAGCTCAATTTCAGTTTACTTTGCTAATCCCAATAATCAGAATTAAAAATGATTGTGAAAGTCATGCTATTAATTTTAGCTCGAAGAACTCTGGTATCTTCATTATAACTCTTCGTTATAAACTACATATGTACCAACATCGCTAATTTAAAAAAAAAGTCATATGTCACATATATTTTCGACGACTAGACAAAATCGAATGAACTGAAAACATTTATAAAAAATTTCCGGTATGAAATCTCCGTTGAAAATAACGAAGGCTTGGCACCTATGAAACTATCATACAACTAGAATTCTTTATGAAAAGAATGTCAAAATTGATGATAATTAACCTTTGATTGCCTGATAATTTAAAATTTGATTTACTACGAAAAAAAAGAAAAACAAATTAGCTTTAATCTTTAGTATAAATCCCAGAAACTTTTTTTAAGTCTTTCTTTATCATGATTATGATTTATGGATCAAGAATGGCTACTTGACAAACGATTATAAGTATTTATTGAATTTTAAATTACATTCAATTTTTGTAAAATTAAGACTCTGTTAATCTATATGTAATCGGATGAATTAACTAAGTATGTTGACAGATTATATTAAGCATTTAAGGATTAATTTAAAATTAATGGTTTGTCAAATGAATAAAAGAAAATTAATTATTAGTAATACTCTTACAAGACTAAAGAAATAAAATATCTTTCGTTCTTCTGAAGGAAAAATAGTTAATTTATTTATGTAAGGTTTGTATAAGGAGCTGCTATTAATAAGTTGTTCCCAATCATTCTGTATGGCTAGACCTGCTAACTATGCTAGTTTATCCGTAATGGTATTAAGCTCCGCCCTTTTTTCACACCAGAATAGTTGTAGAGTAATATTCAGCAATATGTTCTCATGATTAAATAAGAAGACTATTGCTCTACAACTATTCTGGTGTGAAAAAAAGGCGGGGCTTAATACCATTACCATACTTGCCAACCATCACATTAATAACCGTACAATTGTTAACGCCCCCTGAAAAAACGCCCCTTTTCTCACACCACTATATTTTTAGAGTAATTCTCTCCAAATGTTGTTACGATTAAATAAGACTAAAATTACTCTAAAAAATTATTGGTTTAAAAAAAAGGCGGGTACTAAAAATTGTACGGTTTATAATGAGATGGTTGGCAAGTATGCATTACGGATAAACTAGCATAGTTAGCAGGTCTATGCATGGCGAAAGCTGACGATCAGTTTGCTTCGATGATGCTGAGGATTGAAAGCAGCTGATAAAGAAAGAATAATACCCTTTCCTTTGACTCGTCAATAGGATAATAATAATTCATATTCAAAGTATCCAGTTTTTCTTTTGAAGAAAAAACTGCGGAAAGAAGAATGTTGACCGAGTGGTCAACATTTCCAACTAAAGTCATTACTATTTTTTATACATGAAAGATATTGCCTTCTTTTATAAAAGCTTGGAAAGGATGATGCACAATCCTGTAAAAGAAAATATTGGTACAAATGTTCTTACAGTTACATTCTACGATCTTTACAGCAGATACACATGACATTTAAGCAACGATGATTAAAGTTTTGCAAATTTTGCAACTGCTGATTTTGTGAAACTTTTATAGTCTTAAGTGACTATAGAAAAACATAACCTAGTTAATATGAGTGATATGAGAACCATAACAATTCTTGTGGATGGAAAAATTAATTTTATTTTTACTATCAGAAAGTTGACGCCCTATGGCATGTCATAATCTATTATGTTTCCAATAATTGTTTTCTTGAATTTTACTTAAAAATAAAGTTTGGGAAAATTTATAAATAAAACTTTATATGCTTGTTTCTTCATGTATATAAAAATAATAATAATAAATAAATAAAATTCATAAGTTACGAAAAGGATTGTCTTTTTTGGATTTCAATTTTTCTAGCTAAAAAATTAAATTTTGAAATATATATTTGTTATTATTTAATAATTTTTAACGTTTTTCATGGATTAACATAGAATCTTGCTATCGTGTGGATCTCTAAATCACCTTTTTAATAAAAATTAGTCGAAACATACAATAATTTTAATTACACAATATATATATATATATATATATTGTGTGTGTGAAATTTCTATTTAGATCATGTTTTCAAAGAAAAATAAAATATTAAAACAGCAAATTATTATAGGTATTTTCCTGAATTTTTTCTATGTAACAGGACAGCAACATATTCAGTTATCCACCGTACTTGAAACGAAGAGACAGAAATCGCAAATTGAACTTCAGAGGTCATCCGTTATTATGAACTATCGTCATCGTTCACTAGTCCAGGAGACTTGTCATCACAATGGTGATTATAACATCATAATGTACACACATATATTTTAACAAATATCATTCCATACAGATATTCTGTTAATTACATATGAAATATATCTCAAGCTGAAACTGAAGCTGCTGTTGCTAATCTGACTATAGTATACTATATCTTCATTCTATCTTATCCATCAAAATTTTATATCATGTTATCTATTTATGATCATTTCGTTCGATGGCTATTGTTTCATTAACAAAACACATACATCAATGCTTAAAAATGTGGGAATATTTTAGGCTTTTGAATATAGTAGTATAATAATCTTCTAGTCATTGTTGTATTATTTTGAAGTTTAACATTACATATAAATTGATCAATTACTTTAATAGCTATGGATAAGATCAATAATCAAATGAAACATCTTCGTTTTTGTTCTTCTAATAGAAAGATTAGGGGTAATTAAAGATCTTTATCAATTTTACGCAATGTACAAAAATGTTATTTCTGCATCAGTGACACATACCGTTACAAAACTGCTTAAATCACAACTTCATTGTTTCTTTAAAACGTATAATCCATAATTCTTTGGCTAACGGTATCTAACAACTTAAAACAATCTGGCTATGATAAATCTACAACATAAAAAGTTACACGTTTTAGTTACAAGTAATTTCTCTATAAGTTAAGAAGCTAATTAAGAGGCATAGGTAATGAATGTGAAAAGTTAGTTAACAAAGAATTATGTTTTGCTGATTTCTGATTCTGCTTCCTTTAAATTCCTAATACTCATACGCTGCATTATCGTGACTTCGTGACTGTATAATAAGACATACATAATTGTTAAAACGAGGATGTAAATCTTTCAACTTTCAGAGTAGTCAATTGTTTCAGTTTTTTACGAGCCAGTTAACTCCAATATTTTTCGAAAAAAGTCACCTGCAATACCCTTTCATCATTAAATAAGCCGAAAAGAATAGTACTAAAACTTTAAAATATATTAAAACTTGAAAGTTATGACACTATTAGAGAATGCGATTTCGTTCAACAAAAGTTACTTTAAAATTGTGATTTTTATTGACAAAACTGTGCGCGACTTTAGTCCATATGGAAAAAGAATTGTCCTGATCGGTCACTTTTAACACTTGATGTATGTGTCTTATAGTTTATTGTAATATCTTACAACATGTATTTGCTTTCGTGATAATTTTGTGTAAAAGTGATAATAGTAACACATATAGTAGTTATTTTTAGAATGTATTAAAATGGTAATGCATATTATATGCATATTATGTGGTTTAGGTATCATCATATTGATTTAAAAAATCATTTTATTTACTTTTATTGAACATTAGATAACTTCTTACATTTTAAACAACACTGCATCAAAAATTTTCTATGAATAAAATTTATAGCAAAAACTATGTCAGATATCAGCATTGACATAATATGCTAGAAATAAACAGAACTTTAGTTATTTAATGGATTTAATTATCTTTATATATTTCTTATTTATTTATTTATTTATTTTTCCTTAAATTTTTTCAATTATTATTGAATGAACACACGTTTTGTATTGCAGTTGTTCATTTTAATCAAGTACTAACATTTAATAGTTTAAGAAAATGTAAAAATGGTCCGACAAATAATTTATGTGTTATCGTGCTGAAAATGCATTAAATAACACGTTTATTTACAATTTGAAGTTAATAAAATATAGAGGAGAGTGTTATACATTGGGACGCTTGTACCTTGGGACATTAACAGTTTCTAAAAGCCTATTGGCAACTTCATTTTTTCAACACTTTCCAACAAGGTTGAAAAGTGTTTATGACTTGGGTTTGTCTGTCTGTCCGTCCGTCTGTCTGTCTGTCTGTCTGTCTGTCTGTCCGCACTCTAACTCCCGTAAATATTTATGGAATTTCTTGAAACTGATATATGTTATTCAAGTTTACTATCGGATGTTCCCTATTGAAAATGGGGTTTATACCTCTACTGGTTTGTGTACAGGGACCCCCGAAGATATTTCAAAGCATTGTGTTCTATGAGAGAAATTTCTATAAACCATATTTTCATACCCTTACTGCACAAAAATCTTAATGAAATTGAAATATGTTATACAAGTTCACTATCGTATGTTCCTTATTGAAAATGGAGTTTATACCTCTATTAGTTTGTGTACAGGGACCCCCTAAAATATTTCAAAGCATTGTGTTCTATGAGAGGCATTTCTGTAAACCATATTTCCATACCCTTACTATACACACATCTTAATGAAATTGAAATATGTTATTCAAGTTCACTATCGGATGTTTCCTGTATAAAATGGAGTAAATATCACTACTGATTTGTGTACAGGGGCACACAAAAGTATTTGAAAGCATTTTGTTCTATGAGAAGCATTTCAATAAACCATATTTCCATACCCTTACTGTACACAAATCTTAATGAAATTGAAATAGGATATTCAAGTTCACTATCGGATGTTTCCTGTATAAAATGGAGCAACTACCACCATTGATTTGTGTACAGGGACACACAAAAGTATTCCAAAGCACTGCGTTTTATGAGAGATATTTCTATAAACTAAATTTTAATAACTTTACTTTGCACGAAGATTTATGAAATTGAAATATGTTATTTATAAGCACAAAAGAAAATGTTTTGCATAGAATATAGCATGATTAGCATAGGATTTACAAGCTGACAGAAAAATATCCAGTTATATAAAGAGCTATTAATAAATATTTGCTAAAAGTGGACTTTCGTTTACCTTAAGCGTTTTTAACACTTTCTAACATTTTTAACACTTCCCAACAAGGTTGAAAAGTGTTAATGACTTCAGTTTGTCTGTCTGTCTGTCCGTCTGTCTGTCTCTCCGCGCTCTAATTCCCGTAAATATTTGTGGAATGTCTTGAAATTGATATATGTTATTCAAATTCCCTATCGGATGTTCCCTTTTGAAAATGGAGTTTATACCTTTACTGATTTGTATACAGGGACACTCGGAAGAAGTTCAAAGCATTGTGTTCTATGAGAGGTATTTCTATAAATCATATTTTCATACCTTTACTGTACACATATCTTAATGAAATTGAAATATGTTATTCAAATTCACTATTGGATGTTTCCTGTATAAAATAGACGAAATGCCACCACCGATTTATGTACAGGGACACTCAAAAATATTCGAAAGCATTGCGTTTTATGATAGATATTTCTATAAATCAAATTTTAATAACTTAACTTTCCACGAAATTTTAGGAAATTGAAAGATGTTATTTTTATGCACAAAAGAATGCATTACATAGAATATAGCATGATCAGCATTAGATTTACAGGGTAACACAAAAATATTCTGTTATATTAAGAGCTATTATTAAAAATTTGCTAGAATTCTACTTTCTTTTACATTAAGCGTTTTTAACACTTCCTAACATTTTTTAAGTGTGAATATGATATCATTTTGTGTATCTGTCCGTCTGTCTGTCTGCCCGCGCTCTAACGCCAGTAAATATTTATGGAATTTTTTGAAACTGATATATGTTATTCAAGTTCACTATCGGATGTTTCCTATTGAAAATGGAGTTTATACCTCTACTGGTTTGTGTACAGGGACACCCGAAAGTATTTCAAAGAATTGTGTTCTATGAGAGGTATTTCTATAAACCGTATTTTCATACCTTTACTGTACAATATCTTCGTGAAATTGAAATATGTTATTCAAGTTCACTATTGGATGTTTCCTATATAAAATAAATTACATACCACCACTAGTTTATGTACAGGGACACTCAAAAGTACTCCAAAGCATTGCGTTCTTTCTGAAACATTTCTATAAATCAAATTTTAATAACTTTACTTGCCACGAAGTTTTAGGAAATTGAAATATGTTATTTATATGCACAAAAGAATGCTTTGTATAGAATATAGCATGGTTACCATTAGATTTACAGGTTGACACAAAAATATTCAGTTATATTAAGAGCTATTAATAAAAAATTGCTAGAATTGTACTTTCGTTTACATTAAGCGTTTTTCACACTTTCTATCATTTTTTTAGTGTGAATATCATTTCAATTTGTGTATATGTCTGACTGTTCTTCTGTCCGTCTGTCTGCCTCTCTGTCTGCGCTCCAATTCCCGTAAATATTTATGGAATTTCTTTAAACCAATATATTTTATTGAAGTTCACTATCGGATTTTCCCTATTGAAAATGGAGTGTATACCTCTTCTGGTTTGTGTATAGGGACACCCAAAAGTATTCGAACGCATTGTGTTCTATGAGAGGAGTTTCTATAAACCATATTTTAATACCTTTAATGTATAGAAACTTTAATGAAATTTTAATATGTTATTCAATTCCCTATCGGATGTTTCCGATATAAAATAGAGTACATTTCTAACTGGTTTGTGTACAGGGGCACTTGAAAGTACTCCAGAGCATTGTGTTGTATGAGAGTTATTTTTATAAACCAAATTTTAATAATTTTTTTTCCACAAAGGTTAATGCAATTGAAATATATTATTCGTATGCACAAAAGCGTGTGCCTTCTATGTAATATAGTATTGTTAACATTAGATTTACAGGGCCACACAAAAATAATCTGTTACATTAAGAGGTATTAATAAAAATTTGCTGGAAATGCAATTTTGTTTACATGAGCGTTTTCACACTTTCTTATTATTTTAGTGGGAATATGATTTCATTTTGTGCATCTGTCTGTCCGATTGTCTAACTTTCTATCTGTTTGTTCCCGGCTCCTATTATAAGTGAATATTTTGAGATTTTTTTAAAAATGATACACTCAAGTTCCCTATGGAATGTTCCCTGTTTAAAATGTTGTTAATAGGTCCTCATTATTAAAAAAAAAAACGGAAGCTTTTACAGCAAAATGTGCTGGCACCCATATTGCCAGCACATTCTGCTGGTAAATAAAGCAATTTACAGCGGAAACATCTGTAAAAAAAGACTCTTACGATGGTTTCTACTGTAAATAACTTCTTTTTTACTTTCCCTCCTCCATGCACCCATATTGCCAGCATATTCTGCTGTAAATCTACCGTTTTTTTTACAGTGCTGTACAACTAGTTTGTTTACAGGGACAACAAGAACAACAATAAAAAAAATCTGATGTGGGCACCACATGACTTCCTTATACATCTTTAGAAATATATAATGTTAAAGAGCATTGTCATTGGACCCAAGACAAATGGTTAAAAACATTTTAAAAATGCATTACCACCGTGTTCTGGCTTTTCTGAAAGTTTCAAATGTCTAGCTAGTCGGGAAGTTAGTTAAAAATCGATTGCAAGATTTGTACAGGTAACGATGCCGAAGGCAGCAGGGATCCCAAGCAGTTGGCTAAAAGTATTTAAAAAATGGATTTTCACCGTGTTCTGAACTATTTTGAAAGTTTCAAATGTCTAGCTAGTCGGGAAGTTAGTTAAATAAATTTTCTGTTGAACCATATAAACGCTGCCAAGGGCAGCAGTGACCCGGAACAATTTGCTAAAAATATTTAAAAAATGCATTGTCACCATGTTCTGAGCTTTACTGAAAGCTTCAAATGTCTAGCTAGTCGAGAAGTGAGTTAAAAATCGATTGCAAGATTCGTCCAGGTAACGCTGCCGAAGGCAGCAGGGATCCGAAACAGTTGGCTAAAAATATTAAAAGAAATGCATTTTCACCATGTTTTGAACTATTTTGAAAGTTTCAAATGTCTAGCTAGTCGGAAAGTTAGCTAAATAAATTTTCTGTTGAACCATATAAACGCTGCCGAAGGCAGCAGTGACCCGAAACAATTTGCTAAAAATATTTAAAAAACGCATTGTCACCATGTTCTGAGCTTTACTGAAAGTTTCAAATGTCTAGATAGTCGGAAGTTAGTTAAAAATCGATTGCAAGATTTGTCCAAGTAACGCTGCCGGAAGCAACAGGAATCCGAAACAGATCGCTAAAAGTATTTAAAAAATGCATTTTCACCGTGTTTTGAAATATTCTGAAAGTTTCAAATGTCTAGCTAGTCGAGAAGTTAGTTAAATAATTTTTCTGTGGAATCATATAAACGCTGCTGAAGGCAGCAGGTATCCGAAACAGTTGGCTAAAAATATTTTTTAAATGCATTTTCAATGTGTTCGGAGCTTTTCTGAAAGTTTCAAATGTCTAACTAGTCGGGAAGTTAGTTAAATTGCAAGATTTGTCCAAACCGTTTTTGAGTTATTACCATTTTTTGATACATTTTGGCCATTATGAACCTAATTTTCCTAAATATCTCCAAAACGGAAAATCATACAAAGTCCAAAAAGGGAGGTGCACAACTAGATGTTATAACAAACCTATGTACCAATTCGCATCTTTCTACGTCCAACTGTTTTTGAGTTATGCGACATACTCACACTCACACACACACACACAGACACACATACATACAGACGTCACGAAAAAACGTGTAAAGTCGCTTATATCTCTAAAACGAGAGCTCGTGTTAAGACGACACTTGCATGTGTACAACTAGACATCATGACAGTCACACGTACAAATTGGGAACATTCAGTGATCATTCGTTTTTGAGCAATGTGAAATAGAAAATCCATTTCGCAAATCGGGATTACTATACTTCCTTATACTTTGTTTAAGGAAGTAAAGAGCTAATATATTACGTTTTAGGACAGAATTGTTTAAAACTTATATTTAAAAAACTTTCTACTGCAAAAATCTTAAAAACATTGACATGTATTATTAATTTTCTAAAATATTCTTTTGTATAGAATATGATATGATTAACTTTCGGATTTACAGGGCTACAGTAAAATATTCAGAGAGTTTAAAAGCTGTAATTAATCTAACGGCTGCATTTTCTTTTGCGTTAAGACTTTTTAAAATGCCTAAGAGTAATTTTAAAATCAATTATTCTATCTGTATGTTTTTTAGTCCTTCTGTCTGTTGTGCGATAACGTAGGCAAAGAATATTAATAGTTATTCGATACAGCAATTGCGTACAGTTGGAAAGTGTTACTAATCAATGCGTACTGCATGATTTTTCTTTCTTGTTTTTTTCTAAATGTGACTCTAACAAATAGATAACAGTACAGTAAAAGGCAGCATCAGAAACGCTCAACCCAGGACTTAGGGACTGAAAGAAAATTTCATCACTTAAAAGTAAATACTTATCTTATTTTAATTTCGATTTCTGAACTAGTATTTGTAAAATTATTTTATTTAATTTTAAATGGATATTGAATAGAATATTTTAAAATGTTTTGTTTATGAGAAAGTAATGATACTGCATTTTGATTGACTACCATTTTAATATTATTTAAATCGTGTGATTATTGTACCTTGGGACAGTAAACCATGTTGTACCTTGGGACATGTTCCAGGGAACTACATATGTCATAAACATAGTTCTCAATAGTTTAGGTATTATTTTAGTGTAAATGACTTTTAGCATGTTTTAATATAACATTCTAATAATAATAATTTAATATAATAATTAATAATATTTTTGTATGACTTCATATATTCATAGACCAATTGATTCAACTGAAGAGTTAAGTGAAGCTGTTGAATCTACAACAGTAAATGCGACAAATGAGTTAACAGTTGTATGTGTAACATGTTCATCTTCAGATTCTCAAGATGTGACGTCACCAATAATGAGTTGGGCATTTCCCAAAGTCTCAGCTCAAAAAAATAATGGTGATAGAAGAAAAGTAAAATCTTTTAACAGATTCTCCTTTAAAATAAAGAAACTGCAGAGCAAAAAAGTACTGCATCCAGAATGGGAGGAAAGAATCATCTACATAACAAATTAGCAGTTCAGAATCTGATATTGATAAATCAATTTTATCAAGTACAGATGATGACAATATTGAATGTGATCAAACCAGAGACACATTCGAAATAATAAAATATCTGAAATAATAATAATAATAATATAAATATATTAACTTCTATGTTTGAACCTCCAGAAACACCCCTTGTTTACGAACTTGATCTGAAGTACTGGAAGTCACCAACAATGAGGTTTTTAGTGCAGAAGGGACAGCAACAAATTTATTTATGGATATGAAAATTATGATATCTTATCATACATTGAGTGTTAAACTCCCATTGAGGTCTGAATGAGAAATCTCACAGATGACTTTACATTATATAATATTAAAATGGGGTCGTTATCAATACTTGGTTAATTTAAGAATAAGATTTGAATTTTCAAATTTATTATTATTTGTGTAATGCATCTGCAAGTGTATTTTTCTAATTTAATGCCTTAAAATATATTTTTTTATTTTTATTATTTGCATAAAACTGGTTTAGGTTAAGACTATTGCATGAATTCTGAAGCATTCAATGTTTTATTTTCAAACTGTTAAAAGTAAAAAAAAAAAAAAAAAAAAAAAAGTATTATAGAAGAGAACACTTTCCCTACATTTTTGAAAAAGAAACGAGTAAACGTGTTATAATATTCTTACGAAATTTCCTGCAAACAAGTTTTATAATGATTACTTCAACAAGGTTTAAGACGTTAAATGTACTTGATTTCTTAAATTACCAGAAACACGATTTTGTGCAAAGTAAACAATTTTCTATTGTTTTAAAATACATTATATGTATATATGCATTTAATTTAATATTAATTAACATGAAAACTAAAATGTCAAGAAGATCTTAAAAAACTCCATCTTCTTTAGGATGAATAATTAGAAAACATTTCTGCTGTTGTAACAGATATTCCAACATTTCTAATTTATTTCGAAACACTGTTAGTACCTGTTATATTTTTCACATCACTTTTTTTAAAGAGAAACTTTCTTCTTATTTAATCATAATTACATATCGGAGAAAATTTCTTTTCAGGAGGGGGAGGGGGGGGAGCAAGAAAAAAAGAGGGGGGGAATCAGCCCTAACAGTACTCCTAATAAATTATAAATGTTGCAGTAATTGCATCTAATGCAGTCCCATTAAAAAAAAAAAAAAAAAAAAAGCGCTGCTTTAAATGTATCTTTCTTTCATTTTCTGCAGTTTTATTTGTTTTCATAAAGAAATAAATCAGTATTTGACAGAGTTGAAATGATTTATAAGTAAAGTTGTTTTCTAATATTTATGATATTTAAACAATTTTTTATTGTTCCATGGATGATTCAATTTTAATACTTAACTTGTTAAGACAAACTGTAAAATATGTGACAGGAATTTAATTTAACATCAATCATGATAAAAGCTGAAATACGTACATGAATGAAATATCAAAAAACGCCATTCATCTTTAGTCTAAAGAATTAGAAAACGTTCCTATTGTTGAAGTAATTATATCTTCTGCAACCTAGGGTTAAAAAAAAAAAGTTCTTAAAAACGGATTATCTTTTCTGTTTTTTTTTTAACTGAAATTTTGTTGCTTATCATATTACTTAAACAGTTATTTGGTAGGATTATGTTGTTTTATATGAATTTCTTTTCTAAGGTATCTTTTATTTCATTGCATATAAATCTGTACTATTAAAATTTTAATGTACAAAATATAGAATTGTTCACAAAGTTATTTCTGGTTGCCTGTGTGTGTGTTCTCTGCTTTCTTTTATAATTGAACCATTTGATCAATTCTATTCAAATGAAAACTTCAAAATAATCTCAGATTAAAAAGTTTTATACATGCATTTGAAAACTAAATTTACTTTCATAGGTTTTATGAAAAGAAACATTTTACCAAGTAGTGATACATTCATTCAGTCATGACACGCTTCGCTTATTTCAGGCAGGCTTAATATATTTTGGCCTTGACGATCTCATTTAAATTTCCCTCAGATATGTTTAAGTTGCATTTCATTACACCACCCGCTATTCGGAGAAATGTAATCGTACTTTTGCTGCTAGTTAATGCCTAATTCAGACTTTGAAAAACGTTATTACTAGAGTATGGGTTCCAATTAAGTCACATGACTCATTCATGTTTTTGAGAGAAATCTTTTTTTTCCTACTGAGTTACAAGAAAAAAAAAAAAAAAAAGTCTGTCGTTTAAAAGGATGATGGAAATTATAAATCATATTTCTAAATTTCTGTCTTAGAGTTATGAAATAATAAATCCATATTCTTTGAAATGTAAGAATGTCAAATATATTAAAATTTCTGGAAAACAATTTAAATTTAATAAAATAAAATTCAAAAATTTAATTTTTTGAAGATTTTTTTAAATGTGACCTGATAATTTTTAACTTTGCCCCTCGAGTTTACGGTATTGTAATTTGAAAAAATATTCTAAAGATATTTTGGTATTACTTTGTGAATTCATTGGTAAGTTAATATTGACAAAATATTATTGATATACGTATATTTAATATTACTGGATGTTAAAATTTGAGGCAAATTTTGAGCATTTAAACATAAAACAAAATAACTTATCAATGCATATATGCCAACATTTTAATTTATTCCGAAGCAGTTTTAGCCCCATCATTATTTTGCACCAATTTATTTATCAAATAATTTTTCTCCAATATATAACTACGATAAAATAAGAAAAGATTACTATTGAAGAAAAAATAATTACGAGATAAAAAGAACTTTTTATATACCACGTTTTTAAATTTTCTGTTCAATTATATAAACTTAATTCTATGTATTAGTAAATACCTAAAAAAAAAATTGAGGAATTATCCCATCAACTTGAAAAAAAATGATTAAATGTGTAATAAAGAGAACATGTATAAAAAATTTTAAAACATTTATTAATTGAATAAAAGTATTAAAAGAGTACATTGCCATCGTGTTCTGAGCTATTCTAATCGGGAAGTTAGTTAAAAATCGATTGCAAGATTTATACTGGACAAACAAACAAACAAGAAAGCAAGTTAATAAAAACATGGTTAAAAAGTCGTATGAAATGAAGGCGGGAATGAAAATTCTCCGAAATAAATGAAAATGTTGGCAACTCTGTCAATGAATCTACAAAGTAATACCAAAAATTGTTTAGAATATATTGTTAAACTATAATAACGTAAAATAGAGGGAGATAATACCAAAAATTGTTTAGAATATATTGTTAAACTATAATAACGTAAAATAGAGGGAGATAATACCAAAAATTGTTTAGAATATATTGTTAAACTATAATAACGTAAAATAGAGGGAGGAAAATTAAAAATTAATTTTCAAGGAGCATTAGAAAGTTTTCACAAAAGCATTAAACTTTTGAATTTTCTTTCATGATTTTTCCAGAGGCTTTACTATACTGAACATTTTTATATATTAATGCATACGCATGAAAATTTTTTAATTTTAAGACAGCAATTTACTTAAAAATTTTATAATGTCAAACCTGCACTTAAATTATAGGTTAAAAAGAAATAATTTTTTTACATCAATGCTTTTATGTTTTCAAGACAAAATCTTGGGAAAAAAGATATATTTTTTATTTTTTGCGAATATTAACGATAATTTGTTATCGTTGATAACTAGGAAAATATGATCTAATAAAAAGTATAATATTACTGTAAACTATGAAAAAGTGTAAAAAGTACACAGAAAACTTGAGGTTTCAGTAATATCTCTACGTTGAAATAATAATAATAATAATAATAATAAGATAAAAATAAAGATAAAAATAAGATAAAAATAAATAAATTAATGAATAACACAGATTTCGTAAAAACTATTTAAGTGCTATACTGAATCCATGCTGAGAAACTATATTAATTATATTATATATTATAAAAACTTGCAGAGTAACTTTTATTCATAAATACAAAAGAAGCAACAGTGATGAGTCGTTCTTTTTCACGTTTTGAAGAGAGCTTGATTCAGTGTTGCATAATCAAGATGGTCAGAATACATGAAGTGGGATAGTTCGTTGATTTCGATCACCATTCCATAGGTACTCCAAAAGCGCCGCAATGATGATGATGATGATGTTCTTTCACGTTTTTAGAGAAAAAACTTCTTTATAAAATTGTGAAAAAGTTTTGAAATAAGACGAGGAAAAATTATTATAAAATTCAATTTATCTTGTAAATTTTCCTTTAAAATATATAAATTCAAAACTTAGTAATTATATATTGTTTGTTACCGACAACATATTCCGTAACAATTGTAAAAAGATTAAGAGAGAGGACTACTGTAGCATTCGTTTTTATATACTGTGTTGTTACCATATAATATATCTGCATGAAAATTTTACGAACTTCAAATTTCCCATTTATCTAATACCTTCACAAGGAAAAGTTCTTTATTCTTAACCTAAAAATACGTATTATTTTTTAATGAAGAATAGATTGGCTCCATAGTAGTCGTAAATTATTAAACAATAAGAATTCATTGAATTAATGAGTTTACTTTTTTAACATAGCTTTCGTTCTCGCTGGTTTTTATTTTCTTAAAGCTTGTCTTATGTAAAAAGAGTTATTTTTTTCTCTTCTATCACTAATCAAGTCTATCACTACTTTTTCTCTTCTATCACTAACGGCTTTTTTGAATATGTAGGCAGTATGTACGGGGTTACTTAGAAAAGAAAATGACTTCCCGTAAAATTATGGTTTTTCCAAAATAATGTAACTCTGTCGACAAAAAAAAAAAAAAAAAAAAAAAAAAAAGTGTTTTTATTATAATTTAAAATATTAATTTTGATTGAATACAACATTTCAGAGCTGAAAAAGTGCATCCTAATACTGATTTCATTTACTAAAAGCTTTTCTTTCTTTTATGTATAGGTAATACAAGCTGTTTTTTATATTAAGCTTATATATCTTATATAATAACTACTTTTCCCTTGTTCCCTTACCTCTCATGATTTGACATCGAAAAAGAAAAAAAAAAATAAGAGAAAGAAAGAAGAAGAAGTAGAAGAAAGAAATTGACTTTGAATTCGTATAAATGGTTTCCAGTTGGTTATTGTGTTTAATGTAAAATGAAAACTTGTTCTTTATACCTCATTTAGCTGTAAAACCACATATCTTTTTTTATTTTTAATTTTATAAAGTTAAAATCGTATCACTCAAAAATATGGGATACCATTCTAGCAGCATAATAAGCAATACATTCAACACAATTAATTATCTTTGTGTATAATATGATGACATCCGTGCCTTGGCAGTTTCAAGTCAGATGTTCGGTTTATCGGAGTAGGCAGACAGTATGCACAGTCCCACTTACAAATAGAATCCTCATGAAATCATAGCTTTTTCGCATAAAGCTATAGAGAACTCGATAGAAAAACAAACAAACAACAACAACAACAACAACAAAAATTACAATACTTTATTATTGTTAAAATTTTTTAATTTTAATTGAATACAACATTTCTGTTTTGGTTTATGTTACAGGCTATTTTCCTTAAAACGTCTTGTATAATATCTACTTTTCCCTTGTCTACATCCCTCTTACGATTTGGTATTGAAAGAAAATACAAAGAAAGAAGATAAAAGAAAAGAAAGAAAGAAACTGACTTTGCATTTATATCAACGGTTTCTAAAGATTATTCTCCATACCTTATTTAGTAGTTACCCTTATGTCTTATTTTCTTTTTTGCAAAGTTAAAACTACCCGAACCTACGATTCTAGACCTGCACATTAAAAAAAAAAAAAAGAAAAGAAAAGAAAGAAAAAGAAAATACGACATTTTTTATCTTTTCTTTTTTCATTTATGAATGAAAAAAATGTATGAAAGGACGGAAAAGTCACGCTCAATCAGTGGTAAGAATCTCTCTTAAATCACGAATTTAAATTTAACCATTTAAACGGAGAAAAGAATCAGAGGATGTATGTTACATTTACTCGTAAAATAAGTGTATGAGCAACAAACTAATATCCAATAAAAAATATCCAGTATTTTAAACTCAATTTGATTCTTGATTTACAATGCTTTGTCAACTCGGTACTTTTTATGTAAACATGCAATACATATTAAAGACTGACTATTTAAAAATAAATAATATATTTTTAAAATTGAAAATACATTACTGTTATTCTTTAAACTCGTAAAATTCTCTGTTTTAAACATACTCATATATGAGAAAGACAGGAAAAAGTAAAATTTGATGTTATTTATGTTGTTTATTACTTATGCTATTTTCCTGAATTACTTCCGTTTTCTTCTCAGATAAGTAAATATAAAATTGAATATAAAATTTAGATAAATATGTAGCGTATCGAATAAGATAATCGTTCAGTTTAACCCGTTAACGCCCGAATTAATTTTGGAAAATATTATTAGCTGATTATTTCACTTCTAAATTAATATAGACAACTGACAGTAAAATATATTAATCTAAACAATTCTTTTGATAGTTTTAAATTTAAAGCCTATCCTCATTTATTGACGTTTAGTGTTCTAACGAGAAAACTTCGAGATAAAAAAAAACTTTGAGATAACAGATTAATTTCTTATTATATGTTGACAAAGATCTCGAAAGTAAAGTATTATAATATATATTATTTTTTAACTTGATTTAAGTTAGTATACCTGCGCAAAAAGAAAATATATATGCGGCGAATGAAAAATCATAAAATGACTATCCAAATTATGAAACAAGAATTAAAAGTAGGCACATAAATCTTTCAGGGATCATTTAGAGTGACGCTATAAACTGTCACTAAAAAGTAGAATTCATTGCAAGAAACCACAAAAAATATACGTGCCCTTTTATTAGCTGTCCTCAAATGAGGACACTGGGAGCTAACGGGTTAATTGGAAATCCTTTAACATAACAGTTGTAAACTATAAATCCACTAAAACCAAGAGGAATTTTCCAAAGTTTTTTAATTCGAATGTCCTATAATTTTTACAAACAACGCTTTAGAAGAAATGAAATAAATATAACTGCGCTGCCGCTATTAATAAAATTATTTGCTTTCTTTCTTCCACAAAATTTGATTTCTTCCTCCAAGGAAGATTCCGATGAGAATCGGAATTCTTCTTTTTATTATACAATCGTTAACAAACTGCAAGAATTTCTGGCCATTTCATAGGTCCGAAATCATCTTACTTCCGCCTTGTAAAAGATCGCGTGTGCCTTGTGCATAACTTTGAGTGTGTCATTTAGATACTTAAAAGCGGTTTGCCTCTTTTTTTAGACTAAAAAATGAATTTTTCCACTTTCATGATTTCAGATAAGATTGTCTACCATTTAAGCCAACGGTGCTGAACGATGATAACAAAGAAAAGGGAATATGATATGAGTTTGTGTATTATTGGCGATGTTTTCTGTTTGTTCTTTCACGCACAACTTGTTCCGTAAGACGAGTTTTAAAAAAAAGTTGCATCGTTGATTGAGTTTTTGTTTTTGTATTCATATAAATAACTGTATTTGGAAAAGAAAAATCACAATTCAAAGCAAGTTAAAATCTCGGTGCATTCATTCAATTAGGAAATATAAAACTATATTTGTAAATGAATGCAATTCATTGCATATACATATTTATGTACATGCATAGTCAATAAAACGTACTCATGGGTGTAATTTTTTTTTTTTTTTTTTTTTTTTTTTAATTTAAAGTGAGCTATATTTGTAAATGAATGCAATTCATTGCATATACATATTTATGTACATGCATAGTCAATAAAACGTACTCATGGGTGTAATTTTTTTTTTTTTTAATTTAAAGTGAGCTTTATTGAAATATGATTGCTTAAATACATTATTTATCTTTTTAAAATTTTTACGAAAGCGTAGTAATAATATAAACTAATAAGAATAATTTTTAGATATGCTCGCACAAATACGTATGAATATGATTATCGTACCTCAGTGAGTACAACACAAAGAATCCCATGTGCACATTTACTCATGTTTTTATTTCGCCCAATAATAAATTTATAATATTTCACTTGCTTATACACATATCTAATTCATAGTAATAAAATGTATCTTATCCTATAATTATATACATACAGATATACATGTATATTTTATTTATCTTTTGTAAATTCATTTTATGTACATTTTATTTTTGTATTAAAAAAAAAAAAAAAAAAAAAAGAAAAAAAAATCCAGATTTTATTTGTTTGGATTTTTACTTCGTGAATGGTTAAGTTTCAATCTTAGATATACAGTGTTAAAAGTTCTGTCTATCTGTATATATTTCAGATATACAGAACCTTTCTGTATTTTGCATATCTTTATACATTATAATATCATCTGCAGGGCCAGATTATGGCATGGGCACACAGGGCACTGGCCCAGGGCCTCCAAATTTAGGGGGCCTCATTTCTAAAAGTTGAGAAGAAACAGTACAATTTTTTTTTCATTATATGTCTAAAAAAAAAGATTAAAATTTTCTTTCTATATTTTATTAGAGAGCTTAAACAATTATTAAATTTTGTGACTAATTTCCTAAACATTGGCTGATCAATGTGCTTCAGTTTTTCATTTGTATTGAACATAAAAACATAAAACTACTGATTTTGTTATAGGTTGCTAAAAAAATGAGGAAATAGAAGGTATAATTGAAGGAAATTTTTTTTTAAATGTAGTATTTTTATTTATTTTTGTTTTTGAGAATGGGTTCTATTGGTGAGCTGTTTAGGGCAGGGTGAGGGGGCCTCCAAATAGCATTAGTGCCCCGGGTCTTCAAAAAGATAGTCGGGCCCTGATCATCTGTATACAGTGTTAAAAAAATGCAGAAAAAATACAGAAATTCTCTGTAATTTCAGAAAAAAAGTCGTAAAATACGTTTTGTCTACGTAATTTTTTCGTAATTTACGCCTTTTTTTCTGAAATTACAGAGAATTTCTGTATTTTTTCTGCATTTTTTTAACAGTGTATACTGTAATATATGAGGAGCAATCTTTCAAACAATGTTTTCTTCTTCGGATACAATTTTTCAGAAAACACAAAAATCTACTGAATAAAAAAAAAATATATATATAAATAAAATAAAAATAAATAACTAAACTTAAACCCTAATTATCGTTTGTTTAGATACATTAAGAGTTACTAGGGGGAACATGTAGACATATCATGTTATGTTAAGCTCAAAGAAAAATCACTAGCTCAGTTTTTTTTTTTTTTTTTTTGGAGAAAACACAGTTTGAATGTTTGCTTCTCATATACAGATCAGGGACAAAATATTGTGACATATTGATATTGAATTTAAACATTTTCTTCAATATTACAGAAAAGGACTTAATGAATTCTCTTGGAACTTCATGCGCATAAAAAGTACCTTTGACCACATATATTTCAGCGAAGATTTTATCCGGAAGGAAAAAAAGAGTGAGACCGATAACGAATTAAAGAAAAAAATGTTTCTTAAAACTTGTAAAATTATAATGCTTAAAATACATTGTAACTGTAGTAAGTTAGTAAGAAGATTTTTTAATTATCTGTATGCATTTGTATGTCAATACTATGTATATTCATAAAGATATAAAGTTTTTTTTTTTTTTTCATACTTTAAGAGACAGCTATATAGAGTTACTCTGATAAAAATTCCAAGGAAACATGTGAAAAAATCAGAAAAATATATTTAGTTGAATTTCAAGTATTGTAAAAGAAATATTAAGGTGTTTCATTTATATTTATATTTTACACTACATTAACAAAATAAGTAAAAGTAAAAATATACATAAAACTTTTTTTAAATCTGCTTATCTTTGACTGCAGTTGAAATTCAATGAATAGTTATAGACTAAAGTTACATAAGTATTAAAAAAACGCTTTTACGCCTGTACAAATCATTTAATTGATTAAAAATATATTTACAAGTTAAAATCTATCATTGCAAAGCTTCTCGCTATGATATGTTCATTGTCATAGCACCTTCAAGTAAAAAAGCGTGCAGGCCATAAGGTACAGTCAACTAGAATTCCGTTATGATTAAAGGCAAAGATTCGCACGAGATCAGTTATCTTCATTTATAATAGAAAATATTTACGATTATGTTCTATAGACTAAACTAATTATAGAATAAATATTTATGAACCAAACGCATTTTTTAGTTTATACAAACACACGTACGAACATCACTTTTTAAATATGTGGTTATCATGAAAAATCACATTGCAATTTTTGAAATTGACTAATTTATTTTTCTACTACGATTGTCGACTACAACTTATCAACTAATGACTTAATTAACATGATATAATTTTCTAAGAAAATAAATATGAATATAATTCTTAATGTTAACATATTAAAATGGTTTTAAATGAGTATTATTCGAAATTCAAAGGGATATTTATAATCGATGCATGTTAAAATAGTTAGAGCTATTTGTTTGAAATAAAATTAAAATTGAATATAATTTTATGAAAATAAATTCGCGGCACAGATATTGGAATATGAAAGGCAAAATTTTCAAGAAATAATAATAATAATAATAATAGTTATAGACTTAAAATGGTTTTAAATGAGTATTATTCGAAATTCAAAGGGATATTTATAATCGATGCATGTTAAAATAGTTAGAGCTATTTGTTTGAAATAAAATTAAAATTGAATATAATTTTATGAAAATAAATTCGCGGCACAGATATTGGAATATGAAAGGCAAAATTTTCAAGAAATAATAATAATAATAATAATAATAATAATAATAATAATAATAATAACATTATTGAAGTAAAGCTTTCTTTTTCTTTTCATTGTGATTTATTGGTATTGCAAAAGTTTTACAAGTTCGTCATTTTTTTTTTTTTTTTTAACCGAAAAATATCGTTTTTTTTTTTTTTTTTTTTTTTTAAATAAGTTTTAATTAAATTCATCATACTGAAAATAAAATAAAAACATCTTAGTTTAAATCAAATCGTCAGATATATTTCAAAATTCTTTGCAATTTCCTAATTAATTAAACTCGGACATCTGTTTTAGGTCAATTTCAAAAATTCTATTAAAGTAGCTGTCTTGAAATAAGCAAAATTGACGATGAAATGAATATTTTTCAGATTCAAGCAAAACGTGTATAGATTATATAAAATTTTATTTAAAAGTGATTTCATTGAAAAAAAAAAATGCACACAGGACAAATTATCAAAGCAATTTCGTTAGTAAAAATTTGTAAATGTGATTTGCTATAATCGGTGACACTTTTAAAGTTGTTTTAAGAGAAGTTTTAATTTAAGAGAAGGTAATTTATTAAAAACCTGTTCAGGAAATATTCATTTTAAATTCAAGAAATTCACCAGATATATTCCATGAAAAAAAATTTAAAAAAAATGTGCCTAGTATTTAAATTAAAGTATAAGCTTGAAAGTCTTTGTTTTTCATTAAAAACTAAAAAATACTGTTAAAAGTAAAATATTTTGTTTTACCAGAAAAAGAGGGAAAACAAAATAGTTACACTTTAGCAGCAATCAATTTTTTAAAATATATTATTTTTTTAAATATTAATCAATATTTAAAAAAATATTGGTGTACTACGTTTCACCATTTTAATGGTAAGCATCAATAAAATGGAGAAAAATTTCACCAAAATATTAGCTGCAACTAAATTTGCACAAATGTTTTGGTGAAACGAGGTTACAGGAGTAGTACATATCCTGATTTTCCTGAAATTCGTGAAAACTGAAAAAACGTTGTGAAATGTCCTTAAATATGATAAGTAGTCCTAAACTTCTTACAATTTTCAGCTAGTATGCTATATATTAACATTTAAGTACCCAAATTAAGCGATAAAATTCCAAACTCGCTCTGTGCCACTGCACTTTGCTGCGATTTCTCGATAAGTAATAAAAAATAATAAACTTTTTTAAGCAACTTTGATGCTGCTCTCATGCTTACTTCTTTTTTTTTTTTTTTTAATGCATTTTACCTCTATTATATTGAGGAGGAGAGGGTGATATTTACTATTTACTATTTACATTCTATATTTAACATGATTAACATGAATCTCTATAATTAACAGGAATCAGATAACGAACAATACTGTTAAATAATTTAACAGTGAAGTGTTTATATATATATATATATATATATATAATATCAATAATATCATTTAAAAACAGATCGACACATAAAATCTCGACTTCCCCGTCATGTATAATAGTAATTGTGTTTTATTCTTTAAAGCTATTCAGTGAAAAAAAAAAAGTTTCTATTATTTTTAAGGCAAGAAAGCGTTTTTAAGTGAGCCAATTCTTAATTAAAAGATAAATCTGATTAAAAGGAAACGGTACGTTATTGCAAACTGTAAGTTTGTTTTACTTTGATAATTTTATAAATATCTGTTAAAAAAAAAAAAAAAAAAAAAAAAAAAAGTGAAGATATTTCCCTTAACAAAGAAAATTAATGTAAATATGAAAATGATATTAAATTTTTTAAAACCCATCTTTTGAATTGCTAACAATGCTTCATAGAAAAATATTCAGATTCCATTATTTTCATGAACTCATATTTCATAAAAGAAATTATAATTACCTTTTCTAACATTAACTTTTTTTTGCCAACTATTTTAAAGTACAGTCGGACACATTACATATTTACGTAGAAAAAATAAATGCAAAAATTTTATTTTTTTAAAGAAATGAGATTAAGTTATGAAATACGACGTAACAAAGTTCTTATAAATACAGGGGCACACTCTCACAACCATTTTTCATCAATTATTTTTTGCTTATGATAAACAAAAATTCCTCGTTAGCATAAGGAGGCTTTTTTTTTTCTTTTAGTGGTGTCTAACGCTGCTCTGCATGAAAATTGCCTCTGACACCATTTAATCATATTCTTTTGTAAAATGACCTCCTGAATCCGAATATGACGCCCATTTTGCCCTATAACCCACCGTTTTTTAGAAATGGCTCCTATTTTTTATCATTTTCGGTGATTTTATTGCTATAAGTTTGATTTTTAGGAGGGGGGGGGAGGATTATTTCAACCGTTAAATATCTTCAAAAGGGCTACAGAGTCTGAAAATTCTAAAACATGGACATTTGCGACAAGGAATTTTTATTTATTTATGCATTTATTTATTTATTTATTTTATTTATTTTATTTTATTGGAGGGGGTGGGGGATTTGTCACTGAAATTATGCATTACATATCTTATATTTTTTTAATCTGTTATTAATGTTATTTTTTAAACTTTATATTTTCTTGTTTTTAGGTGTTAAATTAATTATTTTTCATTCTTCAAATCAAATTCATGGTCATAAAATTATCGAACAGGGAAGGAAATTGAGGGAGGGGTGGTGTATCTAAAAAACATTGGGTGACTGGACAAAATGAGAGTCATATTCGGATTCAGGAGGTCATTTTACATAAGAATCAATCAGCAAGAATAGTATCAGATCTCGATTTTTTTTTTTTTTTTTTTTTTTTCCATGGCAGTGTAATTAGTGAGTTGTAAATTCGATTCCCCTCACCACTATTTTTTATTTATTTATTATAAAAATAATTTCTTAATAAAAGCATGAAATTTCTGTCATAAATAAGTTAAAAACTATTGTTAAATTATAGCGGTGACAGTGCGCCTAGATTTAATCAGGCTCTTGACGTAACATATGTCGAACTAGTGAAATTATAAATGACTTTCTTAATTTAAAGCAGTTAGTATTTTTAAAGCCGATTTGTTTAGTGCTGTAATGAAAATTCTAATTGGCTTAATGCTCCACATTAGTGATACGGAGAAATCTCCCTAAAAGTCTATCTTTATTCAAAGAACAGGTTTTCTCTGTCCCACATTTACCCCATATTATTTAATACTAATTTACTTCCATTAAAGTTCCATGTACAATTGTGTACCTCACTTTATGGCACATTTTGTCAGTGCAAGTGATTTTATTTTTCTTTTGAATTGAAATGACTATTGTTCGTCATATAACTCAACATTTCCTTCATATGTACAGTCGGTAACAAAAGTGTCCGAACACTAGCAAAAATTCCTATGTAAAAAAAGTATTCTTAATTCGGTTTTGTGAAATAAATCCTTGTCGAATCCTGTTCTTATTCATTGTAAGAACATGATTCGATAAAGATTTATTTATCAAAACCGTATGAAGTGCACTTTTTTTACATAGGAATTTTTGCTAGTGTTCGGACACTTTTGTTACCGACTGTAAGCATTGCGATTCCTCTGGGAAAAAAAGGTGGTAGGGACTGACTTACTTATCTTTCATGAAATTATAGCAAACATTTTCTGTAAGTATTCGTACAGGAAAAAAAAGTGAATGTTAATACTTCTTATTTCTGAATGTGTGCACTTCGAGGTAAAATTTAGGTTTGGAACCGGAAATTTTGTGTCATACCACTATTAAAATACAATGGTTTCTATGTCAATAACGTTAACTTGAGGTGGCAATGTAAAAGTGTTAAAGCAATCAAAAATAAAAATTAAAAGCTAAGCCTAACATTTATTGCCAGGAAACTTTATTACAATGAAACTTAATTTAGGAAATTAATAGATTAATAGAGACATTCTTTTTTTTTTTTACTAAGAAATGATTCGAAATTGAACAATTTGTTCTAGCATATAAAAAAATGCTTAGAAAACAAAACCATGAAAAAAAAAAAAAAAAGACTTTTAAACCATTTAATATAATTGATTATTACAAAGTTGCATAGACTATTAACATAAATTTGTAAAATTAAAACAGTTTAATTTAGAGTACTTGTTATCTGAATTATATTTTTTCTGAACAAACTGTATTAAAAGACCATACCTCTAAAGGGGCAAATTTCTATGACATGTTCAAGGAACTTGTTAGAGAGATTTCATGTAATAATTTTTTTCTCACTTCGACATTACCCGAAAATAATAATAATAATAATAATAATATTTTTCTACAAAACATTAGAAAAAGAAGGGAACAAGAAAATCTGTAACGTCTATGTTTTGTTCAGTAGTTGTAAGACTACAACCGTGAAACTAACAGAACCAGAATTGCATAAAGCGCAACCTCTTTCTATAGTGCTGAAGACACTAAACTATATTCAATTTTTAAAGAATACAAACAAAAAGCATTAATTAGTATTTGTACGCCTGGTAATCTACTTACCGCTGAAACAGATGTTTTGTCTGTTGAACCTTCAATAATTACTAGAAGGAAATGAAAGTAATTATTTGCAGGAAATAAATGACATGCATTTTACACGCATCACAACTTTCTAAGGCAGGTGAAGGCTTATTTTTTAGATTCTGAATTCTGAAGATGTAACTTTAATGTTACGGCAGAATGTATTGTTGCATTCAAAATTGAAACTCCTTCCGTTCATTGAAGCATAGATTATAAAATAATATGATAAAAAAAAAGTGTGTATGAAAAAGTTTCTGCTACAAGTAATTTGCTAGGAGTTTTTTCTCTCTCTTTTATTACACTTTTCCTATTCTGCAAAACTATTTTATGCAAAAAATTCTCTGCAGTTCACGGGGACCAAAACATTGTTTCATAGCAGAATACGAAGCAACCATAATTATTTTTTAGAAATAATTAAAAAAGATTCGTATAATATTTCACAAATGATAATTTACTATTCGATTTCAATGACAGCAACTATTAACTTGTTTAAAAAGTAAGAGTTTTTTTTTTTTTTTTTTTTTTAACATTCTTGATTGTTGCTTTTTATTAACAGTATGTTATTGGAGATCCACGTATGAATTATATGTAACATATTCGAACTTTAAATAGTAAGTGCCGCTTGAATTTAAATACAATCGCTCATATGGGTGAGAAAGCGGCGTGAATTGGATTAAAATAAATCCTTCGCAGATTACTGGTATATTTTTATACTGCGCGAGTTCTAATCTGTAATTGTTTCCGTGCTTTGTATGGATTATACTGAAAATAATTATGAAATTATTACAAAAAAATTCTGTACGATTTTTACTAAAACGATCGGATTCGATAGCGTTGTGATTGTTTAAATACTTGCAAATATTTCACAGTTTAACTAGAGTGATGAAATTTAACTTCAATCTTATGAACGATCCACTTAGGAGAAACTTATGTCCAATGCAAATTGAAGAAATTTTGTAGTAAAATAATAATAATAATAATAATAATAATATTTACAACTACCATTACCATACAATATAAATAAATAATACATATAATCTTTTTAATATTTTTTATTTAAATGATATGATAGGAAGCGCTAGTTCTGCACAGATTCGGCCTTATATACAGGTATCCCAAAATGATTAAAACGCGGTTTCTTCATCTATTCGAGACAAGTAAACAATGTAAATTGGGAAAAAAATGTTTAAAATATGGCAGGAAAGAAGACTTCGCTAAGAAACAAATTCGACCGTTAATTTCCAAAAAATTTATAATTTCCATATTTTGTATGATCCTTTTATGCAAAATTTGGTCAATTAGAAAAAAATTCCACAAGACAATTAGGACAAAAAAAAAAAAAGACTGTATCTTTAAAAAAATTTAAATTTTGATACAGAAAAAAAAAAAAAACCATGCAATTTTTGAGTACATCTTAAAAGGCTATTTTTTCTATAAAACAGTAATCATATACAAATTGCTAACGGTAACTTTTAGAAGAAACGTGTGATAACGCATGTAAAAAATCCCACATGCACTAAAATAAAGTTTACTTAGCACCATGAATAAAAAGTATTTTCAGACATTTTTGTACAACAATTTTATGCAGTTTTAATCATTAAGAAGATTAAAAAAATTAATTTAACATAAATATTTGAAATGACTGAATTACAATTAAATGAATGAAAAAAAAAAAATATATTCTGTGAATTAATATTTTAGACTGTCACTTAAAAAAAACATGATACATTTGAATATTAATTACATACTTCCATGCAATTATTTTTTTATTTTAAGTATTTCAAATAAAAATGGCAGATATAACGTATATAATGTAAAAATTCAAAATGAATGCAGGCAAAACCCTTAAAAATGAAGCGCGTATTTGCAATCTAATTCTTCTTTATTTTATTATTTAAAGTTATATTTATATAATTAATGTGCAGTGTCATTTTTATCTCTGAGCGAAGTACTTAGGGAAGGAAAATAAAACAGTACAAAATGTCGGTAATTTATGAGAGAGTTGTTATCAAATTATCTTTATTTGTTATACAAATTTATCACTTATCCTTCTTATATAATGCTTTACGATTTATGGTTAAAAAAAAGCGGCAGCAGTTCACATGTGTACGATAAAAGCAACAGCTAACATAATATTTTTAGAGATATTCTTCATTTTAAAATTTACTTTTAAAAATTGACTACATTTTGAGAAAATATAAATTTTGACGAGAAAATAATTATAAATAAAGTAAAGTAAAAATAGAGCATTAAAAAACTTTAGTAAATGCTATTGATAATTAGTTCAACAGAATATCCGTTGTATCTGAATTACTAAAATACATAGTGTAACGTATAGTTTCTAATTAAACAAGATTGTTAATTAAAAAAAGTATATATTTCTATATATAGCTTGTCTATTGTGTACTATACACTGTTAAAAAAATTTCTGTAAATTTACAGAGAATCTATTGGTAATTAATTATATTAAGTCTTACGTAAATTTACAGAGAATTAAAAAAAGAGATTCTGTCAAAATGCAGAGAAACTATTCTGTAAAGCAATCATAGTGTCTGTAAATTTACATAGATCAAAATATTCAAGTCTCTGTAAATTTAAATCTGTGAAACATCATAGTCTCTGTAAATCTACATATGTAAAAATATGCAAGTCTCCGTAAATTCGAGCATGTAGAAGCATCTAAGTTTCTGTAAATTTACCATTGTAAAAATAACCACGTCTCTGTAAGGTTACATATGTAAAATCATCCAAATCTCTGTAAAATTATATATGGAAGAACATCCAAGTCTCAGTAAAATTATATACGTAAGAACATCCAAGTCTCCGTAAATTTCGTATATAATATTATGAAAATCTCAGTAAATTTATCCATGTAAAAATACCTTATATTTGAAGGACCCACCATTGGCTGAGAAGATCAGCTCTCAACGTTTGAAGGCGGAAGGTGCATGGTTCGATCCCAGGTTGCGATTTTCGACCTACCCATTCGGAATTTTCCGCGTATTTCTCCAAAACTTGTATAAATATGGGATAAGACATTTTAGAAAGACCTACACTTACGGAAATCCCAACAGGTCTAGAAATCTAGCACAGCCAATCGGCTTTAACTAACGCCGATTAAATATTAGTATGTTTACAAGCGTATCGAAGACACTCTAAATTGGCATATACTTAAAATAAATTCCATTATTATCAATTTACAAGTACAAAAATATCCAACAGTAAGTTTATCTTCATGAATATGGCTAAGAATCTAAGTAAATACGTTACATAAGTACAGATTCTTATACATCTTAAGGAAAAGAAACTTAAAGTTGTATGTTTTTGCACTTGTAAATTCATAGCCTTGGGATTTGTTTTAAATGCGCATCAGTTTAGAGTGTTTTGAATAGGCTTCTAAATATACTAATATTATTGTGGTGGTAAAATCACATTGGATACTCCAGAGTTCTAGGCCTGTATAGAATGCCTTATGCGTAGGTCATTCTAAGGTGTTCTATCCCTTATTTACAAAAGTTTTTTAAGAAAACCTTGGAAAATTACGAATGGGTAGGCTGAAAATCTTAACCTGAGATCGAACTTCGCACCTCCCACCTTCAAACTTTGAGATAAGAACTTCTCGGAAATTGATGGGACAAGAAGACCGGAATTTAGTATATATATATATATATATATATATATATATATATATATATAGACATGCTATATAATATTTTTTATCAAAACTACATTGAAATACAGAGGTATAAAGTTGGTTAAGCTTGTGATGCGCTTTAACTACAATTTTTATTAATGTTGTGGTACATTTTGCATACATTAAACTTTTAATAAAAATTTTTAGAAAGAAGCTGATTTATATTATGGTACCTCTAATAAAATGATCAGAAATAATTGCAAAATATGTCATATGTTTGCTTAATATTGTTCGGTTATATTTAGTCCATACCAAAATAAAAACTTAATTATCTCATTTAATATGACTTAATAGTGAAAGATCTCACAGGTCTAAATCTAAAATTTTGATTTGATAATTATGACATATTGATGGTTTTTGCTCTGCTGAAACCGAAACTAGATTTTACTCTATCACATACATATTTTTATCAATACAGGGTGCGTTATTTTTTCATGACTCTTCCACCAATACGGTTACTTTTATAGTATAATTCCATGATTAATTACAATTAATCATGGAATCATACTAGAAACTACAGAAAGAGAAGGAATTGTGTCGGTAGACACCCTGTATTGGCAAAAGCTATGTGTAACAGAAGAAAATTGGCTTCATTTTCGGCTTCAGCACATTAAAAATATAGGTATCAACTAAAATAAATAAATTAAATTTTGCCAACATTATATTTGTAGATCTGTGTTAACAACCTCAGTTTTTTTCATTCAAAAAATACATCCACTTTGTAAATACACTTAAGAAAAAAAAATATTTTAACTAATATATATATATATTACATTTTGATTAGATATTAACTTAAAACAATTAAGAATGTAATTAAAACACTAATCGTTTAAAATGCATTATGCTCTTAAAAAGGTGTAAACTTTCTAAATTGGGAAAAAATAAATAAATAAAAAGGAAGGAAGAAGTACTAAACATTTGATAGGTACACTGCCTTTCCATAATGACCGTACACTTTCGATTTCAGACATTTTTTAAAAGTATTTAAAAAAATGTTAAACAAATCATTTTGAAACTTCAGGGGTGCGAAAGGAGGACCGGTAAAAAAGAAAAAAATAAAGTAAAATGAAAGTATTTGGCTTCACCCTATAATAATCAATGCTTGAAATACGATCTGGCAGTAGCATGTGATTATAGGACTCTTTCTCATTATTTCTTTAAGTTTATATGTATCGACCGCATATAATCAGGAAGATAAAGGTTTCTTTAAAAAATTGCAAAACATTTTCCATTTTTTTTAGCTATAACACGCAAAGTATGAAAAAACTGTGCAAAATTTTTTTCAGGAAACTCGACATACAATAATAAACACTGCATACTGCAATCAGAAAAAAAAAAATTATTAAATATCTAATGAAATATGAGTATTTTTACTAAATAATTTTTAACTGCGCATGCGTAAATGTTCAGTGAAATTTCATTTTCAAAATTTAACAGTCAAATTTATTGAGCTACTTATGTAAAAACCCCAAACAAAAATCGTGTAAACTCAAAAAGTTCTACGTCATAGAATAAACTGAATTTCAGCTGTTCCCCAACAAAGAAATTGTTAAGAAAGTTTTCCCAATATTTATTTACAATCACAGAAAATTGCACTACCGTTCATCGAATTAAAATAAACTAGTATGTTGTGGCCACCACAAGACTTTCTTCTATATTTTCCTATACATATTCAATCAGTAACAATATAAAAAAAAAAAAAAAAAAAAAAATACGATTTTTTTTTCTAAGTTTTTTTTTTTTTTTTTTTTTTTGTAAAAATTAATACATATTCAATCACTAACAATATTTAAAAAAAAAAAAAAATGCGAATTTTTTTCTAAGTTTTTTTTTTTTTTTGGGGGGGGGGGGGGGGTTAAAAGTAAAAAAAATCGCTAACTTTGTTTTAAATTATCACAGATTTATAGTTTATCCATTCGTTTTAAAGGTATTGACGAGATCTTTCGAATGATACCCATCTTCAAAAATTCACCCCCCCCCCCCGGGGGGGAAACGATGCTCCCACATGCACAATATTTTTCCCTAGTTAACTACTACTATTACCAATAATTCATATTAATTTTACAATCACAAGTTTAAAATAACTCTCATTATGCCCATTTATACGGAATTTTGTCCTATGCTGCCATGTTAAAAATTTGCATAAAATGCGATCACAGCGCCACCTTTTGAGCTATTGATCCCCAAATCTAATGGGCACCAGTTCATGTCAAGGTGCAACTAAATACCAAGTTTGGTTAAATTTCATTCATTGGTTCGTGAGATACAGCGTCCACAAAAAAATGATACAGACAGACAGACAGACGCACAGACAGACATTTTTTAAAAACTACCAATTCGTGTTCAGGACATCCCAAAACGTGTAGATCCGTCAAAAAACGGAGGTCAAAAATTTTCGCGAATCCAATACTTTCTCTATATTACATATAGAAGAAAGTAAAAAGTGAGTAAAACTCCTTATACTTTAGCGTTTCTTCGAGAGAAACTGAAGACCAGTTAATTCTTTGCCATAGAACTTTTTGAGTTTACACAATACTTGTTTTGGGTTTTTATATAAGTAGTTTAATGCATTTGGCTACTAAATTATACAAATGAAATTTAGCTAAAACTTAGTCATGCGCAGTTAAAAATTATTTAGTAAAAATGCTCACATTTCATTAGATATTTAATATTTTTTTCATTCTGATTGCAGTATCTAATGTTGTATATTGGGTTTCCCGAACTTAGCTTTGTACTGGATTTAATACCTTGCACGTTATAGCAAAAAAAAAAAAAAAAAATTCGGCAATTTTATAAAGAAATCTTTATATCTCCCTGATTACATACGGTAATGACTTAAAAATGTATACAGAAAATGAGAATGAGCCCCATAATCATATTCTACAGCCAGATTGTATTTCGAGCATTACTTTATACTGGGTGATGCCAAATACTCTCATTTTTCTTTAATTTTTTACTGGTCCCATTTTCACTTTTGGCACAAACAAATAACTGAACTACATGAGGTATAACATGTGTTTTACACTCCTGAAGTTTGAAGATGATTTGTTAAATACTTTTTGAGTTATTTTAAAACGCATCTGAAATCGAAAGTGTATGGTCATTTATGGAAAGGTAGTGTATTAAATGAATGAATTTTTAAATACTCACATTGATTTTTATATTAGCTAAAGAAAAGAAATTACTAATTCATTTCCATATAAAGGTCTCTCTTAAAAACTATGCATACAATTTTGGTAGTTTATTAAAAAAGTAAATTTGTGCAACATATTAATGCAATGCATAATTTGTCACTTAAACAAAGACTAACAAATTTGATGCAAATTTTATTTCAAACTGTAACAAATTTTGAACATTTTTCAATATTCTGTTTTTAATAAAATTGGTTTTTAAAAGTTATTTTATTTGAAAATAAAAATTCTCATTTCAGATCAGATTTCTAATATGTAATCGTAGAAGTATAGGAACATATTAAAGGTTTGATACCTAAATAATTTTATTTTTTATAATTAATTCATTGCAATGTGTAGAATAATTTCCTTAATTATTGCAGTTTCTGGGATATAAATATTTTTAAATAGACGGCAAGTGGAGAGAAAATGTTCGTACGTATTAAATAGTATATAAAGAAAAATAGAGCTGTTAATATTTTTACTTTCTTCTATATTCAATAGAAGAAAGTATTGGATTCGTAAAAATTTTCGACCTCGGGTTTTTGATGGATTTACACGTTTTGAGAGCTGTAGAACACGATTTGACCATTTTTATAAAATGTCTGTCTGTCTGTCTCTGTGTGTGTGTGACAAAATTTTGTGGCAACTGTATCTCAGGAACTACTGCACAGAACTTCATACAAGTTGGTATGTAGTTGCACCTTGACATAAATTAGTGCCTATCAACTTTTGGTAAAAATTGTCTGACAGGTTGCGTTGCCATCCCGCTTTTTCTAAATTTTTAACATGGTGATATAGGACAATATTTTGTATAAATGTGCATAAAGAGAATTATTTTTTAGTAATCATTATGAAATTTACAAGAATTATTTATAATAGAGATAGTCAACTGGGAAAAAAAATTTGTATGTGTAAGAGCCTCGCCACCCCCCCCCTCGAGGGGAGTAAATTTTCAAGATGGGTATCTTTAGAAAGGTCTCGTCAATGCCTTTAAAACTAATGGTTGAACTATAAATCTGTGATAATTTAAAACAAAGTTATCGATTTTTTTTACTTTTAACCAAAAAAAATTTTTTTTTTTTTTTTTTTAATCGAAATTTAACCAAACTTGGTATTTAGTTGGCCCCTGACATAATCTGGTGCTAATTAGATTTGGGGATCAATCGCTCAACAGGTTGCGCTGTGATCGTATTTTTTCTAAATTTTTAACATGGCAGTATAGGAGGAAATTCCGTATAAATGTACATAATGAAAGTTATTCTTAACCTGTGATTGTAAAATTAATATGAATTATTGATAATAATAGTAGTTAATTAGTAAAAAAAAATTGTGATTGTGGGGGCATCGCTTCTCCCCTGGGAGGAAGTACCCCCGGGGGGGGGGATTTTTAAGATGGGTATCTTTCGAAAGGTCTCGTCAATACCTTTAAAATGAATGGTTGAAATACAAGTATGTGATAATTTAAAACAAAGTTATCGATTTTTTTTTCTTTTAACGAAAAAATGGAAAAAAATCGTTTTTTTTTTTTTTTTTTTTTTTTTTTTGAGTGAATTTGTATAGGAAAATATCGAAGAAAGTCTTGTGGTGGCCACAACATCCTAGTTAAATATTAATTTAAGGTACAATTCAGATGAAAATCAGGTACTCTTTTGGTTTTCGTCACTAGTTCCATAAATTCAAATCTTTAAAATGTATAACTTTTTATTAAAGAAACCATTAGATTATTTTGAATTAAAAAATGTTCGACTTTTTTTTTTTCTTTACAAAAACAAATTTTAAAGCATTTTGCTTCTACAAAATAGGATCTAAAGAAGAAACAAATTCTACGCTTTTACACATGAAAGCAGCATCCCGGTAATTTACTAGAATCATTGCAAAAAGCTCACTAAGAAGAAAAACATCTTTGCTGCAAAGAAAACATACAATTAAAAATAATTAAAAAATATAACATACTGAATTAGATTTAAATTAAACTTTATTTTACTAACATAACACTGAACGTATCTTTTTTTTTTTTTTCTAAATGAGATTAATTAAAGATAAATGGTGAAAAAGTCTTTAACAGGATAAATATTTTGTATCTGTAAATGTCTCTGATGAGGGTATTTTACGGCATTTTCTATTTTCATATTTTTTAGACAACTTGTTTCGTTTCTTATATCAGGATCAATTTCCATTATAACTAGAAAAAAGAAAAATGATGAAAAATTACTATTGTAGGAAAACACTTCAACTATAAATTTTTAAAACAAAATCTACATCCTATGACATTTTAAGCAAATAATGAAAAGAAAGGATTGTAATTACATGGCACTAAAAAGAAAATTAAGTATACATAATCGAATTTTAAAGTGTATCTTATATACTCCATCTAAATAGAATCTAATGAAAAATCATCTAAAGAAAATAAAAGTAGCTATACATGGTATTTTAAATCATTAATACAGGAAAAAATCACTTATATAATGAAATCATAAGATATTTAAGCACCATTTTATGAACGCCGTGTAAGAGGAATATTTTTGAAGTATTTTATATTAAAAACAAGTATGAATTGGATTGAATTTGGGAATAAGACCGATTGACTGCTGTAGGTCCTAGGCCTTTTTTGAAAAGACCTTATCCCCGAGCTTTTAAAAGACCCCCCCCCCCCTTCCTATATGAAATTTTAAAGTTTGATCCTGTGTCCCCCCCCCCTTTTTTTTTTCTTTTCTTCTTTTAACAAATGCCTTAAAGTTTTCAGAAATTCCGAGACATTCCCAAAGTACAAGGAGTAGAGTGGGACTTTGATAACTATATATAACAACATTTTCAAAAAATATTGAAAATAATTTAGAAATTTTTAAGTAAGCCTCAATTTATTACCGAAAACCCCAACGTTGGCTGACTTTTAAGAAGTATTTACATGAATTTCAGAGAAAACCTTGGAAAACACCGAACGACTAGGGCAGCATGCGCGACTACGTATCGATCGAATTCATCACTTTCCGTCTACCAGCTTCAAGAACAGGTACAACTTCGACAAAAGACTTGTGTATTTACATATGAAATTTAATTGATTTCTGCTGCTTTTGTATAATTTCTATAATTTTGCCCTCCGCAGTAAATACATAAAGCATTATGTAACCGAAATACGTAGCTAGATACTACATACTAGATTCTAAGTATCTTTAAATTGAGTAACTCTGTTTATAAGTTTCAGGATTTAAATATAAAAAAATAACCTCTAATATAACTAACATAAACAGTCATTGTTTTTGTTGATTATTAAAATAGGATAAAAGGTTATATAAAATTTAACTTACCTAATTATGAATTCAAAATGAAAATACGAATTGCTTTAAATTCTTCAATACAGTCAACAACAACAAACATTTAATGAGTAGATACGAAGATAAACATTCCGCAGAAACAATCTAATTTTCCCTTCCCCCCCCCCCTTTTTACGTAATAGCACACTGCAATGAAACAAACTATTTAGTATATTTCTGCCCTCAAAACATTTTGTTTTATAGATATATATATATATATAGGTATTTACTTTAATATAAAAATAATTTAAGGTTATGCATTTATATAGTTTTTTTATTTAATGTATCAATCAAAATCCCTACAGGGAAAACGTTTTCAAAAGGGAAATATCTGTAAATTAAGAACTGAGTTTCTTGGTTCAATGCTTTTAACAGAAAACTCAAGTAAATTTACGGAGAGTCTCAATACTTCTTCTGTATTTTTACAGAAATTTTTGACAGTGAACCGAGTTTCTTGATTCAGTGCTTTTAACAGTGAACTGATGTACATTTACGGAGATTCTCAATACTTTTTCTGTATTTTTACAGAAATTTTTAACAGTATATATACTTTCAATATATTCTTACAAGGTCCCTTGACCTATAGACTATACCATGACCATCTATAAACTATAGAACCTTTATTCTACTGAAATGCGCAATCGCCACGATTGTTAAACCATGAAATGTAATCATTTTATATTAAATATAATAATTAATTATACTAATTAATAATTATACTAATTAAAAAATTAACAAAAAAAAATTTGCACGTCATAATGAAGACCCAAAGAAATAGTCAGTCGAATTATAAAAATTATTGTGCTAAAAGCAAGCAATATATATACTTATATATGTATAATACTATTAAATTAGGAAAACAATTAGTCTCTAGTATATTTCTAAGTTTATCTCTATGTCTAAGTCCATGTTTCTAACATTATTTTTTTTTCTTCTTGTATAGAACAGAAATGATATATGTGCATCGTTACTTTATTCGAATAACGTAAAGCATTTTCTAAAAGAAAAGAATCTTGTACATATAATGTTTTCTTTTGTGTATAATACATAAAACTTTTCTTTCTTTCTTTCTTTTTTTAAATGGTTTTGAAACAATGACTTTATTTTTCATTCGTTATTTCATCAAGTACAAGATAAATAGAATTATTAAAAACTATCAAAATACATTAACATTTATTTTTTCTCCCATACAACATTTAAATCTATTGAAATAGAATAATTTTAAATGAATTGTACGCATTGAAAATTTTATGATTTAGTTTCATGAGCATACATTTGACACCAGAGGTTGTTAGAAGGTGTTTGGAAACTCATATTATTTGATATGCTATTCTATGAAGTAATAATTGTTTATTCAACTGCAATGAAAGCATATCGACTTTAGCTAGACGGGATGCGTGCGGCTATAAACTATTTTCTTTTTTACTATTTTTAACTAAAATTTCCATCTAAATAGTAGTTTTTTTTTTTTTTTTTTTTTTTTTTTTTTTTTGAGTATACAATGTCTAGTTATTTTAAAAACATATACAAATAACTTCGCGGATTTACTTTATAAACTTTATCAGTTATAAGAGGAAAATATCTCAAAATAAGAGGAAAAGCATTCTCATAAGAGCAAAAGCATTTTTCTTTTAAAGTGTTAAACCTTTTAGGTTAAAAATTGTTTCTGAAAATGCATTTCTTTCAAAATTTCTATACGTATATACATACACACACGCATATACATATATATTGCAACAAAAAAGCAGATTGCGAAAACAAAAAAGCCCACCTTAATCCACAAGAGCCCATGTAAATTAATAAATAACTACAATAAAAATAATCTTAATAATTTTTAAAAGGATATGAAAAAATAGACCAGTATTAATTTTAATAAAGATGTAAAAACAATCATAATGCTTACTTTAATATAATTCCAATGAATATTCCAACTATATTCTACATTATCAAGAAGAATCGTATCAGGAATATAATTAATTCACAAATAGAAAATAATCATGTGCGTTCCTCACGATCGAACATTAATCAAATGGAACCATAAGAATGATTGAAAATTTTATCAAAGAAGAAAAGAAAAAAAAAAACCCACTCATCGTAGGGAAATATTTTTTCGAGGTCGGCCATCTCACACTGAGAAAAAAAATATATACCACATTCATCTAGAATGAATAAATAGTCATTTTCTCAATCCTCAAACTAGATATATAAATTTCCGAGATATGCGTATAATGTAAACAAATAACCTGAATAGACAAATGGTCGAGAATTTCTATTCTATAGGATTCTAGACGGTGAATTAGTATTATGAATATTATGACTAACATGAATCCTTTGTAGTGCAAGAAATTCTCGCTTTATTTTGTAGAATTGAGTCATTAACCAAGATTATAGAGTTACTGAAGGGTTCGCCTCTTGGGTTCGCATTTATTTAGAGATATTTTTAAATAGGTTTAATCACTATAATATAGACAAACGATCTGGAATTCTAATAGGAGTTTCTAGAACTCGCTTTCAAAGTGGACTAGAATTTATAAGGAGGACATGGAACTATTTTTACTAAAGCCACAACTTAGATTCTAGATGTCAGTTACAGAAATTTTTCTCAGTGCAATGAGCGACAAAGGAAAAAAAAAGCATGGTTTCATTCTATAACAAGCTATTTTATGCTAAATACCATAGCGATGTCCGACCTTGCAATGAAAAATGAATAAATTTGAAATTGATAACAAATCCTTCTGGATCATTCTGAAGGGTAGGTTGATTTCTTTTTTCTCATCAAGTAGCCACCATTTTGAAACAAAATGGTAGCTGCAATTTAGTAATGATCTTTGTGGAAATACTGATGAGGGCTTTATACAAATGCAATTTTAGGCAAATCGGTTCATAAACACCTTTTTATGTAAATTTGATAGTTCCAAGTGGAAACAAGCACTTGGAAACAAAATGCGGATCAAGTTTCCAAATTAATAGATCAAATGCATTTCTAAGATGAGTCTACTCTACAAATTTAGTTCGAATTAATTCAGTCTTTAAAAGTTATCGAGTTGGGAAATTTTCAAGTGGCCGCCACGTAGAAGCACAATGGCAGAGCAGGTTGCTCACTTAAATAATCCAAGATATTTATAAGATAAGTCTACTGTCCAACTTTGGTTCGAATAAATTCAGTATTTCAAAAGTTATTTTGTTATCGGGATAAAAAAATTTCATGTGGCATCATTCAGGCGACATTCAACTTAGAAGCAAAATTGCGGAGCAACTTGCCTAGCGAAATCTTTTAAGATATTTCAATGATACGTCTACTGTCCAACCTTGTTTCGAATTCATTAAGTATTTCAAAAGTTATCGTGATGATAAATTTTCAAGTGATGACCACTTGGAAATAAAATGGCGGAACAGGTTGCTCAGTGAATTCATCGAAGGTATTTGTATGATAAGTTCTCTGTCCAACTTTGGTTCGTAATAGTTCAGTATTTCAAAAGTTATTGTGATGACAAATTTTAAAGTATCACCGTCCTTGACAATGTGTAACTAGTGACTGAATAATATTGCTGAAATTAGAATTAGATACAGATTGCAATTCATTTGAGTACAGAAATAATCATCAGTCATCGATAGGCAAAATTAATTATTTCAAAAACTATACTTTTCAAAAACTATACATTATCCAGTGTTATGCTATTTACTTAAAAGAGCATTACAACGTTTAACATTTAGTTTATAAGTGAACAATAGAATGGCTGTTTAATTGAGCATATGTAAATATTGTTTGTATCGAACGGAAACACATCTGAAAATTTCAATTTAAAACAATTCGTCATGAACTGTTTCTTATATTATTATTATTATCTTTTTGGTGTAAATAGTAAAAGTATCCAGCAGTTTATAAGAGAAAGTATAACAAAAAAAATAATAATAATTGTCTTAAACTCTCTTTAGTAGAAACATGTTTTAATTTAAATATTTTGGCGATCGGTTTGTTGTACTCAATCATTCAACCGCGTCGGACTGAAATCATTTTTATCTAAGGCAGTTATATTAAACGTTTTTCTAACACTCTCCTCATCGAAATCCAATTTACTAGTTCTTCATATTGTATAGAATATATAATTACATAGTTTGAGAGTGCTAATCTGAAATGTTATTCACACGCGTTAATTATCTTGAAAGTGGACAATCGTTTGAAGGACTTCTTATATTGGTATATTTTTTTCGCACGTCTATCGTTATAATTGTACTGTCCTAGTGACATAAAAAGAGCTAAAGATAATTTATACGTTTTCAGATGATTTCTTTTCACATCGTTGCTCTCTAAAATGGGTGAAGGTCTTTATCCGACATATGTGGGCTGTTTATGCTGGGTAGAACAATCATTCAGCTTTATTGTAGGAACATAAAAGGAGGCAGTAGTATAGCCAAATTAACACGCATCTTTTGCTAAACGGTACTTTCTATGTCTGATTTTAAATCAGCGTGAGAAAATGTAATGCCCGAAATTTGACCCATTTGAAAACTTCGAAATTATTTTAACTTGAAGATGAATTTTAATATTTTGTGATTAAGCCTGTGGCGCAGTTAAGAAGGGTTATGAATTATTTAAGGTACCCTCTCAAATAATTTAAAAATATGTATGCAGAAGCTTTCATGATAAAATGAACGTTGGATGCGTAAAAACTAATGTAAAAAAAAAGCTTTAGTTTTTAAACCCTTATGTATTTAATCCATGCATTCAAATGAAACATGCATCTATCTGCAATTCATACACACAATCCCTACGTACTTATACACACTAGTTTAAAATAAAGACAATATACATAACGTATATGCAAATTACAATATACAAACAGGTACGTTATACACAAATGTTTACATACACCTTAATGTTCATTCAACTGTTTACAATGCATACAATATTATGCATTTACAACAGAGACAATTTCAACTTATACTTACATACATACAATAAATGTTTACAGTATAAGTTCATATTCACAATACATATAAACTACAATACACATAATACATACAACAGCACTTTAAACATTTTCTGACAGTAATACACTGAGGAAAAAAAATATACTGCTCCCATCTAGAACGAACAAGTAGTCATTTTCTGAAACCTTAAATTAGAAATATAGATTTACGAGCTATGCGCATAAGGTAAACAAATAACCTGAATAGACGAAATGATCAAGAATTTCTAGTCTATAGTTTTCTAGAGGGCGAAACAATATTCTGAATATTATGAATACTTTGTATTGCGAGAAATTGTCGCCTACTTTCCTAGAACTAGGTCATAAACCAAGATTATAGTTACTAAAACTTGCCTCTTCAGTTCGCATTTATTTGCAGAGATTTTTAAATACGTTTTACGACGATAATATACGAAAACGATCTAGAATTCCAATAGAGGATTTTAGAACTCGCTGGTAAAGGTAACTAGAATTTACAAGGATGACATGGAACTATATTTACTAGAGACACAATTTAGCTTCTAGATGTTAGTCACTGAATATTTTTTCACTGTAGTAATTTTATGTAATCGCAATGTTCTGTAATTTAAAGCAGTAAAACTTTTTCAAAAAGCAAATATGTTTGCTATTTCGCTAAGAAAGCTTGTTATAACAGTTTTTACAAATCCCTATGGCGCTTATTTAAAAAAAAAATCATTGGAAAATATGACAGCTGCATATTTTGGAATTTTGTTTTAAAACTAAAACAAAAAGTCAAAACCCCATGAAAAAAATTACCTGAAAGCGATAGAAGCTGGGAGTCAAATTTATTATGTACTGAATGAAATTTTGTCAAATCAAGCAACATGTCTTTTAGGCGTTTGATTATTTGAATTGCTTTTTTCCTCTTAAAATCAAAGCTATCTCTAAATCGGGAAACATAAAAGCATATAAGGACGTATTTAAAAGTCTGGAGATAAATTAGATACAAGCTTAAGTGTCCAGGATTTCCTGCAATTGTTATGAACGATAATTTTTAAAGATGTCGTGTGCTCGCCTACACTTGTTCTTAATGAGTCTTTTGAAATATCGTAATGTATTTACCAGGAAAATGTTTGAAAAAATGCACGTGCAATTTCAGTATAAAAAATAATGAAAAACAAGAAGAACTGTACGTGAATTTTCCCCTTTCTCGAAAACACGAATAATTGGGCGTTGAGAAAATAATCATTTATAAAATAACTACAAAATCTATTTTAATAAAGCATTATTTTTTTCTTTTTTAAAAGTTACATCGAAAAGAGAGTTTATATAAAGCAAGAACCGTAAATTATCACTAAATCTATAAGAACGAAAAGAAGTTATAAAGTAATGTATTCAACCATTTTAAAGTTTGGTTTAACGATACTCCTAAAGCGTTAGGGTCAGGTGATTAAAAACCTTTCAAAAACTGTTTTAATTTATATATTTTTATAATCTTTTTTTTTACGACATATTTATTAGATTTTTGCAAAATTTTCTTATAAAATATCACATAACTTCATATTTTATTCCTAGAATTTATATATATATATATATATATATATATACATATATATATATATTCAAGTAGCCTTTTTTCCCCCACAAAACGCATTTTACTACTATTTCATTATTTTTGATATTTTTATAATAATTTTGTAACATTTTCAGTCATTTTTGTTTTAGTTTTGATAAATTGTCAAATCGTAGTAGAACATTTCCTTTTTGCTTCATTTATTTTGCTATTAATAAAATTATTATTATTATTATTATTATTATATAGAAAATAAAAATGTCAAATATTAAGGTTTATAAAAATAAGAAAATTAAATATAAATGCAGAGTGACTGAAAGGTAAAAAAAAAATAAAAAATAAAAAAATAAAAATAAAAATACGTTTAATTATTTTAATTATGTTGAATATTTTGTAAATCAGTAAAAATATAGGCTATAAAGAATATACATACTAATACGCAAATATGAAATTTGTCTTTTGATTTTAACCTATTTTTAATAATAATAATAATAATAATAATAATAATAAAAGAGGGAGTTAAGAGTATTATCGTTCGAAAATTGTGGTTAAGGTTTCAGAACAAAGAAAAAATTCTCATTTGAAGACAGGAAGGCAGGCAAAAATACATTTATTTTTAAACAGCTTTTCATTTTATACACGTATAGTGACGCCATTTTCCGGGCAATTTAAAATGGGAAGATTTCTGGTGCAAATATTGATAATATCACGATGGATAGAGAAATTCATGGGGATATGCATTGTCATGTTAAAAAAAATTAGCAATCATAATCTGAGAGTTTTTTTTTTTTTTTTTTTTTAATTAAGGTTAAACATTGTTTATAAGGAAATTTAGAATTTCTATATTTCTTATTTAAATGACAAATTGGCCGAGTTTTGTCTATTAGGCGATATTAGTTATTATATTTATACATTCTCAATCATGTGTACTATCGATATTTTTTTATTCGGTAGAATTATTGATATAAAGTAAAAAAAAAAAAAAAAAAAATGGAGCTAAATTATACTTATATCAAAATTTTTAAGATGTATTACGATCATCGATGGTAAGATGGCTGTCCTCGACATTTTACCAAAATTATTATTATTATTATTAGTTACTAAAATCGCTTTATTTATAATTTATTTCTATACAAATTAATTATTTTCTAATTTGTTCTTCATACTGCTCTATTTTAACCTTTTTTCTCGCTGCTTCTAATAGAAATAAGTTATAGAAATTAAATTTAAATCTAGTGTTAATATTTATTTCAGAGTCAAATTCCCTTTTAAAGAAATTCATCTTTTGCTCTCTAACAATATGCTGTAAAGCATACATTATTTCTACGCCTCAAATTGAAATAACATACGTTATGTTCAATATATTTCATAACCAAACATGAGAACTTGGTACTTTTTTTTGTTCCGAGTGAAATAAACGTTTCTAATTCTACAAATACACTTAGTACAAAGTAAAGCGTGTATAAAAATCAAAGGGTCATTCCACTGTATTCTAACGTAACATTTACAATAAATTAAATCAATTATTTTATTCATAAATCACATTATTTTGGTAATTCTCTTCATTCTTATAATACACTTTTGGGTTCACTGGACACCTTTCGGGGTGAAACAATTTAGAAATTAGTAAAACATATTTAAAACTAAAGAAATATTAATGGATTTTTACTTTCCGAACACTATAGTGAGGAAAGTATTGTAATCATGTCAAAAATCCGAATTCGAGATTTTGATGTTTCTATACGTTTTGAGGTCCCCTGAGTCCGTTTTCACTATTTTTACGATGATGTATGTATGTGTGTGTGTATGTGTGTATGTGTGTATGTCTGTGAGTGAACACGCTAGCGTCTAAACGCTTTGTTCGATTAACCTGAAAGTTGGTATGCATATTGTAAGTCACCATAGTACGAACCCTATAGATTTTGGTGAATCTAGCACTTATAGTTTTTTTACAAGGACACAAAGAAAAATTCTTTATCATTATGGCCTATGGGAGCAAAATCTTAAAAGTGCGATAGCATCTAAACGCCTTATTCAATTGAGCAAAAATTTTATACACATATTATAGATCACAAATACTCAATCTGTATAGATTTTGGAGAATCTAGCACTTATAGTTTTTTTACAGGGACACAAAGAAAAATTCTTTATCATTATGCCTATGGGGCTAAATTTTTAAAAATGTGATAGCGTCTAAACGCCTTATTAATCCGAGCAAAAAATTTGTACACATGTTATAGATCACAGTTGAACTAACTGTATAGATTTTGGTGAATCTAGCACTTACAGTTTTTTTACAGGGACACAAAGAAAAATTCTTTATCATTATGGCCTATGGGACTAAATTTTTAAAAGTACGATAGCATCTAAACGCCTTATTGAATTCAGCTGAAAATTTATATGAGTATTATAAATCACTGTTGCACTAACTATAAGCATTTTGGTGAATCTAGCATTTATAGGTTTTTACAGGGACACAACAAAAATTTCTTTATCATTATGATCTATGGGCTCAAAGTTCAGTAGCGTTAAATAAAACAATGTGTAATAGATGGAGAAAAATACTCAAACACTCTATTATGGTTTTCTCTCTTTTGTTTGTTTAACAACTACTCTTTCTTTACTTTATCTACAAAACTGTTAATTACTCAATGTTCGGAAAGTCGAGTGAAGTCACTCCAGATTTTTTTTTATTTATCTTACTGTTGAAGCTTTCTATGGATTACTAATAACGATGTCATAAATAATATTTTTTCTCAGTATTTTTTTAGATATTTTTGACGTTTCCTAATAAAATATATATAATATAAAAAACAGACAAATGATAGAAAACGTTGGTAAATAATAAATAAAAATCATCGCAATGAAAGCTCAATTTTTTTATTAACAAGAAAATAAGAAAATACATCAATTACTTTTTATGGGCGTAGGCTTTCAATATCTTCAAACTGGGAGTTTTTTCTAAAATATGTTTCTATCCTTCGGAATTCAACTTCTGTCACCAAAGAAATGTGCTTAATAAAATATTAAAAGGATGTATAAGGAAAGGTGAATTATTTTAAGAATGTAATTCGAAAGAATTCTTGAAAAGAAATTTCGAACATTGTATTATCATTTTGGACCTTCAGTTTCTAAAGAAGAAATTCGCTTAGTTTAATTTATAATATTGATTGAAGTTTGGTAAGCGTACACAGTACAACTTCTGCTCATAACTTAATTCACCAGCTTAATTTGGGCCTAATAATCATCATATCAGTTTGTTTGAACATTTCTTTATTATATTTATCTTTAAAAAACCAAATATAATACGAAGATAGTTTTAGAAGTTTAAAATTGGTTACATTTTCCTCTCAAATTTCCCTTTCAAGTCTTGCCATTGCTGTTCTTGTGAAGTAAACTCCACAGTTTTTTGTAAGAAAATTGCTTTCTTATGCAGATATTGAATTTATTGAAAATTTTGTATATAACTTCAGATTAATTCTAATTTTTAATCTTTTGGGCTTGTCACCCGTGTTTACACTTACCCCAGGAATTTCTTAAGTCGGGCAAGTGTAAACAGTGTGTTTACACTTGTCCCAAACACCTCAACTGCGTCACAGTTCTCTCCTTTAATTTTCAATGAAACCTAATATCCTGATCTCTTTTTAGGTTTTTCTGGAGTGTTAAAATGTGAAGTGCTAGTTGGAGGCGTACGGAAAAGTTAACTACTCTGCAACGAATTGAGATTTTTTTTAAAGTTCAAAAAATATTCATAAAACAGGAAAGTCGACTTACATATCTCTTAATATATTGTGTGTGGGTATAATATGCCGAGTTTGTACTTACTCCACACCATAAGGCTAGCGAAACTACGAAACACAAAATTTCATCATTTTATTCTTAAGTGGTACTTTGTTAAATTATATAAGTTTACACTTTTTAAAAGCCAATAAGTTGTAATTTAAGCCTACAAATTTTTGAGAAATGTAGTACAATAGCAAGTGGGAAAAATGAGGTCAAATTTTAACTATACCAAACGCTGTTACACTTACCCCACTTATTTTTATTTGTCTAACTACATGCTTAAAATGCACTACTAAAAATTCTTGACCCTACCCTTTGTTGAATCAAATATTTTCGAAACCTAAAAAAAAAAAAAAGAAAGAAAATTCTTTTTTTTTTTTTTTTTTTTTTTTTTTTTTTTTTTTATATTTAAGGGCCCAAAGGATGGTAAAAATTATCAAAATTAAAGCAATTTAAAATATCTAGATATATATTATAGAACTTACTAACTTACTGAGACATATAATATTTTAAAATAATATTATTCTAAATCTCCTCAAACATTGTTTAAATTTTTTTCAAAATTTTAAACTTTAAATTTATTTTGCTTCAAAATTCGGCAATAATTATTTACTTATAATAATTCTTGTTAATTAGTTTTCATCCAATCCTCTTAAAAAATTGTGTGATTGTTAATCCATATATTTGTCAGAGAAACGGGCGTTCATTTTGCAATCAAGAAATTAATGAGTGTAATACACGCTCTTAAATTCAGTCGCAAGAACAACTAAAGATTTCAAGTTTTAGACTTTTTTTTTTTTTTTTTTTTTTTTTTTTTTTTTAAATGCCGTAATTGAGATATAAAAAATTCAATGCACAGATGTATTCAATAGAATACAAAAGACACACAGTAAAAAAATTAGAACTCTAAAATAACCTAGAATTAGCATGGAGTATTTTGAAATTGCACAATATTTTATATGAGAATTCCTATGAAAATCTTTTTAAAACTAAAAATACTTTATTATTATTATTATTATTTTTTAAGAATTCTTCTTAAATTATTTGTGATAGCAAAATGTTTGCTTAAAAAAAAAAGGGGGGGGGGTCTTTCAGAACGCAACTGATTATAATGTATGTAATAAATCCTCATCACAATGATAAAAAATCAGGAAAGAAGACTTAAATTAATCAACAAACAATCATAGATGGTATGTGTGCATGTGTTTTTGGAGTAAGGCCGATTGACTACTGTAGGGTGCTGTAGGGTCCTAGGCCTGAGGGGGGAGTGACTGATTATGGCACTCTTTCTGGACTCTTTCTAAGAGGTCCTAGCCCGTATTTACGCAAGTTTCAGAGAAAACCACGGAAAACTCCGAACGGATAGGCCGATGAGCGCGATCTGGTATCGAACCCGGCACCTCACGTCTACCAGCTTTGAGCGTAGAACCGGTCGACCGCTGGTGGGCCAATCACAGATGGAAGAAAAACCTTACATAAGCTAAAATATATTGAAAAAAAAAAGAGATTTTTTGAAACATTGATGGATGAGATCATGTATAGTAAATATGAACAAAGTATAACAGAAGATAATCATAATAATTAAAGAAAGAAGTAAGAGTAGAGGTCAGCACGGCTTAAGACGGGTATGTGTGTGTGTGTGAGAGAGAGAGAGAGAGAGAGAGAGAGAGAGAAATCTTTGAAAATTTTTCTTCTTCCATGCGATTGTGAAAATTTATTTCGGGATAAAATTGAAAGGGAAGAAAAACTAAAGGTTATGGTGGAAAAATCCGACCAGTTTTCAAAAATAGTATTATTATTATTATTATTATTATTATTATTTAAGGGATAAAAATGCTTTAAATTTTTGAAAGAAAATGCTGGAAATCTTCTTTTAAACTCTATTTTGCCATGCTGCGCTGTTAAATTGGGGAGTTTATTACTGAGACAAAATTTGTTATTTTTAAACATAAGATATACTACATAACATATACTACATACATAACAGACTAGCTCCGAATTAACAGTGACTCAAACTTGAAAAACTGGTGATCTTATTTTTTAAATACATCTTTTTTTCAAAAAATGGTGCATGTTCTTATTTTTGAAACATCTCTTTCTCAAAAATAATTCGACATGTTCTCCTTTTTGAGACACTACTCTACTCAAAAATTATGAAAATATCATGTGCCATGCCGAAATCTGTTTCTTCTGAAGGGAAATTATTTAATGTTCTGCCTATATTTGTGTGAAGTGTGATGACTTGGAAGCAGCTAATCAGGCTGAGGAACTACCAAATTGTAGGTAAAAGATTTAACGCTAACTCTAAGCCAAAGGCTAACACAGGTACTCGTTTCGTTGCTCAGTTTTCATATTATACTGTCCGGGAGATAACACTGCTATATAGTGATCAAATGTTTTAATCATTCTGACACCATGCTCGATAAATGGTTCCTTAATTTTGATGGAAGTTCCCTTGTTCTAAAAACACATACCAAAAAAAAAAAAAAAAAAAAAAAAAAACTTTTAATAATAAACGTACAGTCGGTAACAAAAGTGTCCGAACACTAGCAAAATTTCCTGAGTAAAAAAAGTACACTTCATGCGGTTTTGTTAAATAAATCCTTATCGAATCATGTGCTTACACTGACTAAGCACAGGATTCGACAAGGATTTATTTAACAAAATCTTATGAAGTGTACTTTTTTTACACAGGAATTTTTGCTAGTGTTCGGACACTTTTGTTACCGACTGTACATTAACCCTTTAACTGCATCGGGCGTATATATACGTCTCGCTAAGAAGATGCGTTAACTGCCCCGGGCTTATATATACGTCTTTCCTTTGTATTGCGCTGCTACCAGTGAAACTAGTCTCACGGCTTTAGAATGCATTAAAATGACCTTGAATGTGACCTTGATAGTGTTTTCGATGGATTTACTTATTTCAGAGAAGAGGGGTGTGGGAGGAATCTGAAAGGGAATGTTTCTGGAACAGTGAAAGCATAACTACGCGTGCTTGTGTGAAAAACGGTGGCACTGGGTAGCATCTCATAAGTTTCTCTCGGAAGGTAAGGGGTTAATAACACAGGTCTACAAAAATTAATGTTTGCAAATTTTGATTTGATAAGTTTAGCTGATACAAACGTTTTTTAGTGTGCTGAAACCGAAAATGAAGCCAGTTTTTCTCTCTCACGAATAGATTTTTGCTACTACAAGATGTCTACAGGTTGGCATGATATTTACTGTGTAATGGTTTTTACCAATTTTTACCATGGCTTTTACAGTCTTGACCAAAGCATGTTTTTCCTGTGGTTTTTACGACCTTCAGAGAAAATAAACTCCCATGTAAAAAATTTTTAACTTTATCGCAAAAACTTTCAGGACATATTTTAAAGTTTTTAGTTCTTAATTTCCTAATATTATTTCCTATGAAATTTCCATTCTTTCTGCTATTTCTAAGAATATAGTTTTGAAAACAAAATATTAAAGCAATGTTGTCACAAAAATTGTTCGAAATTATATGATCAGTTTAATGAACTATTGTTCTAAAATATTTGCCATAGATACTATTTCATGCTAGAAAATGAAGCACCAAAAAATACTGGCTTTGAAATAATTAAAAATATTTAATTTGGTAATAATAACATAAATTAATAAAGTCTTGACAACTGTCTCAAAAGCAAAATGGTTATCATAAATTTTAAATATAGGTGCTTTCTTTTTCAAGAATCATAATTAAGCAGCAGATGTATCTAACTAAAACAAGGTCAGCTTTTCTTACTTTGATAAAATGACATACATGTGCTATTTTTTCCTTTAGAAGAAATCATTTATTAAATTGAGATTTATTTCACAACTAGCATACAACTACTATAACTGATAGATAATTTATTAAATAAATTATTAACTTATTAATAATTGATGATATTAATATTAATTATTATTGCACTCTAACATATTTTTCCTTATATTAAAATATGTGGAGTTTCGAATTCATCTTCCAAACAAAAACAAACATGTTTTGAATTTCTGTATGAAAATATGTAAAAATAACTTAAATATAATATGATTTTTTTAATTATTTTGCATAGCTTTTCTTTCCAGTCGGACAAACCTTTTGTGCATCTACGATACGACTACCCTTTTGCTAATTCCTGACTGGTCAAGTTTCTGCACGATGCACCTGTTTTCTATGCCTACAGTCGGCAGCAAAATTATTCGAGCGCTAGAAAATTTTCCTGTGTAAAAAAAGTACACTTAATACTGTTTTGTTAAATAAATCCTTGTCGAATCATGGTCTTACACTTACTAAGAGCATGATTCGACTAGGTTTTATTTAGCAAAACAGTATTAAGTGTTTTTTTTTTTTTTTTTTTACATAGGAATTTTGGATAGCGCTTGAATAATTTCGCTGCCGACTGTAATTTGTAACGAAAGAGGGAAGGAAACACCTAAAATCTTTTGCAAAATAATTTATTACCAGTATATAATTTTATAAAGGTCGTATTGATTTTTTCTTCACAGTAAGGGAATGGGAAAAATGTTAGAAAATTTTTGTTTGTATACATATATCTATTTGGAACAAAAACATGAAATCTGATCTAAACAAAAAAAAGGAAAACTTTTTTGTTTAAATCAGATTTTTTTTTCATTTTTAATAAATTAAAAAAGAAACCAAGAAAAAAGAAACCGCCACAATTTAATTTATTAAAAATTGGATTTTCTGATATAAATTCATTGATTATTCAATTTTTATTATTTTATAATAAAGTTTAAACATATTTAAATAACTTTAATCAATTTACCCTGCAATGTCTTAATATATGCAGATTTTTTTTTTTTATTATATTTTAAAAGTTGTTTCAAAATATTTTTAATTAAGATAAAGATTTATTACAAGCATTACATATTTCTATACTATATTATAAAAACATATGTACAGTCGGTAACAAAAGTGTCCGAACACTAGCAAAAATTCCTATGTAAAAAAAGTACACTTCATACGATTTTGTTAAATAAATCCTTGTCGAATCCTGTGCTTAGTCAGTGTAAGCACATGATTCGATAAGGATCTATTTAACAAAACCGCAGGAAGTGTACTTTTTTTTCACAGGAATTTTTGCTAGTGTTCGGACACTTTTGTTACCGACTGTATATTAGTAATGAATAATAAACTAGTACCTATCACTCTACCAATAAATGTGGGCTAATAGTATTTATTAGGTTTTTACCATTTTCCCCCATCTTCTTTACCGGTAAAAACCCAACCCTGGGTGTCTACCGCCACAATTTCTTTGTTTTCGGTAGTTTCTAGTATGTTTGCATGATTAATTATAATTAATCATGGAAACATACTATAAAAGTTATATAATTATATTGGTGGAAGAGTCACGGAAGAAACTGTGTCGGTAGGCACCTTGTATTGCCAAAAATCTATACGCGATAGCCAAAAACTAGCTTCAGTTTAGGTTTCAGTACACTAAAAATCATAAAGATCAGCCAAAATTATCAAACCAAAATTTTAGATGTAGACCTGTGTAATGAACGCATATTATACAACTTATTATTTTATTATACTATAAAATAATATTTACTATTTCTGTAGCTATGTGACTTTGAGAATGCGTCGATACTTAACACTGAAAGCAGTACAAACTCATTTTTAAGTCAAAATTTCTTGGTAAAAATAATCAGGTACTATTTCTCACTTTCAAGCCTCCCCCTAAAGTTTAAAAGAGATCTCCACAAAGATTGAAAGCGTGGTCTCTACTGAAACTTATTATTATTGTTATTTGAGGGAAATTTTGCTTAAAGCAAGAGTAAGTATATTCAGTTTTGAAAAAGTGTTGTTATTAACTATAAAGGTATGAATGTTTTGAACCAATAAACTGCTAACCAATCATATGTGATCTTGATGTTATGGGTAGAAATCCCTCGGATATACGAATTCAAAATAATTATAAACACAACTACTGATTTTTGGTTTAAAATTTTCCAAATGAAAGGGGCCTTCGAAATTATACTGAGCTTCCACTACTTTCAGAGGTTATTCAGGCTTTGGTATTACAGTCGGCAGCAAAATTATTCGAGCGCTAGCGATAATTCCTAGATTAAAAAAATTACACTTAATACTGTTTTCTTAAATAAATCTTTGTCGAATCATGTACTTAGACTGACTAAGAACATGACTCGACAAGGATTTATTTAACAAAGCAGTATTAAGTATACATTTTTTTACATAGGAATTATTGCTAGCGCTCGAATAATTTTGCTGCCGACTGTAGGTTACCTGATAGAAAACAACAGCGATATATACAATCATAGTTTACGGTATCAAGTTATGATTATTGTTATCAAGTTATTAACACATTTGAAGCTTTAAATTAACTTAAACTTTCTATATAATTTCCATTTATACTCAAAATATATCAGCTTATACAGAAAACAAAACCTTCACACTTTAAATTTCAATTTAACTCGCTGATTACTTACGCACGAAAACAAAGGGGAAACAATACGAGTAATTTCATCCTGTTGATTTCTTAATCAACAACACTGTTATAATATTTCCATAATGAGTTCCAAGGCACTTTAAGGTTGGATGTGTATCTATCAAAAGTTAAAAACTGTTCACAAAAGTAATTCAATTTTTAACTTCTTTATATAAATTGTTTTATAATTTATGTCGGGTGAGCAGATTTTTTAAATATCACCCTTAATAAATTTCTTGGTATATGGAAAAAATGTTATTTTAGTAAAACACACCCAACCCTAACCTACAGTAAAATTGAATAATACGCATTTGACGCATTTTTTTTTTTTTTTTTTTTTTTTTTTAATTAAAAAATATTTACATTTTCTAAAAATCAAACCTACCACTGTTTTAAAAGAAAACAAAATGAAATGTAAGTTTTTGCAATAATTATTATCTTTTTTAAATTGCAGTTTTGTTAAAAGCTTAATTCAGCCTTATCGTCATTATATCTTAGAATTATGATATTATGCAATAATTTCTTATCTTCCGAAATGTATTAGCTTCATAAAATAAATAATTATAAAATTGAAATATGTAATATTTTGATAAAATTGGGAAATTTACTATGATAAAAAAATTTTTAATAATTAAAACATGTTTAATATTTGATAAAATTTAATTTAAATAGGAATTAGTTAACTATAACTCACCTTTTTATAGATTATTGACAACATTTTGTTACAGAAAGTCGCCTGACTCTCGAGTACTAACTATTCAGAACACACTCCCTTTTGATAAAATTTATTTCATTAAAATTGGTTTATTGTGATTTTGTATCCAATATACGTCCATAATTGTATAAATGAAAATGACTGCCAAACTGATTTAATCACGTGTTAATAAAAGTAGTTTTTATTAAGTAATTCTGAGTTAATTAATATACGTGAAAGTCCAATAGGTAAATGGATGATATTAAACTTTTAATATTTAATGTCTCGTCAAAATGAGAGGGAGTATGTATTGAACTGTGTAACTGCTATAACTGACATCTGACATGGAAAATTTCTCATTTAACTTGCATTTACGTATTATATGAAGCGAAATTTTCATTAAGAGAATGACATAAATGTTAATTAAAATGATAAAATAATATGTAAAATGCATTAGACATATTAATCGTCATAATTGAGAGATGTAGCAACGGAGAAACGTTTGAATTTATCAAAGTTAAAAATTTCAGATGTTAAGTATGTTTTTTTTTTTTTTTTTTTTTTTTTTTCCCTTTTGGGAGGGGGAAAAAAACAGATTTAATAAAGGCAATCTAAAAATTCAAATGAAGATTTAAAAAAAAAAAAAAAAAAAAAAAAAAGTATATATATATCACTAAATATTTCCGCCAATACTAAATTAAAATAATATTTACCATTTAAATGTCTATATAAAATATATATTTAACACCTCCGTTTATTTTTCGTTGTAATTTTATCTGAAAATTAAAATAAATAATTCAGTAATTTTTCTGCTGTAACACAGGTCGACATGTAAAATTTTTATTTTATAATTTTGGCTGATCTTTATGTTATTTGGTGTGCTGAAACCGAAAATTAAGCCAGTTTTTCTCTATCACGTATAGATTTTTGTCAATACACGGTAACTACCTGTACAGTTTCTTCCACTACTCTTCCACCAATATAATTATATGGTAAGATTTATAGTATGTTTCCATGATTAATTAATCACAGGGATGGAACACGAGCGCAGACTTCATTCCAGTATTTATTTAAGAAATTTCTCTACCCATAATATCGGTGATTTAATAAGTAGAGCGTTTTGTTACGTTGATAGTCGTGTAAATTCTGCACCCGTGTTCCATCCCTGTAATAATGGATACCTATTTTGTAACTGCGCAGCACTAGTGTGACGTAAAACCATACCAACCTACCTATTGTTATGATGGTATATGTAAGAAATTGCGTCGGTAAACACCCTGTATTGACAAAAATCTATACGTGATAGAGAAAAATGGGCTGCATTTTCGGTTTCAGCACATCAAAAAACATAATGATCAGCCAAAATCATCAAATCAAATTTTGTCAACTTCATTTTTGTAGGACTGTGTAATTTTTAGCTGAGTAAAAAAATAAAAAAAAAAAGTGTACTCATGCTTGCGCACTGCTCACGTATATACGTACGCATAAGCACCAACGCAATATTAAAGTTATATAAAAATCAAACTCTCTCCGTCAAAGTTTTTTTTTTTTTTTTTTTTTTACAATGATTACAATTCATTACAGTTTGTTATTATTTGCAATTACCAAATAAATTATTATTATTATTATTTTAATAATCTGTATTATTAAAATAGTAATGTATGTTAATATAGTAATATAAAAATTACAAAATACTACTACTAATAATAATAATAATGCATAATGTATCAATTTAATTTTCATTTTACTTAGTAAGATTTTTGTGATTGTTTAAAGTAATTAAACAATTATTTTATCTAATATTTCTAAAATAGTCATTTGGTATAATCATTTGGTATACACGAAGGACGTGAAAAAAAGAAAGGTAAATTATGTAATGAATTCATTACATATTTTTTTTCTTTTTGCTGCATTTAAACTGGGGGAAAAAATGAAAATTTCTAAGATAATATAATATTTAATATCTTACACATTATGTACGCATAAAGTATAATAACAATATGAGGCATCATATTACAACTAACGAAAGTCTGGTCTATTATACGAGAGGCTATCTTCGTGTGTGTTCAGTGGATTCAAAAGTAGAAGTAACTCTTGCCTTGTGTTCAGTATTGTCACTTCAGATGCCTCTTAGATTCACTATATCATGTTTTTCAAAGGTAATCATTCGTAAATAACTGTTTTTAAAGCGTTTCATAGAGTCCGAAACATTGTGTCATATGTCATACCTTCTTAAATTGAGTCTTAAAATAATGCGACGCTGCGTGACCAATGGTGACTTTTTCTATTCTAAAGGAAAGAGAAAAAAAGTAAATTTTTTATTGACATAGGTAGAGAAATTTTCAAGGTCATATATAAAACAATAGATCTTCAAAGCAGACTTCTGGATGTCTCGAGAGACAATAGTGTACTCGGGAGATATTCACTTACTTAGAGATTTAAATAGATTGCTAAATAGAGCAAAATCTTACCGTCTGGCAATCGGTCTCAACTCGTCTTTACGTAAAATAGAAATTTGTACGAACAGATAAATCGATTAAGACTGAATTTATGTACTGTGAAGGAATTATTTAAAAGTTTATTTATTTATTTTATTTATCTGTTCATTCTTTTACAAATTAATTATTATTGAATTTCCCCCAAATAAAGCGTGTTTTTTTTTAATAATAAATATCTAGGATTTACTTGTATTTTTGAAACATATACTTCTCCAGGCTTTAGAAAAATTATTTGAGTAGGTATGAGAAAAAGAAATAAGGAAAAACCTGCATCTGTAAAAGCTATAATAAGTTATGTTATTATATTATAATTATGCATTATATTAATAGCTACTATTATGTTAAGAACTACAGTATAGGACCCATTATCCGGAACCCACGGGACCAGAAGTATTCTGGATTTCGGAATTTTCTGGATTTTGGGTCCTTTTCCCATTATTGTTTTCCCTTAATTACAAAACATAATTCGGTAATTGACAGGTACTGATTTACTTCTAGGAGCAACTGCTTCACACACAGACAGACATTAAAAAAAAATATTCGAATTATTTTCTAGAGCTCTTAAAACATGCAAATAAATCGAAATCTGGAAGTTAAGATTTTTTGAAAATCTGATACTTTCTTCTATAAAATTTAGCAGGAAGTAAAAAAAAATAACTATAATGCGCATATATATACAAACATGTACATTGCTGCCACTTGCCATGAGTGGCATGGTTGCTTCTTTATTAATGCTGCTAAACATGAATATTGTTTCAATCATAAGAGCAGAATACTAAAAAAATTTATTTTTCTTTAAAAATTTCCTTTTTTTTTTTTTTTTTTTTTTTTTAAGGTCTTAATGAGAAGTTAAAAACCACCAGAAATCTATCATCAAATAAATCAGAATTTTTTTTTTTTTTTTTTAATGTGGCTTTCTGTGAATTCCAAGGATTTCCTGGACCACAAACATCCCTGACCATCTAAAAAAAAGAAATTCTGCTTTAATTTCTAAATTACCTGATAAAACACACAATAATTCATTTTAGGGCGGGGTTTTATTTTCTGATTTGAGATATAAAATGTATTTTTTAATCATTTAAAAAAAAAAAAAAATTCTGAAATGATTCTGGATTTTGGGTCTTCTGGATTTTGGAATTCCAGATAATGGGTCCTATACTGTACTAAAAAGAAATGACAAAAAAATGTACATTTATATAACATGTGTCATTTATGTTTAATTATATATTTTTAATATATTTTTACAAGCATTGATTTAATATTTGTCGAAAAAATAAATATCGTGAAGGGAAGGCATTGTTGGGCTTTTGCTAATTACAATTTATCTCAAATAAAGTATCAATGATGAAAAGAATAACAATTTAAAGAAAATAAACGACTTTATTATCCCCAAATGTGATGATATTAATTTTTCTAAATGATACAGTCGGTAACAAAAGTGTCCGAACACTAGCAAAAATTCCTGTGTAAAAAAAGTACACTTCATAAGATTTTGTTAAATAAATCCTTGTCGAATCCTGTGCTTAGTCAGTGTAAGCACATGATTCGATAAGGATCTATTTAACAAAACCGCATGAAGTGTACTTTTCTTACTCAGGAATTTTTGCTAGTGTTCGGACACTTTTGTTACCGACTGTACTTGTTGCGGTACCAGCTTTTAATATTTCATATACATTTTTATCACATTATAGACAGTGTTGCCAGACTTTGCGACTTTTTTATTCGACAGTCACTAATAATTTTGAGAAGTGATATTTGATATATAAAATAGACGAAACGAAACGAAAAATTGTCTATTACGTACACCTATTATCACTTCTGAAGATAATTGGCGACTATTGAATAAAAAGTCGCAGAGTCTGGCAATACTGATTATAGAATAAGTTTTCGGTACCAGTTGATTCGTATAAATGGCTAATTCATTTAACTATTTAGTTACATAAATCATTGGTTTAATTAAGCTTTATTTAAGTAAGTGGCAGATGTAATTAATCTGTATTAATATATGCAATCAACTCTGTTAAACATTGATTCATATAAATAATTTATTTATTTCGCTGTTAATTCGTCTGTCTCTAATTTAGTTATCCATTGATTCATAAGTGAATAATATGATTAAACATTGTTTCATTGATGTTATGCATTCAGTTAGACAGTAGGTAATTAAAATAAGTTGATGATTCAGGTGAACACTTATGTGTATAAGCAGTTATTACAATAACTAAAACCAGTATTTCTCATCCTTTTAGAAACAAACCATTACAAAATAGTACTTTGTCTCTAAAAATGTTCAGAGAAAAGTGAAAAGTAACATTCGATTGTGAATTAGGTCTCCTTTAAGTTAATGTTAAAAGCACTAAATTCTTCGATATTGAATTAGGACAAAATATTAAAATTTTCAATGCTAACATTTTTTTTCGATAGATGAAAACCAACTTAGACCCACAAATTAGTCTTATGTGCTTTTAGTCAGACAAAGTTTCTTTGTCTATTTCTTTGTTTTCAAAGTTTCTTATTTCCATTTTTTGTTTTAGTTTAGACAAAGTTTCTTTGGATAATTCTAGAGATTTTAAATATCTAAAACTCAGCTGTTTCTAGGGTCGCTTCAAAAGGGAACCATGAAAGATTTAGATTCAACTAACAAGGAAAAATTCAAAAGGTGTCGTCTTCATAAAATATTGAAAAAAATATATGTGATTCTGCTCTTCATAAAACACCAGAAAGTGAAAAAATTATCGGCTGAAATGAATTACAGCGACCACAAAAAATTATCAAAATGAAGCATTTTTGGCGATTTAGCGCTGTTAGGTGATAAGTTCGCTAGCACCGAGATTGCCGTGCACGAACAGAACCGTGTTTTGCTTCTCCGCCAAGTACTCAAAATAAATCGCCTAACAGTGTAAAATCGCCAAATATACTTAATTTTGATATTTTTTTGTGGTCGCTGTAATTCATTTCAGCCGATATTTTTTTCACTTTCTGGTGTTTTATGAAGAGTAGAATCACATATATTTTTTTCAATATTTTTTTGAAGACGACACCTTTTGAATGTTTCCTTGTAAGTAATAACCGATAAAAACTGCTGACAAAAAGAAGTAGTGTATAAGCGGGGATATTTAGTTATTCAGAAGATATATATATATATATTTATATTCGTTTTGTTAAGAGTTCCAATAAAGTTTGTCCGATATATATACATATACATATATATTTAATAAATAAATAAATAAATAAAAGACTAACGGTCAATATCTAAAACCATTGATCATAGATACAATACAAGTTTGTTATAATTAAACTACCGCTAAAATAAACATCCTGCAGCTAAAATGGAGGAGCGGACTGCTGCCAAATTTGGTATATGGAAAAATAAAAGGAGATGACTCACATGGGATCAAAAACTCAACACTAAAAGTTCAAATTACTTAGGAATTCCGTGTGTGTCATTTTTTGTGTTGTATTTTCTTTTTTCTTATGCAAAGCGCCTTCTAGTGGACATTTTTCAGCTTTCTTTAAAAAAATCTTAAGCGCATCTCATGAAGCTTTTTTTTTTTTTTTTTTTTTTTTGAAAAAATTACGAAATTTAAAATTTTTATTTAGTGCTCGGGCTCTATAGGTTATATTTGGTAAAATAATGTTCAATATATTAACTTTTAAAACAAAAACAACAGCAACAGCAGCAGCAGCAATTGAAAAAATATCATTTACTTACAGTTGGAAGTAGCAGAATTACGATATTTAGAATTTCATGAATTTTAAATATTTGCAACATCGTTTTTTGAAGGTTGTTTAAATTCCTCAGATAAACTAAAATTCTACATACCTTCATAATTAACTTTAATTTCATTTAATGGCGTAACATCAATAGATGTTAAAATAGTTCAAAACATTTTTCATACTTATTTGTTTATTTTAAAGAACTTTTTTATGCATACAATTTGGAGTTCTGTTTATAGGTAAGATGGTTTCATTTACTTTGCTTTAATGTATTAATTGATGAAAAATTTAGTGCATGCAACTCACACGTAACCGAATAATTTCTAAGTTTCCAATTACACTAACTTATATTAAAAAGATTTGGCAACATATTTACTTAAGGGTCCGCTTCACTTACCGCCGACGGAAGTCGAAGCTAATGTTGCTCTATGGGAAATTTTTCTTTACAAATAACTTATTAACTAATACATATTTTTAAATTCTGTTTACACATTCTGAAAATTCCCAGCTGTTAAATTGACGGACCTTTTTTAAAAAATTATTATTTTTATTTTTTTATATTTTATTTTGAAGCTGCAAAATACGAATTTTCAATATGTGAATTTTTTTCATTTTGCAGTTTCAAAATAAAATATTAAAAATTAAAAAAATATACTGTTAAAAAGGTCCGTCAGTTTAACAGTTGGGAATTTCCTGAATGTGAAAACAGAACTTAAAAATATGTATTAGTTAATAAGTTATTTGTAAAGCGATAGAATAACATTGGCTCGGGCTTTCGGCGACGGTAAGTGAAGAGGCCCGTTAAAGAAGAAACCCTGATTTCTGGTTGATAGCGGTGTCCTCGAATTTCGAGGACAAAAAAAAAAAAAAAAAAAAAAATAATAATAATAATAATTAAATCACCTTAAATTGTAAAATTTTAGTAATTGTTATGTATAAAGCACCTAAAAGAACTTATTTCAGCTTATTTATTATACATATAATAAATTACTATAACAAAACATTAGTAACTTTATAACCGGCGTCCCCAAATGTGTTGTAATTTTTTGGGGACGAAGGTAGTTTGTCCTCGAGATTCGAGGACATATGGTCAGCCTCATAATCACAAAATTTTTAGTTAAAATCGCATTTCAAATAATGTCAGCTTAATACGAATTCGCTTAATAATATTTTTCTGTCGATTATGTTGTACAACACAAAAATGAAAATTATATTCTGAAAATTATATTCAAAATAAAAATTATTTTAGTGATAAAAGCCAGAAACTTTTATTATTATATTAGATAAGAACATGTGTACTACTTTAAAATACTTACATGTATATGTAATAACGCATTACACTGAAGTATTGATTAGTTATTGATATCTCATAAAAATTTATTTATATGATTGAAAAACGTTTACAGCATTCTACAATTATTCTAACTGTATCATGGTATTAATAAAGTTAAAGAAATTATGCGTAATTTTTTGCATAATTGTGTAGATGTGTAAGTATTCAAGTGTTAAAAATAAGTTTAATTAAAAACATCCCACAAAAACATATCTATATTTTGGATAGAAAGATCTGTGTCTCATATTTCAAATTTCCTGCTACCTGAGTCCAAACATTTCATTTATCAATATTATTTGGTTATTTTTAAAGTAAAAAATATGTGTTTTTATACTAAGTAATAATAAATTCTATAAAAATTATTGATACAAAAGGATTTTTAAATGTTCATAATACATTAATTTTCGTAGAACAAATTAATAAATTTCTTACATAGTTATGTATTGAAATATTTTCTTTAATGAGCTTTCAATTATTTTTTTCTAAATTGATTGTTTTTCTTTTTTAGGAAACTGAACACATATTAGATATGGAGGCAATAGAAGAAATAATGTGGGCAGATGATGAAGACTTTGAAAAGGCTGTGAAAGACTTGGATTTGCGAGTAAGTGGTTTGAAAGACAGAATATTTCGTGTGTAGTTCAGTTTATTACTTCAAGATGGCAGCACTAAAACTTATGTTATTGCTGATTCCAAGCACTCTGCATATATAATAGACTTTGTTTATATTTATCATTAAAACCCACGGAAGAAGATTGTAGATACTCTTTTAATCCGTGTTAAAAACATAAAGATAGAGACTCCATCTTTATGATTAAAACTAAAGAAGAATCCAAAACGAGGGTCATATAGTAGTTAATATAATGAACAAGTTCGTCGAAGAAGGAAAAAAAAATATATATTCTTTTGGACCGAAAACTTTTAACTTGGAAAATGTGTTTTTATAAGTCTTCTTAAAATTAGTATTCTTTTCAGGAATACTTAACATATTCAGCACTTTTATAGAGATGTGCCAATGTGTGAGTTGTTAGTTGTTAAGACTCTTTTTACAAATACTTTGTTTCCGGCAGCCAAACCCCATAGATAAATTTGTAATGAGTATTACTCCTTGCAAAAGTACTCCAATGAATGATTCTTGCTGGATTTTTTAAATATCCTATCCGTAGAATCTATTGTCTTTTAGTTTGAATTAGGTTGTAAAAGATTTTATCCGAATGACTTCATATTTTGAGTACAGTTCAGTCTGCGTATGTTCACTAGATGGCAGCACTAAAAATTATACTCCTGGCTCACTGCAAGATTTCCGTCATAGTTGTCCCTTTCTACTTTCATGATTTCCGTATATATTGGTGGTGTGGGGAACATGAAGCCCCACTAGCTTCATGGTGGGGAATAGGGTCGATTCTCTACTCTAGAGTCCTACAAGAGCAAGAATCCGATAGGTGAATTTTAAATGAACTCGAAACCCCACCTGAACCCGAAAAAAAACTTTTCATGGACCCGAACCCACAACAAAGAATTATGGCGACCCGTGCTCGACCGGAACATGATTTCTTTTTGCCCGAAACCCGAATTCTTTTTAACCGAATCCCGAAAACTAGATAAAAATTAATAATTCACCAAAAAAGCATGCAAAACGTTTAAAGTTATAAAATAAAGAAAATTTTCATTATCATACATTTGGTAAGTCGTTTTAAAAATAATTAAAAATGTAATTACTAATACGCTAAGTTAAATTTTTTTTAAATCTGAAAAATGTATTTATACTTTTTAACCACTTATGTGTGTTGTGTAGTTCAGGCCTAAAATGGGCTTTAAGGTCAGTGTTTGTAATTTATTGTTTAATGCTTATATTCATATAATAATAATAATAATAATAACAATATATTGCTGTTTGTTTGTTAATCGTTTTTATCCCATATGGATGTTTATTACGTTACTACAATAATTTCGGTACGCATATATTTAATCATAGGTATATATAATATGTTTCCATCAGTTATACAGTTATACTAAACAAATTCCTACTACCTGTTGAAAACTAAACACGACACGAACCCGAACCCGAACCGCAAGAAAAAAAAGATCAGTCAACCCGACTCGCGCAAAATATAAATTAATCAACACGACCCGCAGGTAAAATCGGGTTATCTAATCCAATGCAGGACTCTATTCTAAAGACCAAGGTTTGGGCTCGTGAAGAATGCCCTCGCGGGTGTCTTTCTAAGGGATCTCAGCCTATAATCACTCAAATTTCGAAAAAAACGACGAAAACTACAAACTGTCAAGCTGAGGGGTGCGTTGGTATCGTATCCGGCACCGCCTTTTACAGATTTTGAGATCAGATCTTCTCGATCACTGCAGGAAACCGACATTGATATAATTGGCTATGGTTAAATTCGTGCTTAAAACTGATGACGAATCCAAAAAGTGGGCCATACGGATCATATCATGAACCAATCTTTTGGTCAAAGAAAATTCTCTTTTTTGTAATTGAAGAACTTTATAGATTGAGGTTAAGTAGGTTTAATGTTTCCTTAGAGCGACGCAGTGGGCGATTGGAGACAATTGGGAATTGATCCTCCGCGAAAGCTATGGTTCCTCCATTTCGGTAACCCCAAGAGGTTTTTTCTTTCTTTTTTTTCTTTTTTCTTTACAGAACATGAAAGACTTTGCACCAACCACGGATTTTACGCGCACCGGTAACTATTAAAAAGAACACAGAAGAAAAAAAAGTAAATTTTGAAAGAATCTTAAAATTTAAAGACTGACATTTACAAATTGATTAAAAATTTCCACACGTCGTTTGAGAACCCACCATTGGCCAAGGAGTTCTGCTCTTAATGGCCCTCTTCACTTACCGTCGCCGGAATCCCGAACCAATGTTATTCTATAGGAAATTTTCTTTACAAATAACTTATTAACTAATACATATTTTTAAATTCTGTTTTGACATTCTGAAAATTCCCAACTGTTAAACTGACGGACCTTTTTTAAAAATTTACTTTTTTAATTTTTAATATTTTATTTTGAAATTGCAAAATGAAAAATTTCACATATTGAAAATTCATATTTTGCAACTTAAAAAAAAAAAAAAAATACTTTTTTGAAAAAGTTCCGTCAATTTAACAGTTGGGAATTTTCAGAATGTCAAAACAGAATTTAAAAATATGTATTAGTTAATAAGTTATTTGTACAGAAAATCTCCCATAGAATAACATTAGCTTCGGTTTCTGGCAACTGTGAGTGAAGCTAATAGTCGGAGGTCCCGGTTTCAAACTCATGTCGCATATATCAAACTAGTCATTTGAAGTTTTTCTGTGGTTTTTACCGAAACTCACCCTTAAGAAAAAATCCCATATAAAGCACACATCAAACAATCATTGGTCCATAGTGCAGGCAATTGGCATTTACCCCCAACAACACTGTTATATTGAAAATCACATTTTCATAATTACATATTATCTCTTAAATTTAATTCAATTCCCATTTTTATAAAGAGCGATTCTAAAACATTTATAGTGTTTAAAGTCAAGTTTTGCGGTTTCTCTGCTGGCTGGCGAAATATCTAATTGAATCTCTTTTTGTTTCTTGCAATAAATAAATAAAAAAAATGATGAGAGGCAAACCTTTAGCTGGTATAGCTCTCCTTTCTCCTCAATAAAATAAAATAAAATAGAATGAGTTTTGATGGCACTGTTATTTGTAGCAAAGAACAGATGTGCTCTTTGAAAAGAAAGTTATGTAGGTCCTATCGGCTCAAAGGTTTATGAAACCATAAATAAGTGTAAAAATCTATTGTGATCCTGAGGTTAGATTTCTAACGTACATCTTTCGTTTTCCCAGGATCTTTCAACGGTAATTTTTGGCTAAAATGAGGGTCGTCAATATATTTAAAAAAAATTACATTGATTGCAGGCTAACTGAAAAAATTGGGTGTTGCTCTTGGTTACTTTGAGATTTAAGTTTGGCGAACATATTGTGGTTTTTGATGAGAAGTAACTGAGCCAAACTTTGGTCACTTTTTCTCCGACTTTTCACATGTAAGGACACTTCCTGTTTTCCTCTGTACTCCCCGTGTCCTCGTCCTCATCCTTATATAAACAACCTTTTATCATGAAAAAATTTTTTAAATGATTTTTTTGTCAAGATATATAATATTCCATATAATATTATTGGAATATTTTGTCACAGTTAAAAGTAAATAAAATATTTGAAGTCAGCAAGTTCAACTGGGTTTATTATCTTCTCAACGCAACTGCGGCCATTTTCATGAAAGTATATTGAACGTTTCTCATTATACTTTGGTCTTAATCACCAAACTGAATTTCTGAATGAATAATATTTCTTCATCTAAACAGTTTATCTGAATAGAGCAAGAAACTATATAACAACAACCAAACGTTGCATCAAGGAGAGCGAAGCCCCGCTTTAACTTACTGGAAAATAATTTCAAATAATCTCCATTATTATTCATTGCATTACGCATATTTTTAAATTAAGTTTTCACACTCAGAAAATTCAAGACCGTTAAACTGATCTTCGTTTTCCAAAAATCATTTTTTCCCCTCACAATTATTTTAAAGTTGTAAATGTCAAAATTTCAGTCGATGAAATTTCGCATTTTACAACTAAAATATTATGAAAAGTATATGTAATAAAAATGGTCTAGAGACATGCCATCACAATTTTGATCCTCCTGACTAATAAAATATTAACATTTTTAAAGATAATTTTTCAGAAAATAATTCGTCCAATGGCTGCAATTAAATAAAGAAAAATATATTATAAAAGAAAATTGGGTATGAAAAAGTACAGTCGGTGACAAAAGTATCCAAACACTAGCAAAAATTCTTAGATAAAAAAGAGTAGAGTTAATACTGTTTTGTTAAATAAATCATTGTCGAATCATTGTCTTACAGTCAGTCTAAGAACAGGATTCGACAAGGATTTATTTGACAAAACAGTATTAACTCTACTTTTTTTATATAGGAATTTTCGCTAGTGTTCGGAAACTTTTGTTAACGACTGTATATCCTATGACGCCTGTTAATAATACTTTTTTCCCTTTCTTTGTTTTTTGTATTTATTGTCACAACAGTTTTTATTGCAAATTTCAATTTCATTTATTTAATCTCGTCACTTTTCAAGGGTTTTACGTTGCCGCTTTCATGCTGCGCTGTTGTCTACTTTTTTCACCTGGTGAAGGATCGTGCTATTATTTCAATCTAAAAGAACTGTTGATAGTTTTTTTTTTTTTTTTTTTTTTTTTTTTAACAAAGTTTTTATTTATTTATTTATTTATTTATTCATTCATTTACAAATGCATATAATATTGACTTAATTAATGAAAAGTTTCTGTTATTGTTAAATAACAGAAACTTGTTAAATAACAGAAACTTTGCTTACTGTTGTGACAGTAAGCAAAACATAAGGTCCAGATTTATGGTTAATAATAATCTATAATTTTTCAGTAATGAATTATTTGAATTTCAAACACTAAATTTAATTATATCTGTTTTGTAGAAGATTTCTTTTAAGATCCTGACGCATACTATACCAAAAGGGAGCACATTAAAATTTAAATTTAAAAAATAAGTTCTAAATCGGTTGTCCTCACATTCAGAGTTGGTGATGCAACTTTCTAAGTTTTGAACCCATTAGTTCAATGAGATCAATTTAATTGAAATAGGGCGAATTTTTCGGCATCATATCAATATTTCTTATTGTTTTGAAAAAGAAGTGTCGAAATTTTTATTGCCTTTGAAATTGCGATTTGTCCTCATTTCGAACTGATTTCTTGTACCCTCTGCCTTTATATGATTAAAATAAGTATACAGTGTATTACGTTAAATATTGACTTTTGTTATAGCATCATTTTTATGGATGTCCTTTACTATCATCACAATTTGTTTCTGCTTACTACTGGGTCATTTGATTAATGAGGGCAGAACCTGTACTGTACACAGGGTCGTATTCTCCAATTTCGAGATTGGAAAAAGTTGTGAATTTATTTCGCTTACAATTAGATCGAAATATCTCGGTGCATTCAAATGAGGGTTTTTTTTTTTCCTCCATTCAAATTTTGTGGGAAGGTTTGTTTTTTATTATTATTCTTTTTGAATTTTACGCAAAATCAATGCAAATAACTGAAAGAGGGACTGTGTAACTTAACCATTAATAAAATTATCACACAAGAGATAGTTAAAATGTTATTTGTAAATTAAGATTCAATTTAAATAAAACAATTTGAATGAAGCACTGCAATTGGAATATGTCATTCCAATATCCAATCGTTACATATTTGTAGAAGTTTACAAGTTTGTCTCTTTATTATTTTATTGATAACTAGCAGGCTACGCACGCTTCGCTGGTCACTATTTTTAAATGAATCACTATAGTTAATGAATTCTCAACATTGCATAAATTTTTATCATGCGGGAAAAAAAAAAAAAAAATCTGGTTGGAAAAAATGTCTCACCGGGTCCCTACTGCTTTCGGCAACGCAGGCCATTGTGTGCTGCGAGCGCGCATTTGTGTTCGATACTCTTAATGAATCACTATATTATCGTAAGGGAAAAACATAAATATAAAATACAAAAAAAAAAAAAAAAAAAAAAAAAAAAAAAAACTTCTCCCATCGGTGGAACAATTGGTCCGGGCCCCCACTGCCTGCGGCAGTGTATACAGGCGCGCACAGCGTGCATGTTCCTTCACCTACCGTTCCAGCCCCTCCTAACTATTAGACTTTAAAAAATACTCGCAGTCGTTTTCTCGGGCTTTTAAACCTAATAATACTATTTCCCAGCATTCTATCTGAATTTCTTTGTCTTTACCCCTGCGCACGCACCCCTTCCCGCCCTTCGTAATAAGTCAGTACTTTCGAAAATATCCGCAATCGATTTATCGGGCTTCAAAACCTAACAACACTAATTTTCAGCGCTCTAACTCTTATTTATATATTTCTGCCACTTCACACCCTTCTGGTCTGTTCTAATAATTTTACAAATTCGAAAATATTTGCAATCGATTTGTAGATATCAAAAACCTCCATGTACCAATTTTGAACGACCTAACAATATTTTTATTTTTTTGCCCCTCCGCCCCCCCCCCCTCCCGCCCCTCCTAATAATTTTACAAATTCGAAATATCCGCAATCGATTTCTAGGTATCAAAAACCTCTATGTAACTATTTTGAACGATCTAACTATATTTTTATTTTTTTGCCCCTCTGTTCCCCCCCCCTTTCTGACCCTCCTAATAACTTTACACTTTCGAAAGTATACTCATTCGACTTGCAGGCCTCTAAAACCTATCTGTGCAATTTTGAACGGTCTAACTGTATTTCTATTTTTTGCCCCATATCCCCTTCCCTTTCCCCGCCCCACCTGGGACAAATTTCTAAAATTAAAGGAATTGGTTTTTATGTACTTGTGGAAGCTATATTTTAGAGTAAAAATCTCCCATATATCTTTTTTTCTGTTTGCGATATAAAGGATTCTTTTAGATCACGTTTTGCCCCCTCCCCACCTTTTGGGGGCTGAATTTCTAAAATTCCAGAAAATAGTTTTTAGTTATTTGTATTAGCTATATATTAGAGCAAAAATTTCACGTATATCTGTTTTTTCGTTTGAGATATATAGGAGTACGTGAAACCACGTTTTGCGCATGTGAAATCACGTTTTGCTCCCTTTCCCCCTTGGGGACCGAACTTCTAAAATTTCAGAAATTGGCTTTTAGATATTTGTGTTAGCTATATTTTAGAGCAAAAATCTTATGGATATATTTTTTTTTTTCTTTGAGATATGAAGGTTTTTCTGAAATCACATTTTGCCCCCTACTTCCCCATGGGGGGCGAATTTCGCAAAATCGCTTCTTAGGGGGTGCTTGCACTATATATTCTATAATCTGACCCAGTTTCGAATAAGTGGCTCCAGTAGATTTTGCTGTGCGTTGATGAGTCAGTGAGTGAGTGGAAGTACTCTTTTATATGTATAGATTATATTTGTTTGGCTCTTATTGTTTATTTTATTGAGATGTCAGGCGAATTAATAGCGATATTTTGGATTTTTAATCCATTGCTATTATCCGAAACATCTTAGTATTTTTTCTCTATTGCAATAATTTGCCCTAGGAGCGATGTTGTAAGAGGGAAAGTATTCAAAATTAATTCTCCTATTTACTTAATTACTTTGGATCAATCTTCATTCGTTATGTTATTTTTGTCTTATATTTGTTTGATTTTACTCATGTTACACATACTTTTCGATCTTATATAACATATATTCATATAATTTTATTAACGCATTAATGCAACATAAAATACATATTTCCAATCGGTTCGCATTTTATTTTGCTTTTTCTTCTGAAATTCAAAGGTGTCTTCTATTGGAATTGAAATGTATCCATTACTAGGTATTTACGTGTTTACTACTGGCACATTTTAAGTAGTCAATAGCCAACCATCCTGAAAAATTCATTTTTTTTTTTTTTTTTTTTTTTTTTTTTTTAAGTATAAAAATGTTTTAATATCGTTCGCAGGACATTTATGCCAAGAATGAGTTAATTGAGTCATTAAACACTGAGTACAGCAAAAAAAGATATGCCAATATTTCTAATTTATTGGGGCGCATTGTTAGTATCTACTTTCTTTGAGCATATTTTTCGTAGAATAATTTTCTCCAATATGTAATACAAGTAAATTAGAAAGAAAAAAAAAAAGAAATGTTGACATAAGTAGTTATACACTGTAAAAAAAAAAAAAAAAAAAAACCTATATTGCCAGCACATTCTGTTGTTAAATAAAGCAATTTACAGCGAAACATCTGTAAATAAAGACTCTTTTACGGTTGTTTCTGCTGTAGATTACTTCTTTCTAACTTTCCCCCCTACATGCACCCATATTGCCAGCTATTATGCTGCAAATCAACCGTTTTGTTTGTTTGTTTGTTTGTTTTGTTTTTACAGTGTAGTTATCAGTCTCTGAAATTAAGACGAGTACACACGCACGATAAAATAAAATAAAGTAAAACAGCAGGAAAATTTTAAGTGTCCACTACTAGTAGAGTTACCTTATATACACATGTGGAATCTTATATTTTTATTCCTTCTTAAAGAAAGAGGAAAAAACTGGGTGAAATGGCTATATTATTAAAAGTTTCATGTATATGCTAAAATAATCGTTATAAAATTATACGTGCTTTTTAATCAAAATTCTTAATGAAATTAAAACGAAAAATTGTCTACCGCTTTTTCAAGTAATATTAATTTTGTTTTTAGTTACTTTAAAAATTTACTGTTAAGTTTGAATAAGCAATTAAATATACTCAGAATAACAACTTCTTCTCTCATTTTATTTCTGACTTTGTAATTGAAGTTAGTTGGTTGTATGAATGGAGAAAAAAAGTAAGTCCGTTTAAAAAATTCTTGCAATTTGGTATGCATATTTCTTTCAAGGATATTTGGCTGCTACGATTCGCCTTAGAGAGAAGAATTTAAAATATAGTCCTTACGGAAATGCTTTAAAAGGTTTTCTTCTTTGCTTTTTCTACGAAACCTAATTTTTTTGTGGTTTATAATATATATGCTTATTAAATGCAGCAATACTATAATTTATGAAATGGGTGGGGGCGTGTGTGTATACCTCAGGCTTACTCAAGCAAAATTTCCTGTTGGTGACAGTTGTCGTAAACAAAGCGGATAGAGCATCCCTAGATATTCTTTTCTTTTATATTTGTTTTCATGTTGGCTCTACATATCTCTTCTTTTATCTCATATTTATTTTCATCCTTAGTTTTTGCTTGCTCTTTTAGTCTCGCTTTTATCATGGAAATATGTACCAGAGGTCAACTTTTCAACCTATGTTTTAAAATTCAATGGCTAGAAATACTGATTATGGTAACTAACCAGTTTTTTTTTTTTTTTTTTAAGTTATTCAAAATTTATGTTATTTTAATATCAGAATGTGTTTTTTTAATTTATATTAATTGAGTTTTTCTACATTTTTTAAAAAAGAAAGAAAAATTTAAACGATTTTTAAAATTAAATCTAAATATGAAAAGATTTTATAAAGGTGCATTATAAATAGCTGAAAAAGCACGTTTTATTAATCAAATGCTTAGAAATAAATAAATAAATGAAAATAAACCCATTTTATCTTGAAAATTTATTTTTACAACTGAGTGAAAATAATGCCCGGACTGGGAGTCGAACCCCTGATCTTTGACTGACAAGGTCAACGCTCTACCAATTGAGCTATCCAGACCGACAACCGGGGGGTACTCACTCAGACAAACTTTAGGCAGAACAATTGGTCTGTCATGTAGATAGCTCGACAGAATAAGCCGCAGGTAATGGAAAACACCATTAAACAATGGGAGGAAGAATAACCTTGTAAGTCAAAGATCCGCGGTTCTACTCCTGGTCCGGACATTAATTTCACGCAGTTGGAAAAATAAATTTTCAAAAGGTTGTCTGAGTGAGTAATGCCCACCAGTTGTCGGCCTGGATAGCTCAGTTGGTAGAGCGTTGACTTTGTAAGTCAAAGATCCGGGGTGCGACTCCCGGTCCGGGCATTATTGTCACTCAGTTGAAAAAGTAAATTTTCAAGATATATGATTTTCTTCCCAATCTGCTGATTGTGTGATATTAATAAATATATTTAAAACTACTTAACTTTTTTATTTTTTATTAATATTATTTTTCTTATTTTTTTATGATAATAATTTGTTTAAAAAATATATGTTTAAAAATATGAAATTTGGATGAGGTGCTTGTTTTAAAAATATTGATTGACATTTTTATTAGTTGGCGATAAACATAGGTAACAAATTAACAATTAAACTTAAAAAAAAAAAAAAAAAATGTACAACGATTGTGTGCGTGGTTGCGGTTGGGTTTGAGGCCGATTGGCTGCACTAGGTTCTACGCCTGGCTAGAATGCCAGAGGGGATTCTTTTTAAGGGGGTTCTAAGCCATATTTAAGCGAGTTTTGGAGAGAATCACGGAAAACTTCGGAAGGCTAGGCCAAAAATAGCGACATGATTTTCAACTTTGCACAACCCTACAAATTTGAAAACAGAGCTGCTTGGCAAATTGGGGGGGGGGGGGGCAATAAATAAAAAGAAAAAGCCCTCTTTATCTATAATTTAACCTTTTTCTAAATATACTACATTCTTTGTTTCATCTTTTATTTAGTTTTATTTTTATATTCATTCATTTTTTTTTTTTTTTTTGTTATCTTTCTTCAAATAAAGTTAACATCAGTTTAAATATTATTATAGTTATAAATGATTTATAGTCTGAAAAAAAATTCAGTTTTAAATTACAGACGGTTTTATCTTCTGTTATTCACTGACCCCACCAATGGATGAGCAATACTGCTTTTAAAGCTAGTAGAGAGGTGGTACCGTATTCGAAAAAATGTCACTATTATTGGTCTGTACTTCTGGAGGAGTTTTCCGTGGTTTTCTCCAAAACTCACATGCATATGGTCTAAGAAACTTTAGAAAGAACCTTTTGGTTGACATTTCACCCAGGCCAAGGATTTAGTGTAGTCAATTGGCTTTAAACCCACCCGCAACCACACATGAAACCTTTGTTCACCTTTTATTTTTATTTATATATATATATATATATATATATATATATATATATATATATATATATATATATATATAATTGTCAATTTTTAATCAGTATACCACTAATTAATAAAAATTTCAATCTATTTTAAAACAAGCACCTCATCCAAATATAGTATATGTCCTTTCCCCCCCCCCCCCCTAAGTTATTCACATAAGGAAAAAATATTAAAGAAAATGAAACCATGTGAATGTAACGCGAATTATAATTTTTGATACGTTCCACCTGTATTTCTTTTTATTATATTTTAACTTAAGTATGATTTAAATACATTTTCTGTAAATAAAAGTACTAAAACTCATAGATATAAATTTTAGAGATTCATTGCGAAGTTTAGATTATTAGTAATTTTTAATACACTTTCCAAAGTAATTTTAAAAACAGACCCATGATTTATTTTTATTTATTTATTTTTTATATTTCTTCCTGACTTAAACTTTTCAATTTTTTGTCGTAATTTTGTATACATTTAAAATACTGCCATGCCCATTCGGACCATTAGTTTTTAATGGCTTTGAAAAATAGGAATATATTGAACAATAAGAATGTATGAAAAACATACATTCTTGTTAAAATTGCAAGTAGAAAATTTCAGTAAAATGCATTGAAATATTGGAGTTAAAAGTCGACCAATAAAAATTTTGTAAAGAAACACCATAAATTGCAAAATTACGCAGCAGTTGTTTTGTGTAAAAGTAATTAAAAACTACCCTTCATAAGGCCAAAAAACTAGTTTAAAAAAAAATTGTTGGAACAACATTTTATTTTATTTATTTATTTATTTATTTATTTTTTTTTTTATCAACCAAATTGTTTTGGTGATATAATCTCATCGAAAATTTTGTAATCTAGAACCAAATTATTTTGTTGTTTTAATCAAACAACTTTGTTGATTCAACCAATATTTGTTTAAATTAACAAAATTATTTTGTTAATTTAAATAAACAGTTTTGTTGATTCAGCACATCCATCGCTCGTTGGCTTTTTACAGAGATATCTATGATGTAGGTGACTGTAATATCCAGTAAGAGTAACTCTTCTTTCAACCATATTCTTTTGTTCAATCGAAGCAACTTGATTCGGTTAACCGTACAAAATTATTGTTAAAATGACAAAATAAATCTAAAAATCAGTCAATAAAATAAATTAGAACAAAACATTTACCCAACAAAACATTTTACCCAACAAAACATTTTTTTGGTATAGTCACGAATGCAGCATGAAAGTAGTAATTTTATACATTGCTGTTTTCATGCTGCATTTGTGTCTATTTCCGTCAATGATGAATCGTGCCCGAAGTAATTATTGCGTGTTTTTGCATTTTATGGTGTTTGCTTATAATGTTTTCATTTATCACCAGTATGTAAGTGTATTTTCGTAAATTTCCTGTGTGTAAGACAATTAAGATAATTTTAAAAAGAAATGCCTAACATTTAAAATGTGACTCATAAAATTCATCTTCTCGTGATTTGTATTTCTTGAGAATATGTTTCTTTTCTTTTTTATTTTTATTTATTTATTTATTTTATTTTATTTATTTTTTTTTTTTTGGGGGGGGGGGAAGGGGTGTTCTGTGTAATTTTAATTATAATCAGATGATGATGGTCCACATGTGTTCATTATGAAAACTCTTTAATGGCGGAAAATACACGTGAAACGTATTCTAAACATTTTTAATTTCATGTATATTTTTTTTTAATTTACAAACTATCGTGCTGTATTTATAGACTGACTAACTTATTTCATAAGTGATTAAGAAGGAACGAACACTTTTCTCTGCCTCTTTTTAATCGTAAAACATTCAATTTAATTTAATTTCTTGGTGTAAATTACATTATTTATTTATTTTTATTTTCTAGAAACGACTATAAAAATCATTTTAAGATTATTGTGTCTAGTTACCGAAACGTCAGTGGAGACCTTTTTGTTGAGACTCAAAAAAGATTTTGGGTTCCGTCTCTTTGTCTGTCAGTCGCGCGATATCGGCCGCAAAAACCACGCTATTAAATTGCAATTTGGTACACATTTTTATAAACCCCACGGAATTAGCTGTATAGTTTTGGGTGTGTATTCCATTTGTAGTTCGTATACAGGGACACTCCAAAGTTTTTCTTATCATTACGGCCTATGGGAAGAATTTGTATGTACTGTGATAGCGGCTGCAAAAATCATGCTATTGATTTGCAACTGGGTACACATGTTCATTAGTACTACAAATAAAACAATTATAAAAATTATTTTATAATTGTTTTTTATAATTTATTTTTTAATTTGCGAGAATTTGATTCTGTCTGATAGTCTTGTGGTTTGACTATTCTGACTTGTTCTAGCTGAAATTTTTGATGAAAATAAAACTTTTCTTAAATATCATATCATCACGTCAGTATTATATTTCTGTACTGATAAGTATAAAGGATTTAAGTCCATATTCTTAATTTTTCAGGAGACGAAAAATAAAATTAAACTAACTAAAAACAAAGCAGAAGAACCGATTAGGAAAAAGGGATTTCGTTGACTTATACCCTTTATACCATTTAGAAACAGGAAAAAACTGAATTAAATATTTTATACCATACATGAATGGTAAATTTCTGACTTGAACCTTTTTTTACCAATGGATTTTTTCAAAGCCTAAATGACATAGACTTAAATCCTTTATACCAATCGATTGAGAATTTTTTTCTGAGTTTGACTATGTACTTAACTCAAAATCGACATTTTTGGACTTAAATCCTTTATACTTATCAGTACAGATTTATTGCTGTGTCGAGATATGGGAATATTTTGACGTAATCGGTAGTTAGTGCCCTCTTTTGTTTTACACCACTTTTTTTCTGGAGTAATTTTCTCCATTGTATAGTAATGGTTAAATAGGAAGAAATTTACTCTTTAAAAAAGGGGTTTCGGAAAGAAGGCTGATAATAATAATATGAGGTGTACCGGAAAGTTCTGTCGCTTTGATTTCAAGAGATGACATCGGAAATATGTGTCGGATAACATTTATATAAATGGTGTTACTTTTTTTTTTTTAATTCAAAGCGACAGGAGCTTGTTTCAAAAAAAAAAAAAAAAAAAAAAAGAAGAAGAAGAAGAAGAAGAAGAAAGAAAGAAAAAGAAAAGAAAGAAAATGCAACGGAAAAGTTCATAAGAACAGTGTCTGGTAATTTTACAGTCATTTCATTAAATAGGATATTTTTATTCTAGTCTATAACCATTTGTTTGTTAAGTAGGCGGCAGTTGATTTACATAAAATTACTACTGACTTTGTCCATATGAAGCTCATACATCGATGTCCTTTTCATAGAAGGCTGAAATTCGTTTTTATTTATTTATTTAATAATTTTTATAAAATATTCTGCTGTTTGTAAAGTGAATTAATTTTAGCTTTAATTGAGACTTTTTTTTTTTTTTTTCACATGAATTAATTGTTGCAACAAAATCATACAAATTCAGCAATCCTTTTTATAATTTTTTAATCATTGGTCATTGGTAAAGTCATTTTACAGTGTAGATTAATTTTCGTGAGTTGAGCAAATTATTCCACGTTACGAAATGAAGATTATTCTACACTACGAATTCTGACTCAACTGTCAGTTCAGAAAATTGCTCTGTTTTTTATTATACTTTTCCGTGCCTCATCAAGCGTTGCCACACATTTCCATTTATCAGCCGATAGATGATTTTATATAATCTTCGAGAAATGTATTTTCTTTTTTCCAAATATTTGGGACAATAAGATAAATTTTAGGTTTTTATATCTTTTTTTTTTTTTTTAACCTTTATGAATGTTTTAATTTATAATTAAAGAAGGCATTACAACTTTGGATACAATGGATATTTTCATAGGTGGATTTTTTTATTATAACCAGAGTCTTCATTTTCTTCTTATTTATCCACATTTCATTAGTTTTAAGGTGACGTTAAGCTGTCTTTATTTTTACTTTTATTTTTAAATTTTAGCGAGATTTCCCCTCCCCCCCGTTTAACCCTCTTTGCGTTCTACAAGTTTTCCTATCTTAAACAGTAAGCCCCACATTTTGATGTTCCTCTAAAACATTACTATATTTAACAAAAATTTCACATATTCCTGTTAAAATTATTTAATTTTATTCACAGCAATCGATACGGAAGATACCACTATCATATATGTACTCCGATGCTGGCTCTTAACAGGTTAAACAAGAATACGGAAAATCCATTATTATTATTATTGAGATAATGTATTATTTTAGTGATATGCCTAAAAACGGAGGTTTTTTTCTTCTGTTTGCAGACACCTGTCCGCAAAGATTAAAACTTAATGAACCAGTTAGTTATAAACATAACCAGCATAACTACCTATAAACAAAACCTCTATAAACAGCATCCTGTAGCTGCAGTTGAAACGGGTGAGCGGATTGGCCGCATATTATGTATTTCGAGGATCTTATGCCTCTAAATTTAGTATGTTGATAATTCATGACATGGGTTTAGGGAATTCTACATTCCAATGAAATGCTAACTAGAAGCATAAATACAAAATCGTTTCCATAATATGAGGATTTTCTTTTGTACATACAACCTAACTAATTAAAGAAATGCACGTTCCTATTTCACTTTGCTGTCTAATTCAATAACCTATACATATTTCACCATATTTTATCAAGTAAGTCATAATTATAATTTTGTGAGTTCAGCATTTGGGATAACAGGAAAGACAAATAGGGATTATTTCCTTTCATCGATATGATATTAACCCTTTGCTGACCCTAACGCTGAAAAGCGCGTTAAACCGTTTTGCCAAATTTAGGGTTTCTTTTATTCAACTACCACCAATAATTTTTAGGAGTGATATTTGATATATATAGTGGACGAATAACTTTCAAAATGTTTAAGCAAATGTTACAGATAAAATATAGTGGTGAATATTGAATAAAAAGTTCCCTAAATTTAGAAACACTGGACAGAGGAGTTAAATTAAATAGGACCGGCAAAGGGTTAATTAGAGATCAACAAATAAAAAAACCCTTCTTAAAAAGTAATATCGCTGCAGTAACTTAAATCAATATAGGACCATAGTATATACCCTTTATTTGATGTAAATAAAATGTATAGTAAGTTAACAAAAATAAAATATCTGTACTTTTAACCTGCCGATGACCAAATGGAAATCTGAAACGTGAAAGGTCGTGTAGAGTCATTCATTGTTTCTATTGTTCCAAAAAACACGTATTTATTTACCATATCAAGTAAAATCTAAAACTTGCTTTGAAAATCATTTAATAATATACATAAGACTTTTTAACAAATTTATTTTTTCATGGAGGAAGCAGCAACTACAATATTCTTAATAAAATAGTATAAAACTCGGCTATAAAAATACTGAAAGCACTACATATTTAAAAAAAAACATTGTAGATTAGAAATGCTTTCAATGCAGTTTTATAACATTATTGATTAATCATATATATAATACCATTTTGAAACCCCATTCAAAATGTAATTATATGCAGATTTTACTTACTTATTTATTTTTTATGGGATAAACATAGCTATCAAGTCGCCCGCTTTTTGAATACCATTTTTTTTTTATAGTAACCTTAGTGATATTTAATTGAAGAAATTAAATCTTAAATAAACCTTTATTATTATTATTATTATTATTATTAAAATAAAAGAATAATTGTATGAAGAAAGCGTGTAACTTCGCACCTATAGGTAAGTGATAAATTCAGAATTTCTGACAAAATAGTGTAAAACACAGCTATAAAAATATTGAAAGTTCAATAATTTTTTTAAATATAAATTCAGCAGAAACTGGTATTAATGTACTTTTATGACCCCAGTTCGTCATAGGAAGATTAATCTGACTCGGAAATGTGTATTTTTTATGCATGTATAATTAAAAGTTATTTTCAAACAAAACAATAATTGTTTTTCATCTTTATTATCTCTTTGCCAGTCCTGTTCAACTTTATACCTCTGGATCGAAATGACTGCAGTTTTTAACAAGCTTGAAAGTTCCGCTCTTCTTTAATGAAAACCAAATCCAGCAATCACACCGGAATAAACTTCTCATTTAAGTACATTTATACTAACATATTGTATGGGGAAGGGGGGGGGGTATACCCGATTCCAAGACAAGGCTCCGGCCATTTTAAATTACTCTATTTTCCGTACAAATGTGCAATTATAATCAAGATATAAATAAATGCACAAAGTAGTATTATGATGCAAATAAATATACAATTACAATATATCTGATAAATAAAATATAAATTTATGTACCTAATTATCTCTTAGAGTGAATTGCTATGGTAGGAAAAAGACGATGGAAAGAATGCAGATACGTAAAAACTCCGTAAAAATACGTGTTTGTTAGATGTAAATGTAGGTATAGGAGAAAGTATGCTCCCTTTTCGAAAAATATCATAACAATTAAATTATTAGAGATAGATCCGTATTTCTTTGTTTTTCTCACGTGAAAAAAAATCTCAAAAAAAATTTTTTGGTTGTTGTCTTTTAATACCTTTACCAACGCGTTTTAGACAGCGTTGCCGAATTTAACGACTTTTTCATTCAAAACCTACTACTATATTTTTCTTGTTACGGTTGCCTAATCGCTTCGAAGATTAATCGTCTATTATGTATATCAAATATAAACTCTTCAAAATTATCGGTGATTACTGGATGAGAAAGTCCCTAAGTTTGGCAACAATTGTTTTAGAGCGTTTAGGCCGGCAGGGGACATTTATATTTTGAGCGCTTTAGAGCGTTAGGGCCGGCAAAGGGTTAAGTAAGAAACTTAATGCATTACTGCAGTGTAAACTAAAACTTTACGGATCAGCGATAAATTTCTGAACTTCTTTTTAAAATAACTCTTTTACAATTCAATCATTATATATCTGTATTAAATAAAGAATCAGTCTATTTCTGTTCTATGATTATACTCTACTTTAAATTATATATATATATATATATATATATATATATATATATATATATATATATATATATATATATATATAAGAGAGAAGATCTAGCATTTAACCAGTGTCTGCGCTTGTATTTTCTGAGTTTAGGCAGAAACAAAAATAATAATAAAAAAATTTTCAAAGAGTTTAAGCGAATTAGTAGAAGTAATTCGTTCAAAAAAAAAGTCTCAACTTTTTTTTCCCTTTCTAAATGTGCACTAGCAATTTTTCAAACTGTTATTAAGTAGGGATTCACTGATGTGCCATTTGTTTTTCGTTATGATCTCAAAAGGTTAATTTGCATAACCTGATTTTTGAACTCGTTATAGTAGTTATTCCAAGATTTTCCTTCTTATTATATTTGCAGACTTCATTAAAAAAAAAAAAATCTTTTTAAAGATTAAACTAATTCTATAAGTTTTCCTGAAATGCTAGAATAATTCTCTCGTATTTTAATTTCTGTTCCCAAACCTTCTAAAGCTTTATATATATATATATATATATAACCATTATTGAGGTTATTTAATTTCCGCATACCCACTTTGTTCTAAGTACCGGTTTCCAAATAATTTCATTGCATCCGTTTTGTAAATAAAAAATACAATTTGTCTTCTGACATCCATTTTTAAAACTTCTGTCTCTGAATGCAATCGAAAAAACATATTATCAGTTTTTGTCGTAGAATTTGTAAATTCTGTTTAAACGGAAGTCATTGTCTTTAGAAGTTAATTTGAATTTTAAATAACGCATGTATCCTTGGAAACGCATCAAAAACCAAATTTTATTCAAACGGACTGCTTCTTTTTGGTAGTAATAAATTTTGTTTATTTCGCGATTACGCAACTCAAATTTCCTTCAATCATAGAAAACCTTTTTTCCCTGAGGTTCCGATAAAAAGGTGACGCATCAACATATTTTAACTAAACATATTTTTACATGTACTAAAAAAATTTCAACACATACATTCAAAGAACTACCGCAAAAGTTTACAAATCTTTTCTGTCATAGTAATGTTGAGATAATGACGTTAACATTTGGATTTCAAATTAAAAAACAAATCCTTCGGAAGGGTAGGTTAATTTCTTTTTTCTTATCAATTAGTAGCTATTTTGAGCCAAAATGGCGGCTACAATTTATTAACGGACTTGATGAAAATATTGATGTGTCTATGTATAAATATAGTTTCAAGAAAATCGGTTCATAAACATCTTTTTTAAGTGTATTTGAAATTTTCAAATGGTCAGCACTTGAAAACAAGATGGCGGACCAAGATGGCAAACAAACATATCAAATGCATTTCTGAGATAAGTCTATTCTACAAATTTAGTTCGAATTAATTCAGTATTTGAAAAGTTATCGTGTTGACAAATTAAGTGGCCGCCACATGGAAAAAAAAAAGGTGGAGCAAGTTGCGCCGTCAATTAATCCAAGATGTTTATAAGATAAGTCCACTGACCAAATTTGGTTCGAATAAAATGAATATTTCAAAAGTTATCGTGATAACAAATTCTCAATCGTGGCAGCGTTCAAGTGGCCGCAACTTGAAAACGAGTTTTCGTAACTACTAGCCCCGAAATCCTTTATGATATTTGAATGATAAGTCCACTGCCCAACTTTGGTTCAAATTGATTAAGTATATAAAAATTATCGTGATAACAAATTTTCAAGTGGCCGCCACTTGGAAACACTATGGTGGAGCAAGCTGTCCAGAGAATTTATGTAAGATATTGAACCATAAATTCACTATTCAACTTTGATTTGAATTAATTCAGTATTTTGAAAGTTACTGTTATGACAAATTTTCAAGTGACAGTCTGATTTTAAGTGGCCACAACTTGGAAACAAAATGGTGAAGCAACCTGCCCAGAGAAATCATCCAGAATATTTGAATGATAAGTTCACTATCCAACTTTGGTTTGAATCAGTTTAGTATTTCAAAAGTTATCGTGATGACACATTTTCAAGTGGAAGCTTGATTTCAAGTGGCCGCAGCTTGCATACAAAATGTCAGAACAAGCTGCCCATCCAAGATATTTATATGATAAATTCATTGTCCAACTTTGGTTCGAATTGATTCAGTATTTCAAAAGTTATCGTGATGATAAATTTTCAAATTGTAGCCTGATTTCAAGTGGCCCAGCGTAATTTAAGATATCCGTTACTTTGTTAAATATGGCGTATAAGGTTCATTTATAAACTAGGTTGAGGCCTTATATGGGCTATGTATACATCAAAATTCAAGGAAATCCAGTTTTAAAAAAACGTTTTTATAATGTGGATTTGGAATTTTCAAGTGGCTATCATTTGAAAACAAAATGACGGAGAAACTTGGTTAACGAATTCATCCAAGATATTTATAAGATAGCTTTGCTGTCCAAATTTGGTTCTATTTGGAGCATTATTTCGGGAGTTATCGTGATGACAAAATTTCCACTATATAGATAGATATGTGTATATAGATAGATAGATAGATAAACGAAGTGATTGCAGTGGGTCGATTTCTAAAGAAATCGACCTAGTAAATGATTGGTTTAACCAGATTATGTTTGTATTGCATATATAAATAGAAAAATATAGGAAATGTGGGTATTAACTCATTCGAAAACGTAAAAAAAACGTTTTGGAATACATGTGTACACAATTAAAAATAATGGACATTTTTTTGGATTATCAAAATAACGTAAAAATAATCTACTTTGATTTATATAATATTAGATATTGTTGTAGCACTGATAGCTCGGTTAAAAAAAGCTCCATTAGTTGAATTGTTATACAACCTTTGTTAAAATATAATGCATATACATCGGACGTTTATTTATGTTAGAAAGCTTCTCAAGATTTTTATTAACTTTATTATTATTATTATCATTCTTATCATTCTTCTTATTATTATTACTAAACCACAATGGCTATTTCTTTCAATCTGCGATAAAAGCATTGTCACTTGATACTAGAAATAAAGTAAGATAAAACAAATTCCCTTATTGCGGAATATAGTTAAAGTTGTACATGCACTTGCACACACGCATACATACACATATATGCATGCACCTACACACACATTGCAGAAACATAATGCATCACTCATAAATTATGAAACACTTGAATATATATTTACAGTGAAAGAAATAGCCAATTTGGGTGAAGCTACTAATATCTGAAAGACATAGATTTTTTCAATCTTGGTTTCCAATTGCTTCAATATATTTTTGGATATAAATAGATATTATCTTTTGTTTTGATATGAACGTAGTTTTATAACGAAAAAATATATTTCCTCTAAAGCAGAATTTAAAAGGAACACACAGAAAATGTAAATTTTTCTAGCTTTTGAGTATTCATAAGTTTTTATTGCTTATTAGTATTTGTAAACTATAAGATTCAGATTATATTATCTATCATTTTAATTCGAATATAATGTGTATACTTAACATGCAGTTCGACTAAGTTTTAGTTCAGTTTGTCTAGTTGACAGTGTAGCTATGGGTTTATATGAGATTTACTGTGTAACATTTTCAACCACTTTGTATATAGTGCTAGGGCCATAACGTCTTACTTTTTTTTATACCATTATTTTTTAACAAGAAACTTTTTCACACCGCAATTTATATATATATATATATATAAATTGCGGTGTGAAAAAAAAGGTAGGACACTATAACCCCTGATAGTACGTATAACCATAAGGTGACTATAAGTTGTTATTTTTGTATATACAAAACCTCGCGATCAAAATAAAGAAGAAAATTCTTTAATATATCATTGCTAAAATATTTTTTTTATCCCAACCAAATATCTCTTTAATAATTTTGGTCATTTTGTTTCAGTTAATAGATTTGTGATTGATTAAAAAAGAAAGGAATATCTCTAGAAATACTTTTTTTTTTTTTTTTTTTTTTTTTTTTTTGAAATTTTTCCTTTTTTAAAAAACGCTTGAAGAATAAATATTTTTTTCTCTTTGTGTATTTCTGACTTATCACCTTTTTTTTTTTTTTTTTTTCAACATTGAAAGTCATACACACTTTACAGAAAATTTAAATAGCCCTGAAACAGATTTTGGGATGTATTGAAATGAAATATGATCACTAATTCTTTATGAAAATGTCGAAATGTAGATGATAATTACTTAAAAATCTTCAATTTAAAAATATTTATACGTTTTTCCCTTAATTACAGAGTATACTTGGTTTAATGGAAGCTTTGCAGACTGCCATGAGAAAAGAGCAGCTTCATTTTGAAGAACTGACTTTGCAATTGCAAAAATATCCTGACCGTAACTCGTGCAGTCATAGAAAGATATCAGCAGCACTTTGCTCTACTCAAAGGCTACTGACAAATCTGTGTACGAAACATATGATGTGTTCTGGGCAGGTGAGTAAATTACTTAAAATGATTTATAAATTAAATGAGAATTTGTAGAAACTTTCTTCTTCTTCTTTTTTTTTTTTTTTTTATATGTATGCAGATTGTAGTTGATATTTTGGTCAACAAGAGCTTTGTCGGATGAATCCAAATTGTATTTAAATTATAACAATTGTATTTAAATGATAGATATTCATATTTAATATAAATATATAAAATTTTCTAAAGTATCTATTACCTAAACACATTCTTGAATATCCCTTTACAAAAATATTTTGTATTTTTTCCAGAATTAAGAAAATTTTCCCCATACAGCACAGTTAATCACCAAATATTTTCTTCCAAAATAAGATTTTGTGAAAAAAATATTAATTAAGCCAAATAAATTTGATACAGAAGATAGGATATCTTAAATCTGTATGTTATAGTTAAAACTGTCTCAAGTATTTTGCTATAGCAAATAGGTATATTATAGATATATTTGTTATTTATTTTTTAAATACATTTTGGTTATGTGTGTCTTCCTTTGAGACTCTCTGGAGAAATTACAAAACATAAAAATTTCGATTCACCAAGAAAATGCAAAAGTTAGATATTAATCATTTATTTGATGCTTAAAATACATAGATTAAAAACTGCTCATTTATCAGAGGCTATTTTTTCTTGCTGTCGTAGTATAACTTTAGAAATAACATACATATAACATTTACATTCCTATGAGATCTATACATAAATTGTAAGGTATGTAAATTGTGAGATTAAACATTTTTCAGATCTAGGTAGGTATGAATCCTCGATGCTTCAAACTTTCTTATTTAAGAAGCTGATTAGTAGTATTTATAATGCTTCCGTATGAGGGTGGAGGAGATTCAGAGCGAAAGTATATTTGCCCATTCACAGTTCTGTAATTTTTAGGCCCTTCAATATTTATACGAATAGCAGTTGCATAGTCTGGTGGTTTGTCCACTGGTTCTGCGTCGTTGATTAATATAGCGTCCGTTGATACAAGTGCCAGACTATACCTTGAAATTATAGGCCTAGTGCATTCATGTGTACAATATTGATGACTTGTTGAACAATTCCTAAAGCAGGATTTTGTAATCATAAGAATAGCTGTTCCTAGTATAATAATTCCAAATATAATAGTACTATAAAACAAATAAGGATGTCTGTAGCTGATAGAACCTGAAGGACTTAAAGTAGGATTTACCAAATTTCCCCAATTTACTGTTGTTTGAAGACTTGTTTGAGGATCTACGATGTCAGAGTCTAGAAATAGCAAAGAAAATTAAGTGTGAAGCCATTTTCATGGATATTAATATTACACATATTAAAAAAATATTATTTATCGACTTTTTTATTTTATATACTTATTTACAGAAAAATTCATGGTCATCTGTAAACCAGGCTCTCTTGATTTGGTATTCTAAATATGTTGAGTCCTCAGAAAACCTTAAAAAGTTATAAGTAGCTTATATCATTGAATTTTTTTTTTTTTGACGAAACAATATAATTACCTAGAAAAGGCTCCATTTCATACGCATTAGTAGCTCACTATCAGGTAGAAAAGCAATTAACAATTTGTGAAATGCAAGTGACTTTTAAAAAATCAGCAAACATATTGAGTCACTAGAAATTTATGTATTTTTCAGTTACGTTGGGAGAAACTAAATTAAGATAATCATATGATGGAATTGATTGTCTCCTGCAGTCCCAGAAAAGATACATATATTTGTTAACCAACAATACATTGGAATGATTTGGTCCTAACAAGAGCAGTAAATATGCAGTTTTAACATAATTATCAATATTAAGATAAAGTTAGGCATTACAGAAAGTCTAGGTTTGGAAAGTGACTATGATAGCTATCGGGATTCAGAGAGAAGCATACAATAATGTAAACTGAACTTTTGTGGCCTTCTTATCGTTAAAAAGGCGTTAGCGACAACAAAAATTAAAGAGAAATGTATGAAAAAGGGATTGAAAAATTAACGCTCGAAGAGGGAATTGTATTATATTTAGAGATTTAAAAATAAGAAAGGGAAATTAAATTATATTAAAACTTCTGAAAAGTTATTAAAATTTAAAATGGGAATATAATTGGATTTAAAAGTATTATATAACAGTGAATAACATGAAATTAAATTTATAGCATAATTACATTTTATATTAAAGGAAATAAGCTATTCCTTTGGTTTGGGTGCAACAGATCTGTATTTAGAAAATCTCTCTCTCTCTCTCTCAAAAAAAAAAAAAAAAAATCCTTTTTAAATATTTTCTGTGCAGCTCATTACATTCGCTTAATTTATTTTTTATTAAAAAAAAAAATAAATAAAACTATTTTCGAAAATTCTATCAAAATTGGATAACAAAATCTATAAGTACACAAACACGTTATATGTATACAAGAACATGCGTAAAATATCGCTCAAAATTGAAATAATTGCTCAAAATTAAAAATAATTCAAACATCATTAGAAAGCCTGCAACACAGTTATTGAAGAATTAGTCTTTTCTATTTTCAAATTATACGTGCCTATTAGAATAGTGTGCAATTAGGAAATTTGGTTTCATTTTCAGTATAATTTTATTTCAATTAATTTGTACCACAAGTAAAAAAAAAAAGATAATTAAAACTTTGCATAACATTGTTTATTAGGAATTTCAAAAGAAAAAAAAAATCAAAAAGCTGTTATAGGAAATTTAAAAAAATCTAGTGTATTTTATTGAAGCTTTTGAATAGTGTTACGTATAATTTTGATTTAATAACTCCGATATTTCTTTTTTTATGTTCATGTATTATAAAATATATGATCTTTATTGAAAAATACGACTTCTAAAGCAATAAAAATAATCACTTCTAAAAATAAATAAATAAATAAATAAATAAATAAATATTTTCGTTCTTTTTTTTTTTTTTTTTTCGTTCTTTTTTGATAAACTATACTGTTTGAATTGGTTTCGGTTAACCCTTTGCGGCGCAAGACAATTTGTAACATTTAAATTATACTGCCACCGGAATTCATGAACTAAATTAAACTAAAAGAAATTTTAAATTTTAAGGTTTAAAAAACCGGCCTTTTCTGATATGTTATAAACGTGAATTTTCGCTAAAATATTTCCGGGATGAATTTTTGCAGCTTGATCTTAAATTTTGCGTCCTCGTGGCGAGGACACCGCGCGTTAAGGGGTTAAATCTAAACATGACTATCTTCGTTCAATTTCTGATGGGATTTCTTTAATGAAAATCTTCTATCGGAACGATTTTTAGCAACTCGTGAAAGAACCTGAATAAATTGTTGATCGTTTTTGTTATCTTCATTTGGTGATGAAGCAGATACTGTAATCCTCCGATTTGAAGCAGAAGTAGAACGTCTTATTGGCCTGTGAGACAAAGTTCTGGTTTTCTGTATATTTTCCAAATTAATATAGAATCTCCAGCAAAATAATATGAATAGCAATGAAGCGGCTATTACCATTATCACTATAAATACAGTTGTTATGGTCGTATCTTGAGCAAGTGTCTCTTCACTTCCAGGATAGGACGCATTTTCTTTTAATAGAGATTCAGTTGTAATAGTGTTATTATCACCCAAGACAGTAACTATATAAACAAGAATAAGAAAAAAAAACTAAAAAATACAATATTTAAATTAAATTAAATTAAAATAATTTCTGTAAGAAAATGCCACTATACTTTGTTACAAAAATATTACTTTCTAAGGCGAAATTTAGGTTCTCTGTCTTTTTAAATTTTTTTTTATCCAGAAGAATATTTTTTTTAAATAGAGATTCAGTTGTAATAGTGTTATTATCACCCAAGACAGTAACTATATAAACAAGAATAAGAAAAAAAAAACCTAAAAAATACAATATTTAAATTAAATTAAATTAAAATAATTTCTGTAAGAAAATGCCACTATACTTTGTTACAAAAATATTACTTTCTAAGGCGAAATTTAGGTTCTCTGTCTTTTTAAATTTTTTTTTTTATCCAGAAGAATATATTTTTTTTAATAGAGATTCAGTTGTAATAGTGTTATTATCACCCAAGACAGTAACTATATAAACAAGAATAAGAAAAAAAAACCCTAAAAAATACAATATTTAAATTAAATTAAATTAAAATAATTTCTGTAAGAAAATGCCACTATACTTTGTTACAGAAATATTACTTTCTAAGGAGAAATTTAGGTTCTCTGTCTTTAAAATTTTTTTTTTATCCCCTGTACAGAGGATCAAAATTGTGATAGCATGCCTCCCGAACATCCCTAGGGGTGAATCCTAGATTGAGATTTATTGCCGAATGTGTAGCTGTTGTGCAACGTTAAACCCACTGCACTTCACGCCACTATCTTCTCTCTTTTTTAGAGGTTGAAGAATTAGATTTTCACAATTTATTTAAAGGTATGGTACAGAAAGTTTTTATTTTATGTCTGAAATCGAAAATTTAATTAGAATTTAAAATACTATACTATACCAAATTTTAAAATAGCATACACAAAATAAGTGACATCATAAATAAATTTTATACAGTTTTAATAATTTATACAAAAGTGCCTGTGCCTCATACAATGCGACATCGTGTAATATTTAATAAAGAAGCATCAATAAACTGGCGTTGTAAAAATATTACTTACAAACTTTGAATAAACACCATAAAATGCAATAAACTCGCAACAATTGTTTCGGGTCGAAAAAACACACGACCCTTCATCAGGCGAATAAAGTAAGCACGAGTGCTGCAGTCAAAACGGCAACGCACAAAACCGTTTAAAATGAAAAGAAAAACTTTATAAAGTAGAAAATGAATATAGCTACTGGTGTGAGTAGAATTGTAGAAGAAAACAAGAAAATAAATAAATGAGTGAGTTTAAACATATGAAAATCTAAGGATAACAAAAATTAAACGAAAATCTAAGTTATGTGAGTAATTTCCAAGCATCGGAGAAGAAAGGAGTGGAAGAAATATCATTAACAAGATTTTTCGAATTTTTAAATATGTAAAATGCTTCATGAATATCCAAATGGGAGGAACAGACAGGAGATGAAATTATGTTAGTTTTGGAAAAATCAAAACGATGACCTTGAGACCAGCAATGGGAAGCAACAGAAGATTTGGTAATCTCTTCATTACGAACATTCCGACGGTGCTCATTTATTCTGTATTTCAAACGCCTCCTAGTTTGACCAAAGCTATTTACAAAGCTATTGGTTTCAAAGCTATTTACAAACCCGTCAATAAAATTAAATTATCTTCTCTTAAGGATCCCATTCCCACCGAAAACCGTTCTGGAATTTATTTAATTCCGTGTTCGTCCTGCAACTTAGGTTATATTGGTCAAACTAGGAGGCGTTTGAAATACAGAATAAATGAGCACCGTCGGAATGTTCGTAATGAAGAGATTACCAAATCTTCTGTTGCTTCCCATTGCTGGTCTCAAGGTCATCGTTTTGATTTTTCCAAAACTAACATAATTTCATCTCCTGTCTGTTCCTCCCATTTGGATATTCATGAAGCATTTTACATATTTAAAAATTCGAAAAATCTTGTTAATGATATTTCTTCCACTCCTTTCTTCTCCGATGCTTGGAAATTACTCACATAACTTAGATTTTCGTTTAATTTTTGTTATCCTTAGATTTTCATATGTTTAAACTCACTCATTTATTTATTTTCTTGTTTTCTTCTACAATTCTACTCACACCAGTAGCTATATTCATTTTCTACTTTATAAAGTTTTTCTTTTCATTTTAAACGGTTTTGTGCGTTGCCGTTTTGACTGCAGCACTCGTGCTTACTTTATTCGCCTGATGAAGGGTCGTGTGTTTTTTCGACCCGAAACAATTGTTGCGAGTTTATTGCATTTTATGGTGTTTATTCAAAGTTTGTAAGTAATACATCGTGTAATAAATTAACAAGATGGGAAAAAGTAAAATATTTCAAAAGTAAAGCACATAATATACTGAGCGGTTGTAATTAAATTTAATCTGTTTAGATCTAAGTAGATACCGTTCTAATAGACATACTTTATTGAAAATTGGTGCATACGTTATATGACCATAAGGAAAATAAATCCGCAACAAAAAATTACAGTTCAAATTTAGACCGATAGAGAGCGCTTTTCTTACAATGAAGAAAATACACTATGCAAATTTGGAGCGTCTTAAAAAACCAGTAGTCAAAGTCGTAAAATTATTCTTCCCAATGCCTTTAGAGGAGAAAGATAATTCTGCCGAAACATGGCTTGAGAAAAATGACTTAAATTTAAAGAGATTGTAGAATAAGGTATGCTGCAAGGAAGATAACGAAAATTAATTTGAAAAAAAAAAGTGGAAGAAGTGTTACTGCCGTGGTCGAAAGAGCATCCGGACTCAAAATCAGAGGCTATTTTTACCAAACAATGACAAGCAAAATCAATGCAGGTTTCAGCTCCAACGCCTGGATCTCATATGACTTGCTGATTGCAGAAACGAGACATGTTACAAAAAACCTAATTTTACAGGAGAAACAAAAAACTATTTTTACCAATTTTATGTGAACTTAAAATTCTGAAAAAATTACATAGCATACATATTGCAATCCCTATCACAAATACCACATTTTAATTAAAATTCAATAATTCAGAAATGGTCGCCATGGGCATATGCCCATGAACTGTCCATTTCTGAACTGTGGATATGTCCCCTTCATGTAACCAGCAGTTCACATAGATACTACTTTACAATGGATTACAAAATGTTTCGTGCCATAAGTAAAGAGAGAGACAAATCCTGTGAGTGATGTGGCATTGCACTTGTGGAAACCGGATACGCTCTTTCGACTACGACAATGTAGCACCTTCCACAGTTTCATTTGAAATCAATTTCCTTCATGTTCTTTGCAGCGTACTCAACATTCCAGTCTTTTCAAGTTTATTGGGCCGCGGTAGCCCAGTCGGTAGAGCACCGACCTCGCAATTGGAAGATTGCGGGTTCGGTACTCGAGCCGGCCAAAGATCGTCGTGTACACTAATGGTGGCTGGTGCAAGTAAAATCTGTCATGGCCGCAATGTCCTCCATGTTCCCATCAAAAATTATACCTCTGGGGGTCACCGAAGCGGGAGAGCCATCCCTTTCGTGGAGGATCAAAATTGTGATGGCATGCCTCCGGACCACCTCTAGGGGTGTGTCCCAGACCGTCGCCAATTGCCCATCTGCGCAGCACTAGTGCGACGTTAAACCCAATCAACCAGTCAACCAACCTTTTCAAGTTTAATAATCTTTTTCCATAAACCCTGTATCCACAGGGCATTTTTCGTAAGTTTTTCAAGCGTTGATACTCTCGTAATGCAGTTGAAAAATTACTCTCGCTCTAATAAAAATAACTTCGTAAGTAAGGATCAGTTTTTCTCCTCAAAAGGCATGGCGAAGAAAAATTTTACGACATTGACTACTATTTTATAAGACATTCCAAATTTCTGACATGAATCTTTTGTACATTGCATGAAAAGTGCCATCTGTAGGTCGAAATTTGAACTACTGCAAATCTTTTTTCCTCGTGATCAGTATAACGCATACACTAAGTTTCAAAGAAATACGTCCTCTAGAACAAGATCTACATATGTCTAAACAGAGTAACATTAATTATAACCACCTGGTACAAAAAAAAAAAAAAAAAAAAATGCCCAAAATATGATGCATTATATTTCTAAACCAGGCTAATTTATTAGTACCTCTTACAACTAAATGTGTACAAAGAGACCAAGATTTTTGGTGACAGTTTGGAATAACAAATTTCATTCTTATACAGGCACAGTATTTTAGTCAGGAAGGTTTCGGGAAGAGTTGATATGCCATGCCACATACAGTATCAAAAACATGCCCAAAGAGATTTATTTCCTTTTAATCTATGAAGTAAATTCGCTAAATATATGAAATAATCTAAAAAGTTGTCCTTTCGACGCTGTGATCTCGCATTATCGTTCATTAAGATTATGTCTTAAAGTCAGCTAACTGGAAAAATTTCAAATGATGGACCTCATTACTGTATCGAATCATGTTCTTGGACTGACTAAGAACAAGATTCCACAAGGATTTATTTAACAAAACCGTATGAAGTGTACTTTTTTTACGTAGGAATTTTTGCGAGTGTTCGGACACTTTTGTTACCGACTGTATAGTCAATCATGATATGGAATTTAATTTACAATCTTATACAAAATGATCAAAATTTCTATTAATATTATTCTTGAGAAGAGGGAGTTCTGTAATTATTATTATTATTATTATTATTATTTATACTTGGGCAATACTTCGATGGTTTACAAGAAGGTATAAAAGCTAGAAAGAAAAATGAACTTAAAGGATTAAGAGTAAAATAGCTGATTGAAAATTATGATAATTAAGTAAACGTACAAGGTAATTTATTGGCATGACAAGGTAAAATATTTTTATAAATTCGAAAAAAAATGAGTATTAAAAAAAAAAAAAAAGAAAAAGAAAGAAAGAAAGAAAAAACTTACATAAACCTATTTTATGTGTCTAGACACAAATTCCCCAAGGGGAAAAAAATGACACTCTTAGAGTGCGTGTCAGATATCATACACAAATTATGGTGGTAAAATTATAATAACATAAATAATCAACACATTCACATTATTATTTGTGACTAATCTATCAACAAATTTGTTTATACAAATCTCTGGGATTTTTATGATACAATGATAAAATTTTATCCTTGACCTTATTGAGGTATAAGGCTCATTTTACTATCTGGGTATATATATATACGGGGGACATATAAAAAATTAAAGCTTTCAATTCTTAAACTGAAACCCATGAAAATTTTTATTCTTTTAATAAAAATATTTCATTTTTTTAAACATATTTTTCTAATTTCTTATATGTGTCTAAGAATAATATTTAAGGTGTTGAAGCCAAGGTCAAGGTTTTCGAAAAATATAGTGTATGCCTATTTCTGCTCAAGTTTAAAAAATAACCGCTGTTACTTTTTAGTTTAAATATAAAATAAAATAAACACTTAAGGAAGTAAAATAATTAATTAATATTTAAATGTTTCTTTAAAAAATTGATAATACACGCCATTCATATAAATTAAAATAAGCATCAAAATTTGTAAAAAAAAAAAAAAAAAAAAAAAAAAAAGAAAGAAAGAAAAGAAAAATATAATAATACTGTTATTTATTTGCCATGAGTTTGATTTAATCAATATAAGTATCATGCAGAAAGCACAGTTTGATTTTAATCTGAAGATCAAAGTCTTATTCATTGTTTATTCTGATTTATTTTTACTCATATTTGTTTAAAAATTTTTATTTTATCATTTGTTATTTTGTTTAGGTTCATTGAAAGAAAAAAAAAGTATTCGGTATTTATTTTGTTAAAGCGTTTGAAACCTAATAAAATGTGTGTTGTTCCTTTTGTGATTTAATAGACAAATTATAGTAAAAATCAGATGTGTCTTACATAATACATTTCGAGTAAAATTTCTTTATTGTTTTAGTTTCATATCTTGCTTATTCTTACATAATGCTAATTAAATGCAATGATATAAGCAAAATTGAATTACCTTTTTTTTTTTTTTTTTTTTTTTCAATGAAATTTTCCATGTAGCACTTTTTCTAAAACATGTGCTATAGATGTGCTATATCGCTAAATGATGCATAGAACAACTTCTATATGGGTTTATTTGTATTGCTGTATGGATTTATTTGCACATATGTCACCAAGTTAACTTAAGTTTAAAGAAAAAGAAAATCAAAATCAAATTCTATTTTTTTTTTTTTATTTTTTTTTTTTTATCGTTTCTAAATGCGATATGAAGAAGAGTTACTTGAATAACATGTGTATACAAATACTTTTCACAATATATAAGTTAATGTACAATTTTCCGCACCGATTAAAGGTAGGAGGCCTTGCTACATTTAATTTTATTGCGAATAACAATATAGCAGCTGAGAAATGTTTTTTATTTATCACACTGCTTGGGTCTTAATAAAATACAATATTGTTCATAATATTTTTATAAATATATGAAAGTTAAAACAGTTCAAAGCATGTTTTTTTTTTTTTTTTTTTAATTTTGTTCCCTTTTTTAATATAATAATTTAAATTATTTATTAACAAAAATTTATGAAATCAATTTAAAAAGCATATTTAACTAATGCAACTCCTCGTATTTTGGTGGTGACAGTTTTTCAGCGTTTTGGAAATCACTAGGAATACTTGCAGTTTGTAGAGACATGTTACCATTCTGTCCGTCAGCTGCAACAACACTTTCGTAATCAGGTGGTAAATCTTGATGTAAATCAGACGGTAAATCTCGATGTAAATGAGGCAGAAAATCTCGATGTAAATCACGAGATAAATCTTGATTTAAATCTTGCGGCATATTTTGTGACAGATCTTCTGGTTGGGTCGGCGGGATAAATAGAAATAGACTTTGTGATGCATTGTTTTCTGGTGCATTTCTTTCATCGCTTGTATCTAGGTTAATAGTATACAAACCGTAGTTTGGGTTCTCTATTGAAAAAAACACTTCATTGTTGATTCCAGGTTCTGGTAAAAGAATCAACGATCTACTATTTGATTGAGGAGAAGTAAAAGTTCTGAAACTTATATTTGGTCGATCTGGAGATCGGGAACTTATATGCGAAGGAATAAATGTTCGGTTTCGTTGAGGGGGATGCGCAGAAAATCTCGGAGTTTCATCATTTTCCATTTCTGCTAATTTGCTACAACATTTAAAAATAACTAAGAAAAAAAGAAATATTGCAACGCACAAGAAAAACCAAAACCATGGTTTGTTGTTGTAAATATAGCTGGAGTTCATTTGGATTATTTGATTGTTTCCCTCACTATGCTGTTTTCTTGACTCCTTCAAATACAAACTATCATGATCATCTTCAACATACTTCATGCTGATTGCCTCTAAAGTAAAACGAAAGAAATAGTTTACATAAATTTCATGCTGGGGAAATTAAATGCATTGCTAAATTAATGTATAGTTTTTTTTAATGCTTTAAGTTAATATATTTATATTATTTTATATCTACAATGAAATTTAGTTGAATTTATTATTTTAGAAAATGTTCTGGAACCTTGTAGTCAAACGAAAAATTTTGCCTGTAAAAAATATTGACGGTTATCTGTTTATGTAATCGATCAGTCTGATAAAAACCTACTTCCTATGGTATGGACTTAAGGTTAAGGCAAATTGTCTACGTGAAAATCCTAGGTCTGGCCGGAGGGCCCTCCGTGAGGGGTCTTTCTAAGAGATCCTAACCCGTATTTACGCAAGTTACGGATAAAATTAACTCCGAACGTGACCTGGGATCGAATACTGTACCTCTTGTCTACCACCTTTGAGAGCGGAACCACTAGGCCACTCGTGGGGCCTACTCTGCTTCTGAAATTTTGAATTTTGATTTACATAGTGACGGTGTAATGCGGTCGAGGAAAAACAAAAATAAATGATATCTCACCACTATAACAAAAACATACAGATACACACAAAAACATCTCGGACCTGTTTTTTTTTTTTTTTTGGTGTGTGTGTGTGTGTGTTCTCTATGCATATTGTTCATGGATTTTTTTTTCCCTTGCAAATGAAACATGATTTTCGCATTTCATAAACATTTTGTAACAATTTTTAAATTTATAACATTCATGCCTTAAGAACAGATTAGAATATATATATATTTCAACTTACGGTATGACACTGATAAAACATAAGATGCTTAATACAATGACCCTCCATCCCAATTTCAAAACCTTTTAATGTTAGTTTAAGTGATTAATCAACGTAGAATGTCAGCATGATAATTTTAATATCAGACGTTCAGAGTAAGAGTTTACGGGTCTCAATTCATGCAGCTTTTTATGGCATGCTCAAATAAAATTTCCAGGATTATCTTCTACAGACAGAATTTGGCGTACCTTCTTGTCAAAAAAAAAAAAAAAAAAAAAAAACCTCTTTGAAAGCATTATTAGTATTCTTTCTATAGCACTTTTTGGTATGAAAAATATTTTTCTTTGAGATATATATATACAGTCGGCTGCAAAATTATTCGAGCACTAGCCAATAATTCCTATATTTAAAAAGTACACTTAAGACTGTTTTGCTAAGTAAATCCTTGTCGAATCATGTTCTCAGACTGATTAAGAACATGACTCGACAAGGATTTATTTAACAAAGCTGTATTAAGTGTACTTTTTTTTGGCAAGGATTATTGCTAGTGCTCGAATAATTTTGCAGCCGACTGTATATATATTTTAACTAAGATTATTGATTGAATTAAATGTAAGTTTAACAAAGCATCATTATATTTAATTGAAAGGTACATTTAACGTGTTTTGATTAAAATTTAGCACAAATATTAAAACATTTGTTTGTGTAAATATTCAAATATTTAAAATATTTAAATATTTAAAATATTTAAACATTTATATTTGGTTGCTGTTAATAAAAAAATATTTAAGCGTTAGAGTCACATGTCTACATGGATTACCTATGAAATGTAATTGTATACTTAAAGGTTATTAAAGAATAGGAAAACTTCTTGGCTGCGATTGAAAATGTAATTCTTCTTGTTTTATAAGTTTAGTGAATACCTCCTTTATTTTACAGTACCTCTAATAAACACAGACTAAACCTCTTATTAATATCCATAGACTTATAAGTTTCGCCTAGTTTAAATCTTGACCAAAGAAAAAAATTATGAACAGGTAGTGGTAAAAACAAATTTTATTTTTCGATGTAATAAATGGATGATGAATAGTGACTATTTAGGGAAAAAAAAAATTCGTACTGTTACGAAGTTTGCTGTCAAATAAATGCATTTTAAACTTACCACGATAAAAAGTTTTATAAATTAGTGCTTGTTCAAAAGACTGAAATTCATTTAATTTTATTACATTTACATTTTCGGACTAAAACTTCATCTTACAATAATATAAATACTACTTACACTCAATACAAGCTTTAGGATTTTTTTTTTTTTAAGTCTAAACAGATATTAAATAGTTTCGAATTCAAAAAAGCCTGAAGGATAATTTCATATACGTATAATAAGTACTTTAAAGTGTAAAGCAAGAACATTTTTTTTTTTTTTATCAGAAAGAAAGAATCTTATTTCGTAAGATTCTGAACTTTTTAGCTGACATGCTATCAGATGCAGTTTTTCAGTTTGATTATTCCTGGGTTTTCTTTCATTGTCATTTGACGATGTTTACCGATTACAAAATGTCAGTCTTAGTTTTTCGGTCGAACGCATTTAAAAGAAATATTATACTCAAATGTTTAAAAGATATATTCTGAATACCAGGATTCAAATATTAAAATATCCGAGAGCAAATTATTATCGTTATCGCTAAAATTTACAGTAAATGTAACATCTCATTTAAATATTTATTTTGAAATTAAAAAGTACACTGACCTAAATTCATAACCATGCCACCAAACGTTTTCTAAATATTATATATTTTAGCGAGTTACAGTTCCGGTTTTGTATTAAAATTTTATTAATTTTTGAAATTCTTTAAGAAATGAGTGAAAATTAGTAATAAAACATCAGATCCCCAATTGTTGTAAAACACAAGTCTAATTAAAATCACTATATGCATTATATTCAAAACAACAACTAACAACTTTCTTATTAAAATTCTTATAGATAATCGCATAGATGAACTTATAAATCTTGATGAAATAATGTTTTTGTCATAACAGATTTATTGAATCATAAGATCAGAAAACAACTATGTAATAAATATGTTTAGGAAATTAACCCTCTTTTTCATCATGTACGCGATATAAGTCTAGTCTATTAAGAGGAATTTCCTAAACTTGAGAGGTGTAATTCAACATCAGTAAATAAAATTTTTCTATGTTTATAAACTCCAACGTTAACTTACTTTGTAATATTTTGTATTTCTGAATAAAACAGATTTTTGAATTAGTCTAATCATGCCACCACAAATGAATAACTTAAAAAGAACGTTAAAGTTCTAACTAAGTAATTTCGCTCATATTAAGTTAAACTACGCATTGCATTTATGTTGCTTAATCCATAGAAAGTTGTTTTTTTTATTCTATTTTAAAGAATTTTTTAAAAAGACGAAAATGTATATTCAACTAATTCTGAATCATATTACGAATTTAAAAGATTATTTTTATCACAATAACTGTTCTATTATTCTCATTATCGCAATAATTGTTCTACTTCAACATTAAATTATTTTGTAATGTTTTATAATTCTGTATAAAACAGTTTTTGAGCTAGATTAATCATAATACCTCAAATATGAATAAATTCGAAAGAACGCATTCAAACTCTGATTAAATAATTTTGTTCAACTAAAGTAAAACTGTATATTGCATTTTTATGCTGCATAAATTATTTAGAGTTTTTTAATTATATTTTAAAGACTTAAAAAAATCATAACACCAATTTAAGAGATTATTTTTATCGCAATGACTATTCTACTATTCATCTCGATTTATAATATAAATAAATCCTTTTTAACATGAAAATTTATACATTATAAAACATATTGTAAGATTATCTGTGATATTCATAAATAAATAAATAAAAATGAAATAAAATAAATAAAAATAGAAATATTTTATTTATTTTTTTTCCCAGTTCTGATGCATTCAGTATTTTCGATTACTATTGTGGTAAAATATTGCTGAACAAATTATCAAGAATTTAAGCAACAGTTTAACGAACTAATAAATGTTTTTTTAAAAAAAAAAAAAAAAAAAAAAAAAAAACATACATTTTTATAATATTATTATTTCTTCTTTAAACGAGTATCACAAATAATAAATCCACGCTCATTATGGAATATTTTCATTCGTATTTTTAATTATTTTGTGATTAATGAATACGTAAAATTCATTAATAGGGCTCTTTTCATTTTTCAAAATTTTATAGTATTCGAAACGTATTGCATTTACTTTTTTCCCCATTTTATATGAAATAATATAATTTTAACGAAAAATTGTATTTCTCTCTGTTTGGTTGTATCAACATAAAAAGTCAGTTTAGATCATATGAAACCAATTCAACATTTCTGTGACACAATTTAAGCTTTTAATGACACACAAATGTGTCACGACGCACGGTTTGAAAAACATCAATGGAGAAATTACTTAAATTATCAAGGATGATTTTATGGCGCATTATAAAAAATATAAAATAAAATAAAATAAAATAAAAAAGGAACAAAGAAAACAAAAAAAGCGTGACATGTTTCGAAAATTCAAACTTGCTTCTTAAGGTGTGAAAAAGATGTTGCATCACTTGAAGTATATTGATAAAAATGACAGTTTTTGAATCCTTCTTCTGAGAACTTCTAAAAGTTAAAGAGTTATTTACTTTGTTAAAAATTTCAATATAATGTATATGTCAGTCTTAAATCTGTTAAATACCGATTCCATTTACTTTAAAAGGAATGGAGTACAAAGTGTATAATAGCTCAGACTTTTTTTTTTTTTTTTTTTGTATATTTTTACCAGATAAAAATACAATAATAATAATAATAATAATAATAATAATAAAAATGCTGCAGACGTGTACTAAAATGAAATATTTCTGATTAAATTGAAATATTTTCATATTTAGAATTGTATAAAAGTAGCCTATCAAAAATATATCTGGAGTGGTTCTTAGAATCTTACTGTGTAAATTATACATTTTAATACAGCTGTGGATGTATAAAAGACAAACTTTTACATGCAAAGTTAGTAAACGAGCTCACACACACTATAAAACAGAAATGCACTTGTTTAATTAAAATTATAACGTAAGATTCTCTAAACATGTTTTAACACTTTGAATGAGCCATAATATAATGTATCAACTTACACTTATTTAAATAATTTTGCAACTAGTATTATAATTTATTCCTTTTTTAGATAAATAAAAATTTAACATTGAAATCCATCGTTGTTTCACTTGAAATTATGCTAACTTAGAAATAATTATAATATTTAACACTTATTTTCAGTTCATGCTTAATTTTTAAATTCTAAATACATCGTGAAAATTTTAACACAGAATTTCTTTTTAAATTTATATTTCATTATTTTGCTTTTCTTAAACCAAAATTACAATGAGACGAATTCGTTTATATAAAGCTATTTTGAGATTTTTAAAAATTATTTTTCCCTAGCATTGGATAATATATAATCAAGATATCGTAAATATTTGTCGAACTTATTGCATGATTATATTAGCATCAACGGCATTTATGTTTATTCTTAAACTTTATTGCATGTAAAAATTGTACTATCATTAATCTTATAATAAAAAGCGTTTACTATTCTAACACATGTTCTATAACAAGTTTTCCAACATTAATGTATAATCCAGAGATGTATATGCTTCATGAGATTACAGTACGGGTGGCGTTTCAAATAATATGAAAACAATAAGAATAAGAATAAGAATAAGCTGGAATTTTCTACTTACTAGAATCTATTGCTGCTTTACATCCTAAAAGCAGACATAATAGAACATATATTATTGAGAATAGCCCCAATGTTTGCCTGAATGACAGCATTTTATTAGTTATTTGATTTACAAGTATTTTTTTTATAAAAACATTCAGGTGACAGCCGAGCAAAAAAGAAAGCGTAAGATCACTATTTTCATGTTATCAAACACTGATAATAGGTACTGCAAAGATAACTTTGTTGTTATCGCATAACAGCTTCGAAAATATCGATTGTGCGGGTAATGTAGCATTTTCTCAAAGTTTATAAAAATTTTGGCTTATAATAAATGTCATTCTAATGTAAAGATTGAATAGATAAAGTTTTACGTACCTTTTCTTGTTATAAACAATAAGAAATGGTTGCTAAGCTACAAAAAAATATTTTATTTACCGAAATGTAATATATGTTTCTTCGTATTTAGAATCCTATTTAAAAATGGAAGTACAGATGCGTTGATTTTTTTTTTTTTTATTATTATTATTCCGGATCATTCTTAATATACGTTTCTTTTCACACTACTTTTTTGTCGAGTAATTTTCTCCATTATTTAAATAAGACTAAATAAGAAGAAAATTATTCTTCAAAAAAAGTGGTGTGAAAAAAAGCTAATATTACTCTGGAAAAATTTAGAAGTGTTGACATATATGGATAGAAAGTGAGTGTGTGTGTGTGGGGGGGGGGGGATGACAGATGTATTTGCAGTTTTTTTTTTTTTTTTTTTTTTTGCGTGCTATATTGGCTAAAATTAATAAATACTCTTTAGATATGTAATTTATTCAATTTATTACTTTAAGGTATTTTTAAGATATTTTAATGCTTCTTATCTCCATTTTTAATGCTATTTGTTAATATATTGTTAACTGGTTTCCATTTTTACCTACATTCTGAAGTCCTCCCACCTTATAACTTACATGCAAACTCACTTACAAATTACAATGCATAAAATACACAATATATTTATAGAATTTCTTCGGAAATATATCTGAGAAACATTACAATGAAGACAAAATTGATTATAAATTAATTAATTATAACCTTTTTTTTTTTTTTTCTTGCTTAATTCTGTTAGTTTATTGGAGATAATTGAGACAGGAATATAATATTTTAATGATACTCCTATACTCCTGATGACATTCAGACTATGTCATAATGAGTTTAACGATTTGAAGTTATGATAACACATTGTACTCATAAAACAATAAAAATATAATAGTTGAAGAGTAAATGACAAGGATTAGCACAAATTTAACTGCTTGATATAACGACTGTCCAGTTCTAAAATCACTTTATACATATTATTTAAAGATAGTCCTGCTATCAGTTATTTCCTTAAGATTACAATTTTTTATGTTTTAAACCATGTTGTGAGAATATTCTCCATATATTGTTTGTATTCTACTCGCCTTGTAGTGAGTATTTATGATGTTAACGATTAAAAGTCTGGTTGAGTCTTTTTTTTTCTATTTTACAGAAATTTAAGGCACTTTATTATTATTATTTTACAAATGGATATTTGTGATCGGGATTTTAGTAGTTTAATTACTACTATATACTATCATCCAAAATATTAGTTAACAAGATTTTAAAGGGACAGCCTACTTTTAAAAATGAGAAAATGAATAAATTTTCGATCAAATTTCAGAAATTTTAAAAAAGAAATAAATGTATGTACAAACTTTTTTTTTTGTTGTTGTTGTTAACTCCTATGACATTACTCTATTGATTAAAAATATTATTTTGATTTACTTTAAAATAGAAAATTATTTTTATTGCAGATTCTTTTTTAAAAGAATTCATGGGTGCTTTCTCACTGCGCGCAGGATAGCTCAATTACAATTTCCTTTATCCTTATAATTTTTACATTAAATGAAACAAAACATTCAAATTAAGAATCTGAAATGAAAGCCTTTAATTATTTTAATAATATAGAGTTTAATTAATAATTAAATTTGAAATATGAAATTACCTTTAATTTTTTATATTTCCACAATCATAATTTATTTTTATTGAACAGAACTTCTTATTTTTAGTTCATTTTATTCGTTATGTTAAAACGTATAGTTTAGAAAAAAAATAAATTCATATCTGAAATACTTTTGGAAATATCATGCGCGTAGTGAGAAAGCACCCTTGAATTTTTTTAAAAAATGACCTGCAATAAAATAATTTTCTATTTTAGAGTAAACCAAAATATTTTTAATCAATAGAGTAATGTCATACTAGTTAACACAAAAATAAATAAATAAATAAATAAAAATAAATAAATAAATAAAATAAATAAAAAATAAATAAACATTTCTTTGTACATGCTTTTATTTATTTATTTATTTATTTATTTTTTAATAACAATTCTGAAAGATGATCAAAAATTTCTTCATTTTCCCATTTTTAAAAGTAGTCTTTCCCCTTAATCTACATTAGTCTAAAATTATTTAAACGCGTTTTTAAAAGATTAGACTTCTCTAAATCGACCTAATTATTTTTTGTAAGTCTTTAAACCACCATAAATCGGGGTAAGTAAAATAGACAATCTATTTGGAAATCTAAAAGTTTACCTTTTTAAAACATAACCTTACAAAGCTACGCGTGCTCTATGAAGTTTCTTGAAACTAAGAAAGCTCGTATTTTAAATGCAAGGTCGTTTTAATGATATTCCTCCACATTCAAGACTAGTTTTGCCCGTCGGCAGTTCTCTTGCAATATTATCTCAAGCTGGGTTTTTAGAGTTCGTGTAGGATGACCGTATTGCGTTAGGATGTTTCAACCCGTTCATTTACAGGGTGTACCAGTGAAGACCCAACTACATTTTGCATGTAGGCTATCGATTCTTTAAAAATGCACGCGGGTGTGATAGAATGCCCACGTTTAGCAGTCACTGTATCTTGTAGGCGACATAGAGTGGGCCAGCAACTGCTGAATCCACCAATATGATATTCGGTCAGTAAACGGGTTGGGCTTACCTAAAAAAGTGCTCTGGCCTTTCTGATACATAGTGTTTACGTCTAAAATTAGCTTCGATGACTGACATTTTTCCTACGCTGGTATTTAATACACCGGTATGTATGGATGTTTGCTCAATTACCGTTATAATATTTGTTCCTGAATAATTAAAAATAGTTCCGAACTATTAAAATAGCAAAGCGTTACTTTTTTATGGTTGTTACATGTACATTATTCATAATTTATGGAAGCTTCTCTAATGGATTCGTGCATGCAGAAGTGACTGGGGAGGATTATATTCTACACAAGTGGAATGCCCATGATTTTTTTGTTCTATAAATTTATTAAATGCTAAATGTGCAAAGCTTCCTCTCAGAAGCAATTAGATTGTGTATATAAATTATGCTTGCATTACTAATCAATAACAATTCGGCTTCTCTGACTGCATGTATAATTCTGTGCTAAAATTAGAGACACAGATTTTAAGTCACTACAAATAACTGCAACCAAATAAGGGCTCAAATTTCATACCGATCAAGTGGTATCCAATTCGATAATTACTAAATTATATTACGAGATAATGAGCTGGTTTGTTTAAGGAAAAATATATCAAATATTCCAACGCTACTATTTTTAATGGAATGCATTACTTCCATTAAGATGTTATTTATCATCTTTCTTATCTCTTTTCGAATCCATAGATTATTATTTTTTTTTTCCTTAGTGTGTGTGTGTGGGGGGGGGAATAAAGAATTTAAAATATAATTATGTTCTATATCATGTTTTAACTATTAAAATTCGATGTGAATGTTCTTATCGTAAAATAACTTTGATTAAAAACAAAATTTAAAATTTAAAATTAATTAATAACATACACGAAAATATTTAAGCACTACAATTTTTATATACCTTCGTAATGTATTTGCAACTACATATTTGTTGATAGTTGAATGATGAAATTTTACGTATTAAATATCTACTTTGAATTGCAAAATGTATCATTCTTTATAATACCGTGTTCAACATTGTTATATTAATGTTTAATGCTATTTACAATTTGTTCACTTAATTATTTCAAACGTTTAATTCTATTTGTTAATTTAATAGTAAAAGAATAAATAAAAGAGCATTATAATTTGAAACCTTTCTTGTAATTAAATATATATTTTAATTATATTAAATTATATATTAAAAAAATGTAGAGTTATAGTAATGTTTTATTTATGTATTTATATATTTTGTTGTTTCATAAAAATAAAAGTATTTTTAGTTGCAAATAACAGTATTTATCGAAAAATTAATTAGTTTGGTTAATAAATTTACTTAAAGTATTTTACTGGTAACTAGTAATTACTGATTTAATTAAAGTAATTTAATAAACAAAGTAAATTTAATTAAATCTCATGGAGATATTTAAAATATATATATTTAAATAGAGGGAAAATAATTAACGCAATTTATGTCAATATAATATTAATTTCGTATATTATATGCAAGACCATTGCCTTCCGGTCTTTTGTTTAAATTTTGTTTTCACAATTAAATTGCTTCAGAAATATGTATAATAATTTGTGTCATATTTTTAAGCATAAAAAAATATTTTCTAGTATCTTTTCATTAAAAATAATATTATAGGTGTTTTATTTGTGTTTAAAAATGCGTGAACAATTTTATTATTTTAAAAATGAATATTTAATATATAAATAGTGTGCTGATTTGAGAAATTCATAATTTTATTATTATAACTATTGTTAATGATGTCATAATGTGGACAATTTCTATCGCTTTTGCAACACTTTACAAACATTCCTTCGCTTCAAATATCTTGATTATTTCTTGTGTTTTGTAAAATATACATTTTTTTCTCGTATTCATATCAATGTATTTTATGCAAGTTCTACAATAACGAAAATACATTATTTATTTAAATGACTACAAACATTTTTAAGTATGTTAAAATTTTTATGACGTAAATTTTTAGTATAAATATATGTCACTCCCATGAAATTTTCAAGTCTATAACAACATAAGTTTTTTGCCGATAAATTAGTTAAAGCATGAAATAAAATTACACACACACACACACACACAAAAAAAAAAAAAAAAAAAAAAATGTTGATCTATCAAGAAAAGAAACGATAATTTCTTTTATTACACACACACACACACACATATATATATATATATATATATATACTAATCAGTGATTTTTAATTAAATGGTAATTGTGACAATAATTTTATACGTAATACATCTAACTTTTAATTTCATTGTTGGTAATTTCATCTTTCTCTCATATATATACAGGGTGTTCCAAAAGTCCCCCCCCTCCTAGCTCGAAAAGGAGTCGTAATTATGAAAAATGGCGAAACACGTGTTCAATGAATTCTAGAGGGACTTCTTTTGGTATAAAAAGTTTGGGCCGGGGGGGGGGGGGAGGGCTAGGGGGGCGCAACTTTAAATTTCAAATTTAAGGTATGTCTTGTGATACATCCCTGCAAACGTCTCTTCAAAACAATGAATTTGATATAAATATTTTCGCCCTACAATGATTATTAAAAGAGATACTTGAGTTTTTAGACTTTTGAAATGGGGATTTTACACTTATATATCCCCTTTAATAATCATTGCAGTACAAAACTATTTATATCAAATTCATTGTCTTGAATAGACGTTTCCAGGGATGTATCACAAGACATACTTTCCTGTTTGAAATTTTAAAGTTCCTCTCCCTACTATCCCCTTGCCCGGACCCAAACATTTTTGGGCAAAGTATGTCTTGTGATGCATCCCTGGAAACGTATCTTCAAGACAATGAATTTGACATAAACAGTTTTATCCTGCAACGATTATTAAAGGGGATATATAAGTATAAAATCCACATTTCAAAAGTCTAAAAACTCATGTATCTCCCTTAATAATCATCGCACAGTGGCTCGAACAATGTTAAAATACGAACATAGGCCCAAAAATCAACCTCTAAATAGCTGATATTTTGCAGTGAAATAATTTAAAAGAGTGTCTAAAAAATACAAATATATGGTTATTTCTTCAATTACACGAAGTTTTATTATATATAAATAAGTTCAAAACGAAAACTTTCAGAAATAAGATTTTTCGATGAATTTCAGTGACTTTATTTGAATAGCCATCAAGTGACACTTAAGATAACTATGAAAAAATACTAAATAAAAATACTTTTAATAATGTCTTAATAAAAGTTTAAGGTACTTCTGCCATTTTTTTGTTGTGAATCACGCATGAAATGTGAATATAAAATTAACAACAAAATTAAATTTATAAGTTGTATAACTTTTTTTGTTCAAAATTGTCCAAAATTTCAAACACATTTTACTACTTCCAAAAGTATACATTTTAATCTGTGAAAAGGACTTTCGCCACAAATCGACACTTTTAGAGAAAAATAAATTTTTATTCTGCTTACCCCCAAATTATCAATCGAGAAATTTACCTGACTAACTGTATTCATTAATGACAGAAAGTATATTAAATTTTTTATAGTGAAAATATTATAGAAATTAGATGATTAAAATAGATTTAATAAATCAGAAATTATTTCTTATTATTTTTTAAATTTTTAATAAAATAATTAATTTTACTTTAAAGGTACTGAAAAGTACCGTCGGACCCAAAAAAAAGGGGAGAAATGTAAATGGTTGCTGTGATATCTCATAAAATGTTAAAATTAAATAAATGTTTAATGTTCAATTACTAAATGTTAAAATTAATTATTATAATCCCATATTACGATTTAAAGTAAAAGTTTCTGTATAATACAAAATAAAGACAAGTGTGAATTTTTCATAGAGTTTGTCAGTAAATGCTTGCATGAGTTTTCTATTGAAATACTACATAAAAAAAGAAAGAAAAGAGAAGCAGTAATGTGATGATATATTTAACATTGCGTGCTAAATTACCGTAATTTCTGGTACATACCCCGCAGGTTATATAATCCAGTTTTTCACCAGGAATTTCAATTGATAAATAAATTTATATTTGTACGAGCTCTTCCTTCGAAACAGTATAGATTTCTCTATTAAATAAAATTTCTGGTGGATAAATGACGCTTCTTACCTGCGGCTTATCTACCAGAAATTACGGTAATTGTGTTGTAAATATAGATTTTCTTCACGAAATTTTTATTTATTTCCTTTTATTCTCTTTTTTTGCAACATTTGTTTCTTTATCAGGTATTTTTCTAAATACCTGTTTGCAGCAGAAAAATATGATACCGTTTAATCCCTTTATAATGCCAATTTTTCCTCAAATGGCCCATTAAACTAATTTCACGAATAAAAGTTGATGTGAAGAAAAAAAATCATTTAGCTTATTAGAAATAATTTATTTTAATTTTGACACATTATTGTCTAAGTTAATCGCAAACTTCTCACAACCCATTGTATTAGCATAAGCAGAATTGCCACAAATGAATATATATATTTTTTTCCGCACCAATATTATAAAAATAATATTTATACTGATATTTTTCTACAAAAAGATACACGGGAATCATTAAAAAAAAAGAAAAAAATGGTGCCAGTTGAATAAATTGATGACGAATTTGGTGGGAAAAATATTCCCGTGGCCTTGTAAAGGGTTAAAAAATCATAGAATCGCTTTTAGTATCATACATATATACATATTTAAATCGAAATGTGACAAAAAACATCATACATAGATAATAATAATGCCATAACCTTCCTATGTTCGCCACTGCCTATACTTCGATCCACTGTGCATCGTAAGGCTAAACAATGTATATCAAATTCATTGTTTTGAAGAGACATTTCCAGGGATGTATCACAAGACATACCTTCCTTTTTGAAATTTTAATGTTGCCCTCCCTAGCGGCCACCCAATAGTTCCCCCCCCCCTCCCCCGGGTCCAAACGTTTTTCACCAAAAGAGGTCCTTCTCGAATTCATTGAACACATGTTTTGCCATTTTTCACAATTCCGATTCCTTTTCGAGTTAGGAGGGGTGTGTGGGACTTTTGGAACACCCTGTATGTATATATATATTACTTTGATACCAAACAAGACATTTTTTATGCACTGGATTTTTTATATAATTAAAATATATTATGTCAAACAAAAATGTCATTTATAAAATCATTATTTCAAAGATATATGTGAAATTTTATCATATGTTCTTCCTAAATCTATAAAAGAAATAAACAAATAAAGGTTTAAATTGGTCATATTTTTTAATTTCCTACTCCTTTATGTGATGTTATCAGGTACTGCCCGCTTTATTCAAATAAATTCTCAAAATTCCTCATTATTTATTAATATAAAAATAAAAAAAAAAATAAGCAAAAGTTGAAATCGGTTAAAACCTCAGTTAAGGTTCCCGCTGCCTTCGATAGTAGCTTTCCCGCTCGCAACGTTTTGAATTCGGGTCTTGATTGCCTGTGACAGCACCTTACACGGTCATACGTGCAGAAAGAAATGTGTTCATACAAGAAGTCATCAATGCCCGCATTTTTCTAGCTTGCACTATATCTGGTTCTCATTCCAACAGCGTGCGACAGCGTATGACCTCCTCTATCTATCCATTTTAATTTTATAGCCAGAAAACTAATGCTTAAAATTAACGTAATGAAAGTAAAGCGAGAGTTACGCTTGAAATTGTGTTTTTACCTCCACCCCTCTGCGGATGAATATGAAAATTTTGAAAAGTCCAATCAAAGTACATGTTGCGTACGCTAACCAACACCCACACACCGAAACTCACCACCCTGAAAAATGTAAATAAGTTTAAAACGTGTTCCCCCCCCCTTCCCCCCTTCCGGTTGAAGAAGGGAGGGATAAATTCGCAAAATTGCTTTATAATGAGTATTGGATGCGCATAACCAACCGACACACACAAAAAAAATCGCTTTCCTGATATAATTTGAAACAGAGTTACACTTGGAAACAGGCTTTTTGCACCCGCCCTTAAAGAGGAAAAATGGAATGGTGTGCAAAATATCTTTATAATACGTGTTGGGTACGCGTCAAAAATCACTTTTCTGAGATTATTTGAAGCACAGTTATGCTTCGGAGCGTGTTTCCTCCCCTCCTTCCCGAACCAAAGGAGGGAAGGAGGAATTTCAGAAAATCACTCTACAGTGCGTGTTGCGTACGCATAGTCAACCCACATATCAAAAAATGCCTTTCTGAGATAATTTGGAGCAGAGTTGCACTTGGAAAGGTGTTCTCTTCCTCCCCCTTCCGCCCCCAAGGAAGGGAAGGGGTATTTCTCAAAATCCCGTCACAGTGCGGGTTACATGCACACGACGAACCCACACGCTAAAATTTGTGTCCTCAACTCCCATGGATTTCCCGGGACAAATTTAAGACAAGAAAGGGATTCTTGAACTTTGTTCCTCATAATTCACTTAGTAGATACTAACTTCAACTGAAGATGAGAAAACGATTGAAAAATAATAAAAAGACCTTAAAAATCATATTTAACTATCATCTTTCCAAGGAGAGAATAACAATTTATTATATGAGATATTAATTGCTAATTTGTTAAAAGAATAAGATAGGTCAGCTTCATTTTGTAAAACATCCCGATAAATAAATGCACATTTAAATTGTGATACAAATAAAACTCTAAATCTTGCAGCGTTGTAAGTTTTCTTGCATGTCAAACACCACCTACTTTCGAAATGCTAATTTAAAATGAATGTGAGAAAGTGATAAGTAAAATCTTAAAGAGTTCCTGAAAACCGTATTTCGTTTTGCCTTACAAAGCAAATAAATTATAAGCATGGAATGACTACTAATTAAAAGTGTTGTTCTGTGAATAATCTGTTTATTTTTTAAGAGTCGATAACCTGAAAATGGTCTGTAGTGGAGGTCATAAGTTCAGAAAATTTAAAAGGAATCACAGCTCTCCCTAACACGCTTCCGCTTTTCTTGCAGTCTTCTTTTAAAGATGGATAAATCTCTATACACGTCTTCATTAGGATTGTCACGACGCATGACTAACTGCAGCTGAAAGAAACTGAATAAAGAAACTCAGTAAAAACTATTCAATTCTCTACTGTTGATAATGTAGGATTTTATGATGCTGTTCTTTTTCCGTAACATGTAGTTGAATTTGTTCTCCGAACTTGAATGTTTATAGAACTTAATTTCTTAACGGCCCTCTTCACTCACCGTCCTCGGAAGCCCGAGCCAATGTTATTCAATGGGGAAATTTTCTTTACAAATAACTTATTAACTAATACATATTTTTAAATTCTGTTTTCACATTCAGAAAGTTCCCAGCTGTTAAATTGACGGACCTTTTTTAAAAATGTATTTTTTTAATTTTTAATATTTTATTTCGAAATTGCAAAATGAAAAAAATTCACATATTGAAAATTCGTATTTTGCAGCTACAAAATAAAATATAAAAAATAAAAAAAATAATATTTTAGAAAAGGTGCGTCAATTTAACAGCTGGGAACTTTCAGAATGTGAAAACAGAATTAAAAAATATGTACTAGTTAATAAGTTATTTGTAAAGAAAAATTTCCCATAGAATAATATTAGTTTCGGCTTCCGGCGGCGGTGAGTGAAGAGGGCCCTTAACAGTATACTTCTTAATAGTGCATGGATCTTATCAGTTTTAATTTTAATTTTTCTGTTAAGAAGTAGAAGTTTTATATAAGCTCTAAATGATAAAAAATCAGAGCTAAGCAAATTAGGGAGAGGAAAAAAAAAAAAAAAAAAAAAAAAAAAGAAATAGTCTTACAAATTAAAGTTCTTAATCTATTTAAATATTAAATCTGACCACCACTTTACGCATCAATGGTTTAAAATGTTTTTAGATATAGTTTTTTTTTTTTTTTTTCTAATTCACTCAAAAATTATGTAAAAATTCTATGAAAGATTTAGTCTGGATTCAAAGATTTAATGATGCGTTAAAATGTCATAAACGTTATATGCATTTATTTTTTATTTTTTTATTTCAATTACTGTTAGAAAAGCAATTTATTCATTTTTCGCCTGTGTTAACTGCATATAAAAAATGGTAACAGGGTCATGAAGGAAAACCTGTTTTGTGTAAAATTGTTTGGTGAATAAAAACATGCCACAAAATAACAGGTAACGGGTTAATCTAATATTTATTATTTATTTATTTGTTACAAAAGCAGCCCGTACTATCTGTCAGTATAAGGTGTTAATTCGAAATCTTTTAAGTGCAAGATTTTGGCAATTAAAAGTGAAACTCATTTACTTTTAATAACTCCACCCTAGTTCTCTTATTACTATGGAATTTTGAATTCAGACATTTAAAAATATTACTGCTCAAATATTTAATTAGTTGCAACATTCCAAAAAGAATAAACTGTTATAAGTTTATTATCTCGTTATCATATAAGCATTAATGGTACTCCGATCAATCATGCATGCTAAAGAACTGAATTCATTGATTTGCTTGATTTCAGTTAAAAATTAATATAATTTGAGGAGTAAACATTCAAACCGTGTTTCCTCAAAAAAAAAAAAAAAAAAAAAAAACTGGTGTGAAACAACTACACGACTTTTATTACCCACTATTACACGTATTATATGCATTTTTTGAAGATAATATGGTATAAAACTGATCTACCTAATCAGGACGACTGTTGATTTTCCTCTAATAACCACGTAATACATGAGAAAGGATATCTAAAATGGATTTATGTAACAATTTTCAAGAAAATAGTTAGAGCCGTTTTTGAGATACCAACTTTTACCAAAATTTGGAATATTCAATTATTGACTGAAAAACAATAATTACATACAAAAGGATATTTAAAAGGGAGTTAATATGGCGAGTTTGAAAAAAATTCGTACAGCCGTTTTTATAAGGAAGCTTGCGGGACCTAAAATTGAACTATTTATACAGGACGATTATCAATTTTCCTGAACTAACCAACTATATCATTCGGAAGGACATCCTAATAGAGTGTTTATATAGTAAACTTGAAGAAAATTTGAAGAAAATCGTTAGAGCCGTTTGTGAGATAAGGACTTATGGTTTGACTTCCGGTTTCCGATGTCCCACTTCCGCTTTTTCAATTTTCACCAAAATTTGGAAAATCCATCTGTACACCAGACCTGTCTCAATTCTGAAGTTTCGTAGTTCTATCTTTATTAGTTTCGGAGATATGATAGACAGAAGATTCCACACATACATACATACATACACACACACTGACCAATTGCCAAAAACTACTTATTTGGACTCAGGAGGCCTTAAAAAGTGTAAATTAAGTGAAAACTCGATATCAAATTTTTAGACCGAATACAATACTTCCATTACCCTACTACCGTAGGGTAATGGAAGTAAAAAATTAACATAATGATTTTTCTTTAAATTTAACATAGCATAGCATGTCTACCTATTTTCCTAGATATGTCTGCATGTCTCCCATGTAACTAGTAATACGTCTAAACAAACGATAATTAGGGTTTAAGTTTAGTTATTTTTAATTTTATTAGTTTTTTGTATTTTCTGAAAAATAGTATCCGAAGGAGAAAACATAGTTTGACCCTTGATTTATACTTATCTAATACATATAATAGAATTTTTTTTTTTTTTTTTTTTTTTTTTTTTACTCCCGATTTTTTTTTTTTTTTTTTTTTTTTTTTCTTATTTTCATTTTCAGAATTTACTGAAGATTTTCTTGATTTGTTCGTTCTCTATCTTCTGTCGTATCAATTTGAAGCGTTTATTTCCTTTTTATTTATTTATTATTTATTTATTTTTAAACAGGGTTAAGTTTATTCTTCAATCTTTTATAGAAAGACGCTCTTTGATATTTGTTTAATCTAAAGTAAGCTTCAACTTAACTCTATTCTGAAACTAAAATTGATTAATTTCTGGAAACTTTAAAAAGTTTTTTTTTTTTTTTTTTTTTTTTTTTTTAATGTACAAATACAATTTCTGCAGAAGTTAGAAATATAAGAATGTAATTGTAAATCGGGAGGGGGGGGGGAGGGGGGTGAACAGAGCGCAATGCTAAAGCATCATTTTATAAAGACAAAAATCATTCTAAAAATGATATTAAATTTGAGCTGTAAAGAAATTTTTGGGGAACGACAAACAGAGAAAAATATTCATCAGAAAACAGTATATAGTAAATAAGAACGTAATAAATTAATTGAAAAATGCTATTTATTTCTTTAAAATAGTGTTATACTTGATTTTGAAACAAGAAATCTTATATTTAGTCATAAAAATATTTCAAAAGTAAAAAAATATAAATATTTTTTTGAAAAAATAAGTGATTGCAAAGTACGAATTAATGTAATTAACAAAGCAATGATTGCAATTGGCATCACGGAGCATCAGAAGATTAGTAAATTTTAATTTAAAATTTTTCTTATAAATGTATCAGGTAAGCTTTTACCTATCGAGTTCGTATGCATGAATATTTGAATAATTTTATAGGTGTTTTAGCTATAAAAATAAATAATTGTTTCGTGATCTATAACAATAAATATATTTGAAATTGGACTGATAGACAAATTTTAAATTTGACAATAAAAATTAAATTATAAAATTAATTGTTTAGCTCAAAGATTTAAAAATATGTACTCACGATGCACACTCATGTATGTGTGTGCGTATTCTTTTCAAAATTTCCTATGAGATTACTAAAGCCCTTATAGGCCCTGTTTATGAGGGCCTAACTATAGCACGGGCACTCGGGACAGGAAATTTCTGAGGGGCACAAAACTTAACTTATGATTAAAAGTATATGGTCTAAATCACCCAGCTTTTTTTTTTTTTTTTTTTCTGGTTTTCTAACTTAGTTGTGTTCGACTTTTATGAATAAAATTGTTATATAAAATCAGTCATTAGGCTGTAATTTTACTTATCTTTAGAACCCAATGCAGAAACGTATTAATTTTTTGGTAAAAATCATTTTTCAGTCTGTTCTTTTGCTTGCTAAAAATCGTGGTATAATTGTGGCAATTTTTTTGGGAAGGTCGAGAGGCCAATTAAAATATTTTTCTTTAATTTTGGGCTATATGGGGGGAAATCTGGCTCTTCTCAGACGGCATAAGAAAAAAAGAAAGTGCTATGACCCCCCCCCCTTTTTTTTATTTTATTTATGGGGCCTTGCTCATAAGTTTCAAATAGATCATGTGAAATACTGTTTATCTGGTTTATCTGTCTATATTTTATCCGTATATATGTGTATACATGCGTATATATATTTCGTTCTAACTCATAATCTTGTGTTAATTCCTTGTAACACATAAATACTTGTACCAAACCAAATTTGATGCCAAGTGATTGCGTTACGTCGCGGAATTCTTTTGTGTAGCTCTGTAAACTAATTACTAATTCTATGTCTACCGTTTTCTACAGAAGCAGTTATTTAAAACATTTCAATAACATATGTTAATTTCGTATGCTAAATGGAGTCTAGCCATGTTAAAATGCACTTAAAAGAAATTCAGTCTATAGACTGTAATGGAGCGAAATAATTTTTTATGTTCCTATACACGTGCCATAAACATTATATACACATATAAAAACTATACAGCTAATTCCATGTAATCCAAAATTATTTGTACCAAATATGACATCATTTGGATGATTCTATAACGTTATCGGAATTCTTTTGTGTGCTCATGTAGTCAATTATGAGTTTATGCACACCTTTTTGTACAGAAAACCTAATTTTAAATATCTTAAAAATGTATGTTATTTCATTATGCTGAATGCAGTGTAACTATACGTTAAAATGTCTTTAAACGAAATTGTGTCCATAGGCCGTAAGGATATGTAGTATTTTTGCATGTCCCTGCACACGAAAGATAAACAATATGCACACGTAAAACATACAGCTAAATCTATATGGCTCATGAACGTGTGTGTTAGTTTGAAAGTCAATTGAGTGATTTTTTCGGCCGCTATCGCGGCACAGAGAAATTCTGTCCATAGGCCAAAATGATAAGAAAAACTGTTTTGTGTCGTTAATGTCGAAAAACTGTTTTGTGTTTTGTTCGTGTACAGAATTGTACACGAACCTCAAACAGAATACCCAAAGTACACAGCTAATATTGTTTGGCTCATGAACATCGTGCACCAATTTGCAAAAGTCAATCAGGTGGTTTTTGCGGCTGCTATCACAGTACACACAGTCACACGAACTGAATCCAAAAATTTTTGAGTTTCAGCAGGGAGGAAATTTCGGCAATTTTCCACTGAAATTTCGGCAATTTAGTTAAAACAGAGTTGTGTAAGGAAAGTTTCATTTAAAATGCACCCTATATCAAAGTTTTGATGCAGTAAGGGAAATAGGAACATTTCTGCGAAGTACCAGAGTTTTAAATAGGGGGGAGAAAAAAAAAAAAAAGAATTAGAAGGAAAAGAAGACGATGGCAAAATCATTATCGTCGGAAAGAATAGGATATGAAACACGAAATGTTAAATATGCATTTTTCATGAATTATTTTTAATTTTTACGTAAATTAGAACGCATTCAAAGATCACAAAAGTGTGAGAGTGAGACAATTGCGCACAGAATTCAGCCGCCTTAAACTAAATATCCTGAGCTAAGTTATTTTGTAAAAATACTCCCTAACTGCAGAAAAAAAGAAAAAAAAAGAGAGAAAAGAAAAGAAAATCAACATTAGCATATCCGTCAAGCTTTATTAATTTTTCAAGGGCTTAAGACAGTTTTTTTTTTTTTTTTTTCATTTTTTCTTACTTTTTTAAACAAGGGAAACGTTCTCATCCGTTTATACCAGAACTAATTCTGTGAAGCCACAAGACTTCTCTGAAACACATGAATAAACTTCCAGTGATCGGTAGATTCATTTCACTGCATTTTCATTGACTGTAGTCTTGTTGTTTTTTCTGGTTTCTCTCATTAACGATTTACTTGTGTATGCAATACAATTGAACTTTTTTTGTAAATATGATAAAATTATTTCAAAGAAACTACCTGGTACCCGTATTTCACGAAAATTCCTCATTTGGCCCCAATAATGTATAAACATACCCCTGAAGACAAGACTGACGAAAGGGGAAAAAAATAAAAATCTCATTCTTGGGGGGCCCACAGCCGGTGCTGCATTCGGCTCTTTTTCCCACGATGAACCTGATTTCTCAGGACCGGAACACGACGTCACGTCTGACGTCACACAGAAATATTGTTACCGTTACACGAGGGAATGCTTGGGCAAATTCATTCGATGTTTAGGAACTAATCAAAACAAACGGAAAAAGTTTCTCTGTCACTTTTCTTTGTTGTCGGCATGTAAACAAATCCATTGTGGAATAAGCATTTAATGGTAAGTTTTTGAATTTTATTTGTATGTTTTCACAGTTACTTTTTATAATATTTTTCCAGTAAGTTGTTAAATAATGTGTTTCATTTATTTTGAGTTTTCTTTGTTATTGTTATTACTTGTAATACGGAATACTGCAAACAACTCTTAATCGTAAGGAAGATTTTTATCATTTATTTTTAAATTATAATAATTATAGAGTTTAAAACTAGGATACACTTACTAAATTTAAAGTTATTAACTGTAAACAGGTTGTAATCTCTGTATAATTTGTTTAGTAAATAGCGTTTTTTAAACAAATATTAAAACTTGGAATTTTTCATATCAAAACATAGTAAATGCTTCCGAAGAAAATCCAATAATAATAATTATTTTCCAAACTCGTGTTTTTAAACTTTTTTTTTTTACAATACCCTGTCTCCCTGTCTGAAAAATTGTTAGTTATTTTAGTCCTGTTTTATAATAGATGTATTTAAGAATGATCTTACAACCTTTTTACTGCAAGGTACTCCAAATACACCAAATTTTAATAGTAAGTTATAGATCTCTTAATTTAAGAGATCTTTAGAGTTTTTCTGCAGTTTAAAAAGTAAACGAATGAACTGTTATTTTGCAAACTCGTTTTCTGTATTTTTTCCGTTACAATATAATACACGATGCTTTACTGAATAGTAGTAGTGATCGAGATTGAGCATATATAATATTATCATCTACGCCTAGTTATACATAGATTATCATATACTCGACTTTCTCTATTTAAAACATAGATAATTTGAAATACTTGTTAGCTGGAACTTAACACTAGGGCGACCAGATTTTTTAAATTGAATTTGGGGTTAAATATGGAGGCGTATTTCGAGGACAAAATAAATAAATCACCTTATATTACAAAATTCTAGTAATTTTTATATATGAAATACCGGAACGCACTTATTTCAGCTTATTTATTATACATGTAATAAATCATTATATAGTGAAACATTAATAACTGTATAATCGGTGTCCTCAAATGTGTTCTAATTTTTGGGGGATGAAGTGTAGTTTTCGAGGACTGTCCTTGGAATTCGAGGACGTTTGATCACCCTTCTGAACATCTATTGTCCAGTTTTTCCAATGTAATTTCATTGCCCATTGCGTAGCACTAGTACGACGTTAAACCCAACCAACCAACCATCCAATGTAGTTTTTCAAAGTAATGTTAAATGTCTTTTTTAACTCGAATTTTTAACCCGTGTTTTTTGAATAATTTAGAGGTTTTAAGTTGAAACGTTTCACATTTTAACGGTCTCCAGACCATTCCTAGGGGGTGAATGCCAGACCGTCGTCGGCAATAGCCCATTAAAGGCTGTCAGTATAAACAGCTCGCAGTCGCAGCTCTAATGTGATGTTAATTACTTCTAGTAGTTTTAATATAGAGTCTCTAACCACCCCAACCCATCTCTCGCGCATTTAACATATGTTTAAATCACTAATGGCAAATGATTTGTTTTCACTACTTGACATACAATAAAAATATTCGTTTTCGTGTTAGTTTTAAATTTACGAAGAAAGTCATAGATATGTTGGATTTTTTTTTGTCATTACATTTGATTGATAATCAAATGCAACATATTACTTTAAATATTAATACGTTTCATAAAGGTTGACCTAAACGGGGCATTTTCCACAATTTAACACAAAGAGTGTAATGCTGGATATACAAGGGTAATTTTTTTCGTATGAAATTGTATAATCATTATTTTGCTAAGTGTTACTGATAGTGATAAGACTGAATGACGTATAACTTTTGAGATTAGAATTTTTTTCAGAATCGCATTTACTAACTTAAACTATTTTAAGATTATAAATAGATATTAAATCATGATAAAAATAACTTCTTGCCATTAAGTTTTGATCAATAAGAACTTTGAATAATTCAAATATTCTACAATCCCCAGAAATTTGAATCGAAGAACAAAGAATCGAGCTGAAAAACAGCTAGCAATTTGCATGAATATGTATGTCTTGCATTATTGTCAATTAGCTTGTTATAGGTACAAAAAATTAATTTTCTAATCAATTTAGTTGCAATTTCCACCGTCAACATGACCATTCAATTTCCACGTGGAAAAAAGTTTTTGCGCCTGATTACTTTTATATACTATCTTAAAAATTTAGAAACAAATTTTCTTTTTTTTTTTTTTTTTTTTTTTTTTTTGGGGGGGGGGGGATGCAATTAAATTTATCTTTTTCATGTTATTTATTTTACGAACTACAAACATATTTTATCTTTTATGTGACAGTGAAGAAAGGGGCAAAAAGGGGAGAATCTTACATTCCAGATCCTTAGGAATTTAAAATTCTTACAAATATATATACATTTTTCATCTAATCAACCTGGTGTTTCTTATTGGTATTTGAGATTACTGCCAATTGTCTATTCGAGAGACCTAGGCTTGAAGGGGATGCACTCCATAGGGGGTCTTTTTAAGGCATCTCAGTCCGTGCTTACGCAAGTTTCAGAGATGACCGCGAAAAACTCCGAACAGCTAGGCGGGCAAGCGCAACCTGGGTTCGAACCTGGCACCTCCCGTCTACCAACTGAGAGAGCAGAATCTCTCGGCATCTGGTGGGGCCCTGTAGTCGTTCTGGACATCAACAACATTGTTTCATGCTGACTTTTTTTTTTTTTTTTTTTTTTTTTGAGAATACCAAAATTTGAACTTTAACGAATTTACGTATATATAATAAATTGTTTTTATTCTGTATGCCAAAAGGATTGTTTCTTTTCATTTCTTTAAAAAATTAATAAATTCTCTTACTTTTTTTTTTTTTTTTTTCCCGAGGAAAATGAAAAGTAAAACGTACTATGTAATTATAAAGTATTATATTCTTATAGTCTGTTTGTAAAGTAAATAATTATTTTTCGTAATTTCTCTTGGAAATTACACTTGAAAAATATTGTTTATTCAAAAGAAGTACTCTATATAGTTATTATATATATATAGTAATTATTTAAAAGAAGTCCTTACATTTTCATTTTAGAATTTTATTGCTTTTTTTTTTTTTTTTTTTTTTTTTTTTCATTATGGAATAAGCACGTTCTTGAGGTTTTCATTAACAGTGACTCCACTCGACTTTCCGAACATTGAGTAATTAACAGTTTTGTAGATAAAGTAAAGAAAGAGTAGTTGTTAAACAAACAAAAGAGAGAAAACCATAATAGAGTGTTTGAGTATTTTTCTCCATCTATTACACGTTGTTTTATTTAACGCTACTGAACTTTGAGCCCATAGATCATAATGACAAAGAAATTTTCGTTGTGTCCCTGTAAAAACCTATAAATGTTAGATTCACCAAAATGCTTATAGTTAGTGCAACAGTGATTTATAATACTCATATAAATTTTCAGCTGAATTCAATAAGGCGTTTAGATGCTATCGTACTTTTAAAAATTTAGTCCCATAGGCCATAATGATAAAGAATTTTTCTTTGTGTCCCTGTAAAAAAACTGTAAGTGCTAGATTCACCAAAGTCTATACAGTTAGTTCAACTGTGATCTATAACATGTGTACAATTTTTTTGCTCGGATTAATAAGGCGTTTAGACACTATCACATTTTTAAAAATTTGGCCCCATAGGCATAATGATAAAGAATTTTTCTTTGTGTCCCTGTAAAAAAACTATAAGTGCTAGATTCTCCAAAATCTATATAGAATGAGTATTTGTGATCTATATTATGTGTATAAAATTTTTGCTCAATTGAATAATGCGTTTAGATGCTATCGCATTTTTAAGATTTTGCTCCCATAGGCCATAATGATAAAGAATTTTTCTTTGTGTCCCTGTAAAAAAACTATAAGTGCTAGATTCACCAAAATCTATAGGGTTCGTACTATGGTGACTTACAATATGCGTACCAACTTTCAGGTTAATCGAACGAAGCGTTTAGACGCTAGCGTGTTCACCCACAGACATACACACATACACACATACACACACACATACATACATCATCGTAAAAATAGTGAAAACGGACTCAGGGGACCTCAAAACGTATAGAAACATCAAAATCTCGAATTCGGATTTTTGACATGATTACAATACTTTCCTCACTATAGTGTTCGGAAAGTAAAAATTATAAGAGTTATTTTATTTTATCTATTAATTTTTTTAACGCTTTAAATATAAATAATCCGAATGTGTCGCTTTTGAAGTTGTAAAAAGTCACTGATATGTAATATTATATTTACGGATGAGGAAAATTGTACGTTGATGTAAAATTGAATATTTTCAAATAGTAATAAGAGATATGTTGTAAGCGAGAATACATCAGATATATACGTAGGAAATAAAAAGATATTTTGTGCAATAACCTTAAAAAAAAAGAGAGAGATTTCAAACATTAAATGTTTTTGTTTTTTCGTTTGTCACAAATATTAAGTATTCAAATTAGGATTTTAAATGTTGAATTAAAATAACAAAAGCCACAGTCCATGTTCATCCATTTCAGAAACTGCGGTTTTGATAATATCCACCACACACAGAATAATAAACTTTTATATTTAACAAGATAAAATAAACATTGTGCATCAGAATAAGGAACCAATTACCAGATAAATGCGCTTCGAACTGTTATAATAATATATATCTGTATAATATAAAAAGGTTTAATTCATTAAAAATAAATCTTATACATAATTTAAGTACTTATTTAATTTAGTTGCAGCTTTTGTGTTTTCAGAAAAGATTAAAAAAATATATAATCCATTTTTGCTGTCAAAATTTACAATCCTAATATTTTTATGTTTCTTGAGGTGTTAATACTTATGTGATAGATATTTAGATCAATGAAATGTTACATATTAAAACTAATCAAATCAAAATCATGCATTCAAAAAAGTTTACTCCATTTTTAGGTTTACTGTAAACTTATTTATTTATTATTTACTTGATGTCATTGCTTTTGTCTTCTTCTTCGGCTGATGCGTGTCTAACATCACTGATAACTCGTTCCTGCTAAACTGTTACATGTGTCGTAACTTTATGTTGCACCAGATTATGTTAATACAATTTGAATTAGTAACTGAACTCGCTGTGTGTAATAGTTTTTGAAAAACAACTTCATTCAAATACGTTTAATTAACTTTTTAATGTACTTAAAATTTTCTATATCAATATATTAGTGTAATCCAAAATAATAATAATAATAATAATAATAAATTAATTAATAAAATAAAATAAAATAACCAGTGTATGTGTATTTACTTTTAAAGTAATTAATTTTTTTCGATCAAAACTTTTAGTGACACTTAAATCCCAATTTCGAAATACAGACATTACGTAGCCATAATAAGGCAACATCGAAAACAGCCTCATAAAAATACTATTTTAAACAACACATTCTTTAAAGTAATAACTGCCTGAGAAAAGTAGACGAAACCGTATTTATGACATAGTGTTATTAAAAAATGATAAGCCAAAAGAACTTCACGTTTAGACAAAATCATTTTCAATTAATTCACGTACAAAACTCTTTCAGAGACAATTTTGTTGCCTTTAACTTACCAAGAAAAACAAAGGTGTCTCCTCACATAATTAAAATCCTGCACAAAAAAAAAGAAGCATATCAGAGTATATTCCCATTGGAATAACTATAAAGGTTTTATAACCGTGATCAGTAAGATAGCAATTATCTGGTGATGAATTAGGAGGGAACAGCCTCACATAGTTTATTAGAATGTTTTTTATTCGAAGGTTTCTGAACTTTCTCTACAATAGCGGATGGATGATAATGATTTATTAATTTTATTCTAGTTCTATTTTTTATCCTAAGGTAATAATAAAGTCAATATTTAAACAATTTATTAAGGATTTGTTTATTCAATTATATTTAGTTTTACTGTAGTTTATATTCTGTGTCACATATTGTATGTATTGTGTTTGTTAGCTAGAGTACTATAAATAAATTAATGAGAAATAATTTAATGGGTGAGTACCTTTCACTGACTATTAAGAAATGAAAGCATATCTCATTAAGTATATCATACAATGAAATTTTAGTACATCCAAGGGAAAAAGATAAAAATTGTTTTGGGTTAGGGAAATTTTTAAATATAACACATTAAAATCCATTTTCTAATGTAGCAGAATACGAAATTACATGGTATTATAAAGAATTTAGGTTGTATGTGCAGTCGGCAGCAAAGTTATTGAAGCACACATCCACAATTTTCTTTTTTTTTTTTTTTTCTTTCTTTCTTTTTCTTTTTCTTTTTTTTTTTTTTTGGTTTGATCGCTAAATTTTACCATCAACTTACTTTTTTATAACAGCATAAAGACCAGGATCATGACTCGACAAATATTTACTTACTAAAACAGTATTAGGTGCACATCCTTTAAATACAAATTATTACTAGCATTTCAATAATTTTGCTGCCGACTGTATTCGCTTTAGAGAAGTCGAAGCAGTTGTGTAAATAATCGATAAAATAAAGCACAAACAATCAATCAATGAAAATCATTAACAGGTTAGACTACTTAACAGTAAAAAATTAATCACAGTGATTTTGACGAAATTTTTAGTTTCGATTTTGTGCATTTAAAGTTAATTTTTCTCATATTACAATTTTAAAAACATCACTAAAAACATGATAATAATAAATACTTTCAGTATCCTATACTTTAAATATATTTTTCTTGTTTAACACGGAAGCAAATCAGAATTTTGGATGAAATGTTATTGCTTTTCTTCAAACTCGTTTGCATTGTTTGCTTGGATGTAAATTTAATCCGGTATGACTCATTTCGTTGCGTTAGGGAAGTGATTAAAAATGTATGCCTTAATATTAAATTAGATTACATTAGAATTCTCAAGATTAAATTAGATGTAAATTTAATTCAAAATGTCTGATTTCATTGCCATAGGGATGAAAATGTTAGAAAATGTCTGAAAGTTACTAGATTTATTTCTTTAGTCATAAAAATGACAAATTTTTTTTTCACATGAATCTTGTTTTCACACACACACACACACACACACACACACACACACACACACACACATATATATATGAAGTTTAAATTGTGATTAAAAATTAGTATAATGATAAATTATCGTTTAGAGTTCTGTTTCATACTGAATAATAAATATGCTTATTCTTTGTAGAAAAATCATTTTTTCAATTCAATGACATCTTGAAAATATATTTGAGTGTTATTCTCCAATATTTATTTGCTTATATTCCACTCTTTTTTTTTTTTTTTATTCAGCGAAAATTTGCATTCTTGCTGTATGAATTAATTGCGGATTAATTTAGTGATTTTCTTTTTTATTTAGTCCAATTTTAAATAAAAAAAAAAAAAAAAAAAAAAAAGAAAAGAAAAGAAAAAGAAAATACTTGCTTTTATGTCATTTTCTTTCCTAATTTCTACCTTTGGAGATTACCGAAACTGGGGAAACATCTCCTCTGGAGTGGATGAAAATTTTGATGGCATGCCTCCAGACCACACTTTAGGATAAATCCCAGAAAGTCACCAGTAGCCCAATAGCCCACTAAGTAGCCCTTGTGCGATGTTATTTAACCCAATCCAAACAAACCTTTTCGTAATTTCATGATTGTACAATTTATTTAAAATATTATTTACTTAAATCGATTCTAATGAAGTACAAATGTCATTCTATGCAATTTTTATAAAAATGTTTCTCAGTTAAGTAATGTAAAATATTAATATTAAATTAATATAGAATAATTTAATATTAATTTCAATATCAATATATAAGTTATACAAATAATAAATAATTTAATATTAATATATAAATTAATTAATATAGAATATTAATATTAATATTTTATTATTTATTTATTTATTTATTCTTTATAAATGTGAACATTTTAACATATTGCTGTAGACAGTTCATATTAAACTATCTCACGGAATCGTCTTATAATAGTTTTTCCTATATATTCTTCTTTTCAAAAGGGTTTATTTAAATTACATTAATATATGATAATTATGTTTAGTTTTCATTAAAAATATAGGTCGATGAATACTTTACATTACATTAATAAATTACCGCTTTCAATTTATCAATGGTTTTGTAAATACATGCAAATTTTCAAAATTATCAAGTCGCTTAACTTTTCTATTTTCGCAACCGCAAACAGCCCGTTACGTAAGCAACTTTTTACACTTGGTGAGTGTGGGCTCGTAAGTTGTAGGTTGCGAATGAGATCGTATTAATCTGTTAGTAAAGACACACCCGACGGAAAATTTGTGTTCTGGACTATGGCCGTCGTATTAATAAAGCGCGAAGTCAGTGACCCAACAACTCACCTTATTGTGATGCAGGGCAGATGATGAAAGGGTGAGGTAGCGAACTAAAAAAGGCGAACCGTTTCATGAATTGATGTACACAGTTTTTATTATTTCTATATCTTGATGCGTCGCATAAAATCTTAAATAAGATATAAAAACGTGTTATTTGATCGATAGCGCTTTCCAAACCGTAGGATGAATCGCTCACACACGCCAGGAAAAAAGATAATAAAATAAAATTAAGTTAAACAGCGAAAAGAAAATGCGACTTAATTTAAGTAAGTAACGTGTTAATTAAAATTAGTATGTGATAATTAAAATAAGTTACAGAGTTTAATTAGCGTTTTATCAAGACTTCATTAATGCAATTTAAAATTCTGGGAAATTTAAGTGAGAATATACCATCATTGGCTGTGTATGAATTTTAAAAGAATAATTGTAAAGGTTTTAGAAACTTGTATGTCATGTGTGGTCTCATGAATGGTTTAATATATAGCCAAATCTACCAAGTAAAGTTTTATGTAAATTAATTAGCTTTTTATTTCACATACATGTACGCTTGACGAATTTTTTTCAAAGCGAAATGTAGTAGTCATCGTAAAGTAAAAGTTTTCGTAATATAAACTATGCAATGAATTATGAATAAATATAGGAGCTCCAGTTTTTTTGTCGTTCAATTTGGAGAAAAAGACATTCTGGGCGATAAAGCTATCTTTGACAGCGTATGGTTGAAATGCACTACCCCATGTATCACCAAGTGCTTGAAAACGATTGACAACTGGATTTCGTTCTTTACTGACGAATAAAGACTACAAATGAAACTTTCAGTTTTCATTACAGGAGCTGACTGTTTTCTTTTATGTATGTTTATATATGTTTGTAGCTAATGGTTTGAACCACATTTCTATTCCTTGAAAGAAAATGTGGGGATTTTAATTTAGTGCCAGAGTGTTACATTCATTTATCAGAATTATTCCTATTATTACCATTATTCATCTAAATCAGATGATTTTTACTTTTACATCTGATTTCATTTTGAAAAACAAATATGTTTAATTATTTCATTTATTATTAACCCCTTAACTGTGCCGGGCATATATATACGTCTTGCGGTAGTACGATCCTTTGTGTTACGCTGCTACCAGTGAAACTAGTCTCACGACTTTGGAATGCAATTAAATGACCATGACAATGCTTTTGAAGGATTTACTTATTTCAGAAAAGATGAAAAGTGGTAGGAATCGGGAAAAAAAATGTTTCTGGAACAGAGAACGCATAACTACACTCGCCTGTGTGAAAAATGGTGGCACTGGGAAGCTAATCTCGTAATTTTTCGTCGGCAGGTAAGGGGTTAATTATTATAAAAAAGTTTAAAGAGATTCACTTTCTGTATTAGTTTCTTTCACAGCTAAAATAAAGTTTCAATCACGTTAATTTTCTAGAAGATTTACAATCTGTCACATCAGTTGCTAACCCTCCAAAACCTTTAGTTCTTTATTTTTATCAAACTAATTAAAAGCGTCTGATAACATGGGAATGAGTTTTCTTAGCTGATTAAAGGATTTTGTCTATTTTAGCAAAAAATACATGATTTCCGTACAGTGTGAGGTTTGAGGAGGTAGGTACACTTAAAAAAAATATTACTACACGAAGGTAGAAGTTCGTGGTTAGAGTGTCGCTCAACGGTCATTTTTTGCACATTAAGGCTCGTTAGACCCGAACCTATGGCTTGAAGTTTATTCCGAACCACTCTGGACACTCATGCCTGAACCAGAACACGAACCTGGCACCTAGAAACTGAAGACCCGGGTGCTAAGTATTCCATCCCTAGATGGATAATGGAAATCCGAGAGTTAAAGTGTAAAATATTTAGCCAAGAAGGGGCAAACAGAAAAGAGGATCTCAAACAAAGAAATAAAAAGTAAATAAATAAAAAAATTAAATGATAGTGTTGAAGGCAAAAATAAATAAATAAATAAATACTGATAATAATAAACTTAACAAAAGGTAAAATGATGTATTTCCCAGACTCTATAAGGTATTTAAAAATGACGGAGCTATTAATCGTTTATAGTGTTTGTAGTTGAACTTTCCATTAATTCATTTAAGAGTGCTTTTAACCCTATCGCTATAGCCTAAGATCTATGTGAATGCCAAATTTATTCAACTTGTTCCTAAAAAATAAATAAATAAATAAATAAAAATAAATATACTGATTGTATTCTGAGAGGTCATATTCAGTAAAGTCTCATTTTAAAATGCGTATTCCTCAAGCTAAAACTATAACTACACAAATATCAGGAGATTAATAAACAAAATTATGTTCAAATGTCGGTAATTATTTTCAAAGAAAAACTAGTATGATGTGGCCACCACATGACTTTCTTCTATATAATTTTACACAAAATCCATTCAATACAAATTATTTATTAAATTATTTTCCATTATAAATGCAGAGGATTTTTATATGAGAGAATTATATATATCACTAAATGGCGAAAGAAAATCAATTTTTTACAATTATTAGAAGAACTAAGATTACTTTTTTTTTTAAGTTTTTTCTTTTTTTTTTCGTTAAAACATAAAAAAAAATCGATAACCATGTTTTAAAATATCACAGATCTATAGTTCAACCATTCATTTTAAAGGTACTGATGAGATCTTTTGAAAGATACCCATATTGAAAATTTACTTCCCCGGGGGGGGGGGGGGGGAGCGATGCTACCACATGCACAAAGGTCTTTTCCTAGTTAACTACTACTATTATCGATAATTCATATTAATTTTACAATAACACGTTTGAAATAACTCTCATTATGTATATTTATACAAATTTTGTCCTATACTGCCATGTTAAAAATTTAGAAAAAATGCGATCACAGCGACACCTGTTGATCAATTGTTCCACAAATCTAATCAGCACCAGTTTATGTCAGGGTCCAACTAAATACCAAGTTTGGTTACATTTCGTTCATTGGTTCGTGAGATACAGCGTCCACAAAATTTGTGATACACACACACAGACAGACGTTTTCTAAAAACAATCAAATCGTGTTCAGGACATCCCAAAACCTGTAAATCCATCGAAAACTGGAAAATTTTCACGAATCCAATACTTTCTCTATATATTCTCTATATACATATAGAAGATTGTAAAAAGAAATAAGGTAATTACAAATACGTGTTTTATTTTTTATTTATTAATAGTTCTTGCCGTAACTGAATTTTCACCAAAAAGTTAAAGAGCTTTACATGATTTTTTACGTGGCCTAAAGTTAAACGATTATTTATTTAGTATTTTTTTTAAATGTTCAAAAAATCTTAAATTAAAAATATTTGGATATTTTTCAGTGAAAGTATATAATCCAGAAAAAATATCTAATTTTAACTATCGTAAACAAATGCTGTTTATCTTTATTAAACTCACACACATACACTCTCTCTCTTTTTCATATTTTCTTACTTTTAGGGAAAATAAGAATTAAAAAAATGTAAATAAATAAACTTTGGGAAACAAACATAGCCTTTTTTTTTTTTTTTTTTTGTCTTCGGGCTTCCAGTTTGGCTTGAATGATTTTTTTTCGTGTGAATATAAGATTAATGTTTAAACATGAATAATTTTCGCTAAGAATCAGCTCTTTAATTTTATTTTTCTTTAAAGAATTCTTAAATATGGCTTTTTAAGAAAAAAAGCAAGAATGTTAAAATAATTTAGCTTATAGTAATTTTACTAAACTGAGTAATTGTCTAAAGAATTCTTATTTAATTCTTGTTGTTTTCGTATTCTTCTTGCCTTTACCTTTTACATATTCTCACCTTTCTCAACAGAATTTCAAATGTTCCTTATTTTTTATAAGCGCGTAATAAAGAAAGAATAAAAGAGTGCAGTGTGTGTGGAGGGTCGGGAGGGGGGGGGGGATAAAACGTGCGGGCCGGGTTAGGATTTTTGCACTCATGGTGTCACGTGTTTTTTAACGGCGGCCGGAGGTTATTTAAATGGAACGTAGTTCACACGAGCATGACATTCCGTTTCAGAAATGGGGAAAAATAAAGGTATATTTTATCCCTATGTTTCATCCATTGGTAAAAGGTGAAATATTCGAAAAGGGGAAAATGATGATTGTTTATATACACTGTTACAAATAAAATGGTACGTTTTACCAGAAAAATGGTTTCAGATTAGCTGCAACTACTATTTCGGTGACACGATTCGCCATTTAAATAGTACGTGCTACTAAAATGACACTATTACCAAAGTATTGGTCGCAGCTACAGTGGACTAATTTTTGTGGTGAAACACATTTTAGTTTTGAAAGTAGATTATAGATATCATCTAAAGGACTATTTTAGTTACAGTTAGAAAATATCAAATATATAATTTTAAAATAAAGATTATGCAGATAATAATAATAATAGTAATAGTAATACTTTAAGAAACATAGCTTCCTTATTGAAGCTCAGCGTTTGTTATTCATATTGTAACTCGGATGTGAAATTTACGGAAATAAAATTATATGTTAAGTTTTTCATCTCAACTTTTGAATATACATTTTCTCCCCGTCCTCGCATTTCTGGTTAGATATTTTGTACATATTTACAGTAGACTGTCGCAACTTCTTAAGATTTCAATATTAATTTATAAGATGTTGAAGGATTATAAATAAGTTCAATATTAATTAAAAACCGAAAATTTGAAAAAGCATAAAAGACTAATGAAAAAATTATTTAATTAATTAATTAATTTTTACGAGCATTGTATTTGGATTGGAACATTTATTTGAAAGACACTCAAAATTTCAGATTTAAAGCCCAGGGCTAGCGAGTCAGGTTGAAAATCAATTCTTTATTTGTATATTTTGCATTATAGTTTCTTATTTCATGTCAAGTTTCAGCTAGTTTCATGTCAAGTTTTCTAGTGCACAGAAATGAGCATATTTAGAGTGTCATAACACTAATAAGAAATCGTATTTTGCCCCGCCAGTTACCAAGAGGTTTGGATCTTGAAACTGGTAGACAGGAACTGTCGGGTTTGAACCCATATCTCGCTGGAAGGCTTGGCTGTTCGGAGTTTTTCCTAGTTTTTTCAGAAAGTGTTTCTTCACTTATGGCATTCCCCCCAAGCCAAAATTTCTTGGGTGGACAATCGACCTTAACCCATACACCAACATTCATAGTTGTGTGTGTGTGTGTGTGTGTGTGTGTGTGTGTGTGTGTTTTCCCTCCTGCCAACGGACATAATAAAATCCGGTTGTAAAAACATTATTTTTTACGATATTTATAAATTATAGATATTTATAAAATAGGTTCACTGTCCAAATTTGGTTCGATTTGGAGTATCATTTCGGGAGTTATCGTGATGACAAAATTTTCATCATATATATATATATAGAGAGAGAGAGAGAGAGAAAGAGAGAGAGATAGGTAAACGAAGTTATTGTAATAGGTTGATTTTTAAAGAAATCAACATAATAGATTATAGAGAGAGAAAATATAGCTCCTGTAAATAGAAAAGTATGGATTGTTCTTCATAAGATGTAAACTAGCATTCAGAAAAATACACAAGTTAACTTGATAAATTTTGTTCTAGGCGAAAATATGTAGAAAAGGACTTTAAATTTAATAAAGATTTTTCAGTTTTTAAGGCAAAAATTTAGCTGTAATCTATAATCCCGAGAACAAAAGAAATATGGACCCAAAATTCTTTATATCACGAAAATTTTTTCCGTATTAGGAAAATAAGCATTCGATCTCTATGTACTTGGATTTGCAACATACTTAGTTAATTTTGTATGTTTTGAATTTCATGTCTATGGTTTGTAAAACTGGATTTTAATTATATTGACTTTAATATTACATGACTGCTAAACGAACATTTGAAAGAAAAATATAATCATATTATAATCATGATTACTTAATGTACACAAAGAGTCATTTTTTGCTGCAATACCTATTTAATCTTCCCAATTTAAATTCCACAATATTCTGAAGAATGAATCATCCATGTTGGATTAGTAGTACATCATCATTGTAACCATAACTATTCATAATATTTTATAGATATATAACGAGCCCCCATTCTTTCTTCTTCTTTCGTGTGCTATGGATATATATATATATGTGTGTGTGTGTGTGTATTTTTTAAATAATAAAATTACGTGATAAAAAATTAACATGTAACAACATTCGAAGAAATTTTCAGAATCTTACTTGTTAGACTCTCAATCATACGTATATTAGCCATAATAAAATTATCCCAATCGGAAAAATAATAATATTTTCAAGTATTAATAAAATAATATGATTTATTATCGTTCTGATATCTGATTAGGAACCAATTTATTTGTTTAGTTCTTTATTGGCTTACAAATTAGTTAAATTCTTTATCATCTTACAACATAACATAAGTGTAGAATAATAAAATTTAATCATTTTGCTTTTATTTTTATTTTTATTTTTTCAAAGTATTAAGTCCTAAAAATGTACATAATGTACGAATTACATATTATATTCATATTATACAACTCTTGATTTTTCAGTGTTTTCTCTTAATGTTTTAACATTTTTTTGCAGTGTCGAATATGAATAGTAAATGTCTATTTTCACGATAGTTGTAGAAAGCAATTAAAGCAATTGTTTACAGATTTACTTTTATCCTGTGAAAATGTAACATATTGTCAAGAAATAAATGTTCTTAAGATTTTACTTGTGCTAAATTCAAAATATATGTCATTTATGTGAACAAGTTATGTTACATTTGCAAACAATTCGACTACAATTTTTGCATTGCTGAAAAGCTTGAAGTATTCAGAGGATGATGCATTTACTTGACAGAATGAATGACTTGAATGATTCAGAGATCTCACGTTATTATTATTATTTCTTTTTACTTCTTTTGCATTTTCTTGGCATCATCCTTTATCTCACGCGTTATCTTTTCTTTGAATTATTCACTTCCTTCAACATCTTTTTTTTTTTTTTTATGGCTGAAAATGCAAGAAAATTCTTCCGCATATAAAATCTGTGACTGTTTAAGAAATCTTTTGTTTACTGCTTTATAAACAAAAAAATTATCAACAACATTAACTCGTAATAATTTTTACCGATTAATATGCTTTTTTAAAATTGTTATGAGCAATTAAGTTTTGACAAAATGTATTTGATAATTTGTTTTAAAAGTTGTATTTACAGCAATTTCAACAGCAATAAAAATCATACCATGCCTAGCGCGCATTAACTATAGGTAAAGATTATAATTCAGGGTTTCCGTTTGATTTTTCCCATCGAAAATTCTGATATTTCCGGGCTTGATACTGGGTTATGGGTTAATGGATTAAAGCCGATTGACTACGCTAGGGTCCTAGGTCCTAGGCCTATAGGTGGAATGCCCTCCGTGGGGAGGGAGGTCTTTCTAAGGAGTCCTAGCCCGTATTTATGTGAGTTTCGGTGAAAAACACGGGAAGCTCCGGACGGCTAGCTCGATGGGCGCGACCTGGGAATGAACCCAGCACTTCTTATGTACCAGCTTTGAGCGCAGAACCGCTCCACCGCTGGTAGGCCAGGCTTGATACAGGAAAAACTTTGTATGTGTTAAACTGTAAAATAAATTAATGATATACAATTCTCAACTATATATACGAGATATTATAATATATGCTTTCAGTCATACAAAAGGGAACTTTTACTAAGTAATTTTTTACTGCGCATGCGCAAGCGCTAGGAAAAAAAAAAAAAGCAAATACTGTTAAAATATAGAAAGATATCGTGGACAGAAAATTTTAACTTCAAGTACGTTTGAAAAAATGCAAAAGGCTAAGGAGGTTTTACCAATATTTTCATTTTGAATAACGTGCAGTCATCGACATAAAGGAAGACACACTTTGCATTTTCTCAAAAAATTGGAAAAATATTTTAAAACCATTATTTTTAATAAAACATATTGTTTACATAATCTTTAGTACCTCATATACAGTCTATAGTATTTACTTTTGTCTTTCATTTCGTAGTTCAAAAATCTATTTATTTTTGTATGTTTATTAATCTGAATATTAATTTAATATTTTGTAGTTATTTTTATATAATTCTAAAGATTATATAAAGAATATGTTTTAGTAAAAATAACGGTTTTCAAATAATTTTCCCATTTTTTGAGAAAAGCAAGGTGGTTCTTCATTTAGGTCCATAATTATTCATTGATTCAAAATGAAACTATAGCAGAGCTGCCAACCTAATCCGGCAAATTGCTAGTACCGCCCCTTTTTCTACACCACTTAATTTTTAAAGTAATTTTCTTTAAATATATTTGCGATGAATTAGGAAGAAAAAAACTCTAAGAAATTACTGGTGTACAAAAAGGGGCGGTACTAACAATTTGCCGGATTAGGTTGGCAGCTCTGCTATAGGTAAAATCAAAATCCCCTTAGCGTTTTGCATCTTTTTGAAAGTATCTTCAAAATCAACTCTTCTATCGATGATACCTTTCTGAGTTTTACTCCAGAAACTGGTCCTCAGGCTATATTGTATCAAGTCCAAAATTTGTGCTATGCTATTCTTTTTATTCCATTCAATGTGAAATACCTCGGATACGTGCAGTTCTCAAATAAATTTATATCTATAATTAAAAGAAGGCTTATAATCATATACTATAGCTACAATTCCTTCTAAGCATTTTTTTTTTTTTTTTTTTTTTTTTTAATTTGTAATTAATTACCTTTTATCTTTCGGGACAAAACTTTCGCTGGAATTTATGTGGTATAACATGTTCTTTTTACCCCTAAAGTTTTAAGACAATCCATAAAGTATTTTTTTAGATATTCGACAAAAATATCTATAGATTCAAATATATGCCTTCATTTATGTCGGCGATTGTATATATGAATATGAAATTTGAACAAGGCGTACGCTTTAAAATTATTCATTGAAATTTTTTTTATTCTGAAGTTTTTCATAGTTTACAAATTGCATTATGTCAAAAAATAAGTTATGGGAGAAAAAAAAAGTACATAGGAAGAAAAAGTCGGTTATAATTTAATATTTGGAGCCACACGTATATTTTCGTAACTCTCTTGCATTCTCAATACCATTTTTCAATTAGCTTTCTTTCTAAGATCGTGTTTTTTCGCTATACTTCAAAGACAAATTTTTAAGAGAATTAGAGACAAAGAGTTAGTATTAGTTTACAAATTATATTCGATGTCATAATTATATAAAATTTCATAAACGATTTGTTAACGAATATGTCATCTAAATTTTATGTTCATATGTTCACCTGTTTAAGAGTTATGCATAAAAGAGAAACTAGAAAACATGTTGTTGCTTAAATTTTAAAAACTATTGCATTTAAAGAGCATATGTTACGATACTGAGGTTCATTAAAGGACGTTCTCTAAAGAAAAAGAGACATTTGACAATTATTTTACACAGTTACTCAAACAACTACTTACACTTATTGGAAACAGTATTATCTGTCAAATAGTAAGTAAATGTTAAAGCAAAATTTCATGGCTGCATTTAATATGTTTAGATAGACAAACATTGATATGTTTAAAATTATTGTATTTTTCAGTAATTAAGGGCGGAAATTGAAGAAATCGAAAATTTTTGAAGCTAAGATGTATATATTCAATAACATATTAAAACATTAAAAAAAATAAAAATAAATAAATAAATAAATAAATAATAGATAACAAATAAGTACAAAAAATTAAAAAGATGCGTTTAAAATAAAACAAGAGCATTTTTTCGGCCAAAATTTTCTACTACTCCTTTTAAAACACGTGAGCTCTGCCATCGATATTAAATCTAAATAGTAATGATAATAACAATTTAAAAAGACTGTGTTGTTTTCTCCCATGAACGACCGTCATTCTATATTTCGTTTTAATGTTGTCAGGAATGTAATATATACCTGTGATCAAATACGATTCCGTTATTAATAAATTAATTAAACTCAAAGTCTAAGCGAAAGAACTAATAAAATGATAGATTCAAAACAATGCGCTTTTCAAATATAAACCACATGAACAAAAATAAATAAATAAATAATAATATATGGAAATTGCGTTCAGAAAAAAATAGCTTATTAACAATATAATTTGCTGAATTACTTTTCAGACCACTTTAAAATAAAAATCCGAAAAACGTGTTTTATTGGTCATTAAAGAAATAGTTGTAATTTTCGTTGTATATCAAATGTTGAAATTGAAACATATAATTGCATAGACGAGAAACGAATAAATAAATTAAACTAATAAAGTTTCTGAAATTTCTTATTGAAAAAATTGCATATCTTAAATTACATATCTTTAACAAACTGATCTACAATGTCATAGTAGCCTATAATTTTTCTTGGCGTTTAGTAAGCGTCTGTAAAATAATTACCAATATTAAAGTGACAATGAAAAGAGCTGCCTTTTGTTTTCATTGGTAACATATTTCAGTTTTGTATGAATTAACTTATTAGGAATATGTGTATAAGAAAAATAATATAAATTATTATTGTAATAATAATAATAATAATAATAAATCACCTTTACTGTGGAGCATATTGTTTATTGATAAATAATAGATATTAATTGCATAATTATATGAATTTTTTTCCAAATTTGGGAACCCAGAAATTTTGGCAGAATGTTAGCATAACAGCACTCATAAAAAAATTCCTTAAATTTATTTTTGTTTGAAAATATTCCACTTCATTAAAACAAATTATTAGTTACTATTAATTGTTATACAATGCAGTAAAATGCCCAGAAATACTGATGGTGAATAAGAATGAATAAAAAATTTGTAAGCATGGTTTGCAATTTTTTGCATTTGCTTAGAAAGTTTTTATTCATCAGTGCACGAATCATTCAGTTTATAAGTGCTTGGATTTTTTTGTTTGCCTTTTACTTTCTTCTTTTGCATATGTTATGTTATTGCTCAAAGTGTTAGAATTTAGTTATTTGTTTAGTTTGCTTTATTAGGGAGAAAGGGAAAGCCCTATCTTCGCCATGTTAAATTCATTAACTTCATGTTACTTTCTCAGAAATAGTGAAAGATAGTGATAAATCTTTCGTGGCAGTTAGAATAGCATATTTTACATATTTTAACAGACCATTTTCATTTTAAGTGAAACTGAAAATTTATTATTACTTACTTATTAAAAATCACTTTTAAATTAGCATTTTTGGTAAAATTTCACTGCCAAAAATAAATAATTCTCAACAAATCATCAAACCCGTGTGTTAAAGTGTACAACATAGCACATGTGTCATTAAAAATCTTAGTTCTTAAATTTCATAGATATTGAAAAAAAAAAAAAGGAAACACGAAACTAAAAAATCCACGTTTTGAGATATACTCATTTAAAGATTTAATTAACAACAATAAGCTATGAAGTGCACTCAGAAAGAATGGAAAATTACAACACTTCTTTTTTATATATAAATATGTGTGATACATCGTTGGAAAAATAAAAGTTAAAAATATTTAATTATATATATATATAAAGAGAAATGTCTCTCCCCCCACCCCGTCGAATTTCGCTTACGTTGAAGACGAGAGGTGACAGGTTTGATCCCACATCAGATTTGTCGGCCTAGACGCTAGGAGTGTTTCATAATTTCCACCGAAACTTGCTTAAATACGGGCTAGGAGGCTAGGACCTAACAGAAAGCCCCCCCCCCTCCCTTTCCAAGAAAAACATTTTACCCAGACCTAGAGCAGAGCCCTAGTCAATCGGCATTAACCCACACAGCAACGGCAACCAACCAACCACAACGTTCAACGTTTTCAATACACTTTCAACAATGGAAAATGTGGAATAATCCAATGGAATAATCCAATGGAAGTGGATAATCATCTAGTAATATGCTTCTGTAACTAGATATCTCCATGATTTAAATTAAAAAAAAAAAAAAATTAATTCCACTCATTACTTAAATAAATATTTATATTCCATTCATCTCCTAAGTAATGGAAATAAATACAAATAAAAATTCGAAAATTATTGCTTCAAGTAAAACTTCACGAAATCAAAAACATAAAAAGAGTTAAGTGGTACTAAAAATTATATGTTACAAAATTTCTACTCAAAAACGTGACGGATAATCCCCACACGCATCGGTACACCAATGGCAGCTTAGGAATTTTAGGGATTTTCTCTGATTCCCAAACAGGCTTGACTTGGCTTGCGCAATTGCGAGTGTCCCGATGGACACACACATCATTTGCTTGTGTAACCTGGTGCCGCTTCTGAACGGGCTCCTCGTTCGTGTGTTGAGCATGCCGCGGTCAATTTGGAAGTTTTTATTCTAGGTTTTTGTTGACGTTTCCCCTCTCTAATGAAAGCATAAAATACGGACACTGAGTTTGTAAGTATTTACATCCTCTCTTTTGTAAAACTTTTAGTATGTTTTTTATTTATTTGTGTTAGGCAACACGCGCGTGTAACAGCGTATTTCACTGTTTGTTTACTTATGAAAATAATGATATTAATATCTGATGTGAAGTAAAGAAACAAAACAAAACAAAATATTCTTTAAACCTTAGTCATTTATTTTTATTGAATAAAAAAAAATCGTTACTAAAAATCGCTGATTTTGAGTGATTAAGTATTTTGAGATAAAACTTTATAAATTGCATGGCTGATATTTAATGAGATATTCTTTTCTGCTCTCTTAAACAGAAATGATTGATTTATCTGATAAGTGTTTTTCTTCGAGGAATCATATTAAATGGTCAAACTTTTCTTTCTATGAAGAAAATCTACGAAAAAGAAAAAAAAAAATCTTTTTTTTTTTTTTTTTTTTTTTTTTTTACGATTTTCTAGAGTTTCTATTTTCATAACTTTTTTATTAACCTTTCCAACAAGGTTGAAAAGTGTTAATGAATTCGGTTTGTCTGTCTGTCCGCGCTCAACTCCCGTAAATATTCATGGGATTTCTTGAAACTGACATATGTTATTCAAATACGTACAATAGGTACGTACAGTTAGAAAGTATTAGTAATCAATGCGTACCACATGATTTTCTGTTCTTGTTTTTTTCTGCGGTTTTTTATTTTTTTATTATTTTTCTCATTCTTCTTTTTTAAACTTTAATGAGACATTTTCCATGTAAAATTAATATGAGACTTGTGATTTCTTTTTCTTAATAATAATAATAAATTAAATATTTTGAGATTATTAAAATATTGTTTTAAAACTGCATTCTTTTTTTTAAATAAATAATATAGTTATTTGAATTTCTTAAAAAGAAATGCAGAAATTATATGATGACATCATAGAAGATGTTTGACTTAATCTTAAAAACTCTTTTTTTTATTTTTAATCAACCGAAAATTATAAATTTACGTTGAAGATTCAAAATCTTTACCAATGATATTTTATGAATGGTTTCGTTTGACTTTTTAATTAATTGAAGATTCTCGTTTTATGTGTATAATAATAATCCCTAGGATTTCTATTATTTCTATTTTGATTTAAAAAAAAAAAAAAAAAAAAAAAAAAAAAAACTTGTTCCATGTTGAGGCTTTTTCTTTATTCGTTGATATTATTAGTAATCAATATTAAATGTAAAACTTATTGCTTTCACGAAGCTCTGAGTTAAATTTTAATCGATATTAATGAGCGATTTTCAATAATAAATGTAATAGTAACTGATTTTACTAATATACATATACCGTAGTTTACGGCGTATAATCAATTATCCCCTCCGTGGAGGATCAAAATTGGGATGGCATGTCCCCGGACCACCTCTAGAGGTGAGTCTCAGACCGTCGCCAATTTCCCATAGTGCAGCACTAGTGCGGCGTAAAACCTAATCAAATCAAACCTGATGTCTGTGGGTTTAACTTCGAGGGTGGTCGTCAGCCAGTGGGGTGAGGGATTGTAGCTAGATGAGAGGTATAAACCATGCATGCACGCCTAACATATGGCCACAAGCGTTGGGAGACAGACCCATAAACTACTAGTGCCAGAGCCGTCTTTTACAAAATGTTATGGAGAAAAAGTCTGTCTCCACGAAATGATAATGGACTTTTTCCTGAGAATAAAGAAAGATAAAAGATTCATTATTTTCCTACCGTTGCCAGAACTCAATATCCATGCTATTCTATAGAGAAATTTGTTGCTAGAATTACTCGTTAGCTATTTTTCCGTTTTCATGTTTAGGGAATTCATACCCCTTAAATTTCTTCTTGTTTGCCAAAAATTTATTTTTAAACTTTTAAATTTTATTTTGGAGCTAAAAATGCGAAAAATAAACTAAATGCATTTTGCGTTCCTTTAAGCTTCAAAATAAAATATTAAAAATTGAATTTTTTTAGAAAACAAAAAGAAATTTAATGATTTTTTTTTTTTTAATTTACAAACTAATAAATAATTCTAGTAATAAACTTCCCCATTGAACTACATGGCATTTGGTGATAGGAAACAACGAAATTTTTTAATTCTTATGAAGCGCATGTGAGTGTTAGTACTGAAATTTGTCTATAACAGAAGAGTTAAGTTTTTTTTTTTTCTAAATAAAATTTTATTGGATACGAAAGTTTTTGTTTTATTCTCTAAAAGACTAAAAAATTATTCTGTTCCTCTTATTGTAACTCTGTTCTTATTATCTCATCTTATCTGAACGTATATTTCGCAAATTTCGGCGATGGACATAAATAGACCGTTTTTGAACTGTAATGTTCTGTTCTCGGGTTAATAAAGCCGTATTTTCGATAATTTGTCATGGATATTTCGTAATAACGAAATTTTCTTTTACATAGTCTTACATATTTTTATTAAAAGGTAGTAATTTTTTAGGGTACAATTTTTTTTTACATTAGCGTTTTAAGTTTTCGTACGTACACTTCGAAAAAGATGCATAGTTTACACCTTTATTTATCCTTATTCATAAATTTATATATTTAAATAAATGCGCAAAAAATTATTCCATTCCGGTTACATGTGACTTAACTGTTAAAGGATTTAACTCTATTTCCCCCCCCCCTTTTTATTGCAATTAATTAGCTTCCCACATTCAAATTCCTTGGCATGAATATATCGTTATCAAATCAAAAATCATTAATTTTTCTATATTTAATGCATTTCTTTATTCTAAAATTAAATATATCCTGCATGTGAACACGCAAATCAGAGGAAAAAGATGATACGTTGATTTTATGGAAAAGAAAAAGAAAAGAGAAACAACTAATAGTTACACGATCATAATTTTTCCAAATTAGAAACATTTTTTTTTTTTTTTTTTTTTTTTTTAATTAACATTAAAGCATTAAGGTTTCCGTATCAAATCATGTTGATCTTTAAAGATATTCACATTTAACTTTATTTCTTTATTTTCGTAATAAGATTTCTTCGAAAAAACATCGTTTTAATACGTAAAGAGAAAGTAACAATTACGTGAGAAATAACAGACAACGCTTTACAAAAATAAACCTATTAGCGATGACAGACAGTTACAATATTTTTTGCATCGGAAAGGTGTACAATGGAATCTCGTGACCTCTTAATTGATCATTAGAAGCCTTTTAACTCACTTTTTTGTAGTTTGTATCAGTACAAATTGACCATTCATGCGAAAAATTTTCCCCTGATCGTGTGAAATCACTTTCAGGTTTCTTAATCTTGGTTTTGATTATCGACTTGAGTTAAAATCTTTGTTTTACTTTTTGCACTTTGTGAATTCCTTAAGTTTCAAGTTAAAAAGTGGTAGGAAGAAATGCTTTTATTAAGTTCTCTATGTGAATATCCTGTAATCCCAAATCCAAGATGCAAATTTATCAATGGTTTTGCACTTTCTCATAATTATGTAAATCTTATTATAGCAGATTATTATTATTATAACTATTTACGTAAGTATTGATTTTTTTTATCTTTGGATTACAAGAGTAGATTGGTTAACATTCAGGAACTTAATTGAACTAGTCTTCAAGTTTGGAACATTTTTTATTCAACTTTTCTTATGTTATATATATATATATATATATATATTTTTTTTTTTTGTCTTAATTTGTTTATTAATTTATTAATTTTAATGTTACAAGGATTTTTTTTTAATGAAATAATATGGAATATTTAGTTAGAGTATTCAAATGAATCTATATTTATCCAAAACATGACAAATTGAGATGCAAACTATAAAGATATTGAAAGATTAATAGAGACTTACTCTTTATTTATTATATGTGTTGACTTCAGATAAATTTCTTAACACAGAGACACATACATACTTAAATATATTTATATATCTTATATTAATATCTAAGTTTTTCAATAAAAATACCCTTAACAATAAAATGGTGAAAAATCGCGTAAAATGCTCATTAGTAAATTATCAATACAGTCGGCAACACAATTATTGAAGCGGTAGCAATAATTCATATTTAAAACATGTGCACCTAATACTGTTTTGTTAAGTAAATATTTGTCGAGTCATGGTCTTAGCTTTTATGCTGTTTGTAGAAAAGTAAGTTGATGATAAAAATTAGCTATCAAACTAAAAGAAAAAAAAAAATAATGAAAAATATGGATATTTGCTTCAATAATAACTTTACTGCCGAGCCGACTGCAAATACAAATAAAATGTAAAATACTGTGTTAATTAAAAAAAAAAAAAAAAAAAAAAAAAAAAATTGAATGGTTGAGAAAAGAAAAAGCTCTTTCATTTTACAAATTTACAAAAGTTATTTCATATATTTATTTATTTAATATTAAAAATTTTGATAATTCCTTTACTTATATTACAGGAATTTATAGCCATTTACCCAACGATTTTTATTTTTCATCCTGCAATGCGTTTAAATATTGAAAATAATTAAATAAAGTAATATTTTTAGTGAATTTCAAATTCACCCCAAGAATAGTTTTATACCAGCTGCTCAAGTAAAAATGGTAACACTGATTGAAATATATTAGGGGGACCGGAAAATAATGTCGTTTTGAATTAATAAAATGAAACCGGAAATTTTTGTTTAACAGTGTTTACATGGTACTTTACAAATAACCATCTTATAAGTTACCTAAGAATATCTTAAATTTTATCCAGGATAAATTTCCGATGTCAGTATTTTAATTCAAAACGACATTATTTTCCGGTCCCCTAATAGTTATACATTTGTGTTTCGATTTTTAATCTCAATAATCATGAAGACAATCATCGATTATTAGGCGGTAGACTCTATTCACAGTCCGAAAGAAAAAAAAAATACTTTATTTTAAAAAACGACTTTACGCATTTGTCTTTAACATTTTATGTGCTGCCAATGTACAATATATGCCAGGGGAATTTAAAGCATCGATTGCTGAGGATAAAATTTAAATAATTTAATCACGAATACATAAATTCATTTTGAAAACTAATATAGTGTTTTCGAGGAACGCCTAAAAGCGAAGTTTATTATAAAAATAGGAAAATAACCCAATGACAATGTGTTAAATATGCTGTAAATGCAGTTTCTTGTCTAAGTACAGTTTTGTTAACTGAATGTCTGAATAAGTTTTCATTAGGTAATCAGTGTTTGCTTCAGATTGCATACATCAGTCACAACTGTAGTTTGCTTGAATTTAGGCTAGTGGTTGAACAGTGACAACTCAAACCGGGTTAAGCTGGCATATATTCTTATACAAATCTTTCAACAATGGCTTGAGTTTATTTCTCTTTTTCATGCCAGAAAAGGAAGCATTGAACAAGTAGACCATTACTCTGTCTACTTACTAACTGGATATTTGCTCATTTATGTTCTGCTATTGTTCATTTGCGAAAATAATTATTAAATTGTTCTATCCTAAATTATTGTTATCGTAATTTGTTGTTAAAATTCCTTTATTACATGAATTATGCTGATGGATTTTCATTTTAATAGTACTGTAAATAAATTTAAATAAGCAGATTGTTAAAAATATTATTTATTTAAAATTAGTATCATGTATTGTTGTGCTTAAGGATATCGAAATTTAGTGATTAAGGGGGAAAATATTTAATAAGTTACATGCTTTACTTATCAGCTCAAAATAAAGCTAACATTATGACACTGTTATATATATTAGACTAGTGGATCTGCAGATCAGGAGCCTCAACGTCCTATTTGCTTCACGCATTATTCAACAGATCATTTTATTTATTCCTTATTATATAATATATATATATATTGATTCGATTGACTTCCTACATAAACAGAAACGTTTCTGAGGGAGCTACCGCTCCCCTCAACCCCCCGCTGTATCTTTCTATAACTATCTGTATGTATATGTATTTCTAATAACTGATAGTCTTGTATTAATTCCCTGTAATTCATGAATACTCGTACCAAATTTCATGCAAAATGATTACATATCGGAATTATTTTGTGTAACCCTGTAAATTATTTATCAATTCTATGCCCACACTTTTCCACAGAAAAATATGCTTTTAAAATTCTAATAATATTTCATTATATTTAATGGGATGTAACCATGTTAAAATACACTTTTAAGAATTGCCAACTATAGACCGTAATAGTCCGAAACTCTTTTATGTATCCCGGAAAAGGAGACACAATAATTATATACACTAAAAAAGAATACACCTATTTAATTAATTATAACTCATTAATATTTTAACCTAATTTGACATCATTTGGATGATTACAGAATGTCATATGATTCTTTTGTGTGGTCCCGTAAATAAATCATTTAGACTATACATATCCGTATTTTTAGAGTGAAAATGCTTTTATACATCTTTATAATGTGTTTTAATTTCATTATGTTGAATGCAGCATAAACACGTTAAAATGCGCTTAAATAAAAATTTATCTATAGGCTATAATGTCATGAAATTCTTTTGTGTGTTTCTGTAAACGAACCATAAACATTGTATACATCAGTAAAAACTATTCAACTTATTCTGTGTTTTTCATGAATAATTGTACGAAGTTTGACATAATTTGGATGATTACGTGATATTGTCGAAACACTTTTGTAATGTCCTGTATATTAATTAGGAAGCCTAAGAGCATATATTTTCTGCAGAAAACAAAGTATCTCAGTAATGTACGATAATTTCATTTTGTTGAATGCAGAGTAACGATGTTAAAATTCGATTAAACGAGATTCACCCGCACAGGCCGTAATGATAAGAAAAACTTCGGAGTGTCCCTGTTCACAGTCCATAAACAATATAGACATAAAAATTTATACAGCGATTTCTGTACAGAGCCTGAACGTGTGTACCAATTTGCAAGTTAGTCGGAGGATTTTTGCGGCCGTTATTGCGGTACATACAAATTCTGTCCATAGGCCGTAATGATAAGAAAAACTTTGTTGTGTCCCTGTAAACGAACTACAAATGATAATGAAATACACACGCAAAACTATACAGCTAATTCCATGTGGTTCATGAACATGTGTACCAAAGTGCAATTCAATAGCATGATTTTTGCGGCCGCTATCGCGCGACAGGACTCACAGACGGAACCCAAAATCTTTTTGAGTCTCCACAGGGAGGCCTCCACTGACGTTTCAGTACTATTATCTCTTAATTTCTTTATAATATATATACATACATACACTCACATACATATATATATATATATATATAATATCATTTATATTATTCAAATATTATATTATTTATTTCTTATATTATTTTATCGTATATTTTTATATTTTATACAAACAAAAGAATTCAAATTCTTAATAATATTTTATAGTTAAACGTACATTTTAGTTAATTTTTCTCCGTAAAATGACAGGTTTAACCTTTAAAGTTCATTGGTTTTCCAGAGAGACCAAATATTTGATATTATTTCACTTTTTTTTTTTTTTTTTTTTTATGCAGCAGCTTTTTAATATTCTTTCCTTGTTTTAATCGATTTTTAAACTTTTGTTCCTTCTCTGTTCGGTAGGTAACAGCACTAATCCAAAATTTAACAAATAATGGTTTAGAGGAAGCTAAATGCAGAATTCACTTGAATTTCCTTTGCAGGCGCGAATGTGCCGTTGCTGGTTTGGTGATGCACTCGTGTCTAGTTTTTTCATTTAATGAAGTGCTGGGATATTATTTTGACTTGGAACAACTGTTACGAATATTTTCAGTTTAAAATGTTGACTTACAAAGTTTTTTTATTTATTAAACTAAATATGAGTTCAATTTAATAAGGTTAACTTATAGATACTTCAAAGGAAAAAAATCTTGGGAGGGTGGAGGGAAAGGCTAATTTTTTGATCAGTTATGTGTTTAATAGCTATTTTTTAAATTAGTTTAGCAAGCTTCTAAAGAAATTAAATAGTGAACGTTAAAGAATTAATAATATACGACATGTTGCTGATTTCCATAAACATTTTTGTTTCAGAAGATTTAAATTTTTAATCGCATAACACTGGAATCTTAGCCACAACATCGAAAAATGTAAACAAATGTTTTCTACACTGTGCATATATGTCTGCAAGATTATATATGCAAGTGCGTTTTTCACTTATGGAGGAGATGGTAAAAAAAGTTGTTTTGGGGATCCTATTCGTAACATTATTATTTGTGTATAAGTCGCATTTACAATTGACAGTCTTTTGCATGAATTATTTTTGTCATTACACCCTATACTAATTTAAAATAAATTTTATTTGTTATACAGTTATCGCAAATTAAAAAAAAAAAATATATATATATATATTTATGGGCATTTATGCATGAGTTCAAAAAAATTTCTGTATATATTTGATATATGCATATAAAGGTCACCTGGTAACTAATAAGATCGTATTTTAGTTCAGATGAATAACATAGCAAAAAAGATAATTAAAATTTCAACTAGAGTCAATAATTATTGTTAATTTGCAGATGCAACATATATGGCAAACTTAAGTAAATTTTAGATAATACTTAATGAAAACTCATTTTTTATTCTTTAAGAGCTACTAATGCAAATTCTAAATAATACATTTTAACCTTATTTGTAAACTCTAATTAGAAAACGAAATATAGAATCATAAAAGTAATAATATTACAAATAAAGCTTCGAAATTTTCTCTTTATTTAACTATATACCAATTTTATTCAAAGAAATCATGATAGTGGTGTAGTGATGTAGGGGTCAATTGACTCACGAAGGTTCTAAGTTTGGGTAGAGTGCCCTTCATCGGCTCCTTACTAAGGGGTTCTAGCCCATATGCACGAAAGATTCGGGAAAAAACTACTGAAAGCTCCAAACGGCTTGGCCGAAGAGCACTACTTAGGTTCGAATGCAAAATTTACCGTCAATCAGCTTCGAGAGCGAACTTTTTGATCACTGGTGGGATGGGGCAAATAAATCTTCAATGAATTATCGAATGCAATATACACCGTGTCCCAAAAGTTTAGACAATCAATAAAATTTGCATTAACATAAAAAGTAATAAGGTACAATTAAAATTCGTGAGATAGGTAATAAATGAAAACATGTTTTGCTGATATACACATATAAATTATGATCAAAAGTTTAAAATTATAAAATGTACATTAAATTATGTAAAAATGTAATGTCCCAAAAGTATCGACACCTGCAAGTGTTTTTGATTTTACATTTATAAAAGTAACTAAAAACATACTTTTAATATTGAATTCTATAGCCACGACACTTTATAACATCAAATAACACGTTGTTCCATAGAGTTAATTAAGCATTGCATTACAAAAGGATATATTGCATACCACGCTTTGTCAATTGTAGTTTTTAAGTCTTTTACACATGTATATTGCTTTTCATTTTCATATATTTTACGAAATAAGATCCCCCATATGTTCTCCGTGGAATTCAAATCCGGACTAAGTGCTGGCCAGTCTAATAGTGTAATACTGTTTTGCGTAAACCATGTTTTCGTTGATCTGGAGGTATGAATGGATGCCCCATCTTGTTGGAAAACACAGTCCGGTCCTGCTAGCAAATCCATAATTGACAGTAAATTGGTACGTAAGATATCCTGATAATCCTCTCATTTCATTTTTCTGTTCGATAATCCTAGAAATGTTTGCCCGTTGAAAAAACGGATCCTCAGCCTTGTTACCTGCTGAAACAGTTCTTCAGTTCTTTTCTTAGGTCATACTAGTAAGATCCATAGCCGCCATGGCCGTCCAAATTCCATTTCTTTTCGTCACTGAAGATGACAGAAAGCCCTTTTTCACCGTATGACATATACTTTCTAGCCCACTTTAGACGTGCATCTTTATGTTTCTGCATTAAGCAAGGTTTTGCTTTCATTCTTCTGTAAACAATGTTTTTGAAGCTTTAATTCTTCTGTGCACAGTACTTTTTGAAATTCTGGAAGTTGATGCAATTGCACGCACAGATAAATTATCAACTGAAGCCTTTTTTAATAACATTCGGTCATCACGTAACGTTGTTTTCTTTGGTCTTTCGACTGGCTTTCGAGTATTCCATGTTCCACCTGATCTCAAAATTCTATAAATACTGCTCAAGGATCTTTTTATTCTTCTCGATATTCGTACAAGATTTTGTCCTTGCGCTTTTGACTGTAAAATCTTAATAATTTCATCTTTGGAAATTTCTTTAGAACGTGCCATTTTTATGAGAATACGCAGGTGACGTCTTTTCCGAATCACAAACAAAACAATACACTGAACTCATTAAATTATTATACTAAAAATATATCAGACAATATTTCAATTAAAGGAAAAAATTATTCTGCATTTATAGAAGCAGACGACAGTAAAAATATTTTATTCTGTGAACAAAAATGTAACTGAAAACATGTAATGCTATATTGTGTCTATTCTTTTGGGACGGCACATGTTTATGTAATTTAATGTATATTTTATAATTTCAAACCTTTGATCATAATTTATACGTGTATATAAGCAAAACTGTTTTCATTTATTACCTATCTCATGAATTTTAATTGTACCTTATTACTTTTTATGTTAATGCAAATTTTATTGATTGTGTAAACTTTTGGGACACGGTGTACTTACTGTTGGGAATTTTATGTATTGTATACATTAAAACAAAAGTAATTTAGGTGGAAAGAGTAAAATATTGAAAAAAAAAAAAAAAAAAAAAACATTTCTTACTTTATATATATATATACACATACTGCGTGTGTATGTGTGCGAGAAAGAGTGAATGAAAGAGATTCCGTTTCATTAAAACTGCTTTCTTTTATGATCAGACACAAAAGTAAACTGACAGCTTTGTCCTACTTTCTACCTGAACCATGCATGATACTTTAATTTATTTAAAAAAAAGAAGTTGTTTTTCTAGTTATCCTTTTCAAATAATCAACCAGATTATCTCCCGTTTCTATCCATTTATAATAATTTCCCATAGCTCTGAATGAAAAAAAAAGTCAGTGACCATTTACATTCACTAAAATTTATTATGCTTTCTACAGAGTTATCTTACTGAACCATTAGAGAAAAGGTTTAAACCTAATTTTCCGTCTAATAGCCCTATCTCAGAATTTAAATGCTCTTTAAGTTATCTAAAGTCAGTATTGAAAATGGCATTAAGATAATAGAAAAATTTAAATGAAACCTACAATATCACTTCTGCTTTAAGTTCTTGAATTCCAGAAGTCCTTCAACCACCGATATCCTTGAAGTGCGGTGCCACTTTAATGATATTAAAGTTTTGATATAAAATTCTATCACGCTAAGTCGCAATGTTCTACTTATCTTTAAAATTCAGTATTAAAGGGGGAACATCTATTTATTTCATTGAGTTGTGTTGCAAAAAAATTCCATAATTGAATAAGTGTTCTATTTTTTTTTTTTTTTTTTTTCTTTTTTTGAAGTAAAGTAATTATTTAAATCCTCGATATAACACTATTCCATTAGAATTTTAAGCAAATGAAATAATAATAATAATAATAATAATAAAATAAATAAATAAAGTTTCATTTTTAATTTCAGATATATGAAAGTATTTAATATATATATTTTTTTTCATGTACTTTAAAGGTTTTTTTTTTTTTTTTTTTTTTTTTTTTTTTGATCGATTTACTTTAACTTTCCGAGCTGTAAACGGTAACTAGAGGAAAATGGCATAATGTAACCATGTTTCTCGCTCCTAGATTTGAGGACGATTCCAAAGGCTTGCAAGGTGCAAATTGACCAACAGATCTGGTAAACATCTAGTCATTCCGCCTTCCTTTATTGCTATTTTCTCTCAACCACGAGAGTTATCACCCCTATTTTAAAATTGGATGCGTTGAGTCAGCACTTGCGCAGAAGCTCTCATGATCGGAAGAAATGTTATTTAACAATAAATAACAGTTTTTTTAGTATTCATGTATGTATAATTGTTAAAATAAAATTTTTAGTATTTTTCTTGTATCATCATCATCATTACATTTTAATACACTGTAGGATATAGGTCTAACCTAGTATTTCTATTGTGATTTGTTAACTACTTTTCTCATTCGGATTTATTTCACTTATTTTCTTCTGGTAATGTGTCCTGTGCCATTTCCAATTTAATCATATATTTCAAATTATCTATTTTTTGTCTTTGCTCATTACGCTTAGCATAGATATTTAAGAACTTTTTTTTTTGCAACATCATATGAGTTGCAACGCATGGTCATGCGTAATATTTTATCAGATAATTTGGTGATGACACTCATTTATGGCATGTACCACAGGTTAATGTTGGCAAAACAGTTCGGTAAAGCTCATTTTTTAAGCAAAAACATTTTTTTTTTTTTTTTTTTCAGAATTTTACTGCTATTTCGAAATGAATTCTGCATACCCCTTATATATCTAGATGATATCAATTATCAGGCCTCGCAGCGTTGCCAGAATTTTACGCTCATCTTATTATATTGCCACCACTATTTAAAAACAATACTTTTTACATAATATTTTAGCATTAAAATATTTAAGAAAATTTCTTTTTGACGATAGTGGTGACATTATAATAAAAAGCGATTAAAATTTTGAAACGCTGCGAGGCTTGCTAATGGTATTGTCCAAAGTTCGTGAAACTTTATACTTCGCTAATCACGATGTTTCTGGAAAATATTCACCTTGATTTTTTTTTTTATTTAATTTATAAACACATTTTAATGGCTTATATGTTTTCTGTGATTTTAACTCAGCAAATAATTGCTAAAAATATCAAACAAAAACTATCTTAAATATATCACATTTTTCATATAGTTAATTAGTAAAGAGTTGCTTTTATAATTACGCTTCAGTGTAATTTGATTTAATCTACATGTATTAAAAGAAGCTTCTTATGCGTTAATTACACACATTGCTTTAACAATTTTGAAATTATCTATGAAAAAACGCGTACCACGCATTAATATCTATCTCTAAAGTTGTTGATTATTTATGTAGGGGACGTCAATTTCCTGTTTCAAAATGTATACGGTTTGAGTATACATAACAAGGGCATTCACTCTTTGAGTCGAGTTTTTTTTTTTTTTTTTTCATGTCTTTTCCTTATAGACAACTGAGTGGTTTTTACAAAATCTCTAACTATTCCCACAGATCGTACTCCTACGTTATTAGTACTTGTTCATACAACAAAATCTTGTTATGTTAGATTTAGCTTTATTATTATTATTGTTATTATAAGATTTATTTGAATATACCTTTCATTAAGAAAATTTTATTTTTATTAAACAAATAATAAAAGTACCCTTTAAGTATCTTAATTATCTTGTTTAAAAAATTTCTTTTATGCTATATACATAGTCAACTTTTGACACACATCCAAGTAAAATCTTCAGATTTTATAAAAGTCTTTTCTCTTGATATCTTAAACTGTTTGATCCACTGCATGGAGGATCAAAATTGTGATGGCATGTCTCCGGACTATCCATAAGCAAAACCTTCCATGATAGTGCCTCTAAATTGAGATTTACATCATGGAAGATCGGCCGATTACCAATCTGCACCATCCTACAGGTATTATAGAAAGTGTTGATTGGATGTAATCGGCTGATCTTTCGCAACTTAAAGCTGAGTTTGGTGGCATTATTATAGTTATAGAAGATGTTGCCATATGGATGAGTCCTAGACCCAAACCGTCGCCAATTGCCCATAATGTAGCACGAGTACGACGTAAATCCACTTAACCTCGACCTACAATTTTTATGTACTAAAGAAATGTTTAAAAAAAAAAAGAGTTAAATTAAATTGAATGAAAAACTCTTAGACCTTTTTCTTTTTCTTTTTTTTTTTTTTTTTTTTTATTCATTTCTTAAATTTGACAGTGTATTTGTACTGAGTATTAAATATTGAATTTTAAAATTTCTGTAACCGAGCATTTTGATTAAAAGTCTAATACTTAAAAATGCATATTGAATATTTGTAATAGTTTGTTGTTATTTAAAATTAATAAATATATTTATTTTTTATCTTGCTACAGAAAAAAAAAAAAAAAAAAAAAAAAAAAGTTTTGTTGAAATAACGAAATTTTACTCAACCAATTTTACACAAACACATACATATATATATGTATGTCTATATATATATATATATAGAAAGAAAGAGAGAGTTTCAACATAACATTTTTTTCTGTATAATATTTTTACGAAAACGGTTGATTCTTCTGCTATTTTGCTGTAATAGCGTGAGAGCATAGATATAGTATCCTATACCGTAGTATTACCGTAGATAAAGTATATACATATGTAATCATTAGAAATAACACTCATTATAATTATACATTCATAGGATAATTAAGCTTTTAAGAGAAAAAACAAACAAACAAACAAATAGTTACTAAAAATGAAAGAAAGTTAAATTTATAGCTATAATTCAAATGAAATATATATATATCTTTTTTTATTTTTTCCAGGAACTTCATTAAATTCAACCGAAAAGTTAGTTAAATGGTATGTTTTAGAATCTTAGAATACCCACTCCAAAAAAAATTTAATTTATAATTTTACAGTTTAACACATCAGTGAATCTGATAAGTTCATATCAGTATGCAATTTTTTGTCACGCAGCATTCTCAAACATAATGTTCTGTAATATAATATCAAGAATTTTCAAAGGGTTAAACGAAATTTACGCGTATTTATTCATTATTTTTCTACAGATATTAGAAAATCGCACATGTATTTACCTTTTTTTTTTTTTTTTTTTTTTTTTTTTTTAACCAAGACTTAAAGTAATTTAAATTAAATTCATTTAAACCTTAAAGGGGAAAAAAATTATAAGATATCTGAAAAAAAAAAAAAAAATCTTTAAATCACCATCACTTGAATAAAAGATTATCAAGAAACTAATATCAAATTTTCGACAAAAATGATATAATTCGAAATCTTATTTGAATCTTTTATATAGTTCGTACTTTTCCTTTTAAGATTTTTTTTTTCTTAAACCCGATTAAAAGTAAGAAAAAAAAATTGGCAAATATTTACTTTTTTCTTTCTTTCTTTTCTTTTTTTTTTTTTAATTTACATAGTAGAAAAATTATAAAAGATTAACAGGATAGTAAGCTGCCCGACAGAAACTCGATCAATACCCACAGCTACTAAGTCTTCGGGTTTTTAAATACTACTTTTTTTTTTTTTTCTAATAATCGTCTCAGTCCTATTTAATTGTTGAAATTAAAAGTCTTTAAATAAACCAAAAACTTTCATAAAGAAATAGTGGTACTCAAAAAACGGAAGATTTAGCAACTATGAATCTACCAACAACGTACATATCTAGGTTTCGGATTTAATAGAAATTTTGTCAATTATATATAAAGATAGAAAATAATTATAAATAAATGTTATATTACGTTTTCTCTTTCTCTCTCTCTCTCTCTCTCTCTCTCTCTCTCTCTTTTTTTTTTTTTTTTCATTCTTTTATACTTTTAAGATTCGTAAGAGCCCACAAAAATTTTCTATCTTTTTTTCTGTCAATGAGAAAAAATATTCAGGTTCCAAAAAATTTCTGTAAACAGATCTGAACATTTATTTTTCGATCAATGAATAATTGTAATCCATTTGTTAACTAATCTCTCAGCAACCTCAGTTGTCAATTAATGTCATAAACATTGTGCCAAAACCATATCTTCCTATCTGTTTTTGCAAATTAAGTAAAAGTAATCGCAAAGAACTAATTTTATTTCCGTGACTTTATCCAATATTCCTAGAATCAGAATAAGATTTTCCCTGTGAAATCTTAAGGTTTCCCGTTTCCGTGAGACTTTCTCTGGTAGCTTTTTCTTTTTTTTTTTATTCAGAGCTCCCAGCCAGTTAACTGTTAAAGAACTTTTTTTTTTTTTTTTTTTTTTTTTTTCCCCAATTTGGAAACCTTACGAAAACCGGAACTTAATTTGCCTGTAGATATATTATCGTTTAACCTTTCATTGATAAATATTTGTGTGATATAATATTTGTGTTATTTCCAACTTATTAAATAAATATATGCTAAAGAAAAAGCTTTTGAATAACTAGAAGTTTTAGTGAATTCTGTGATAAGAATGATGTAAAGTCTGATTGTATACGTCAATGTCCGAAAATATAAATTTCACTTATACTGTATTTAAATTATTTGAATACAAGTATAAGAATAAAATTCAAATTCCAAATAATTTTAAAATAGGTATACGTCATTTAGATTTAAATAAAATGTTTGTGAAGGTTTGTTGTTTGGGTTTAGCGTGTCGGTGTACGTCATTTTTTGCACATTACAAATATTTTTCAGAGAATGTGTATGTTTATTATGGTGGTGCATGGGTTAAAGTCGATTATCTGCCAGAGGTAACTAAGACTGAGAGGGATGCTCCCCGTTGGGATCTTTCTAAGTAACCAGTTCGTATTCACGCAAGTTTCGGACAAGACAGCGGAAAACTACTTCTGTTTTCTACATTAGAAAATATCTTTCCACTAATGTGGCAAACTGATTTGGATAACAATTTGCAATAATTTGCTAACTGGAAAATTTCAAACGATCAGTGATGCATTAATACATTTCATTCTGGTCTAAATTATTTAAAAAAATAAAAGTAAATAAAAGTGTTAAAATTTTTATCAATAAAAAAAAATAAATATTTTCTAAAAATTCTGTATTAAACATTACCTTTTGACTAATATATATATATATACATATATGTATATATATATATTTACAATTCACCTTGAAAAATTTACAAAGAATTAATGATTAAGTAGCTTTAACTTTATCTTCATAATAACCTTACTTGAGTGGTTTAGTAGTGTAGTATACCAAATGTAATAAATAATATTGGTTAAATAATCCTTTTCTATAAATACGGTCAGTATAAAAATTCAGTGAACTCATATTCCGAATTTCTGTGACTAAGTGGAGTAGATTTTGGAAAAATTATGAATACACTATACAAAAAGTATAAATCGGAAATTAACTTAAAACTGTATCACATTCTATAAAATTCACTGTCGATTTAAGACTAGAGGAAATACTCCTTAGGCGCCACTATTCTTCTTTCAACCAACTAATATATAATTAAATTACTATACTCATTTCTTCCTAAACATTAAACGGAGATTATTTCTTTTAAATTAATTCAACTTGGCGACCGATATTCATAAATTATAAGCTGAACAAGTGTATGTGATTCATTTATATATCATCTTACTTTCAATATTTTGTATTTGTTTTTCAAAAGGATGGAGAGGTTATGATTTAGAACATGTAATTAGAGGAGAAAAATATGGAAATTCAAAGATAAATATCAAACCATTTCTACCGTAAAAATAAATGAGTGTGCATGTTAATCAAATTAATACTCATTAATTCTTAGAATTTGTTTCAGTTAGATCGATTTCAGTTTTTAACATTCATAAACTTGAATGATGATGCTGATTTTATGATGTGAATGATTCATTAATTTGACCACGGTTGTCGACTTTTATTACTTAACTAAATTTTTTATTTATTTAAACAGTTTTATTGAAACATCATGCTACTGTGAGACTCTTTATTTATTTTCCGCTTTAAGAAATTATGAAGGGGATAAGTATTCAATTTTTTCTTCTTTATGATCATTGAATAAAAATAGAGAACTCAAAGCAACTATATTAAAAGTATATTTATTAATTTATGTATTGAATATGCGCCCGCATGCCTGTAATTTCAAGATTTTCAGTTCAAATTTAATCTCTGGATGTATTTATATGCACATTAGAGTGCGTATATTAATGTGTTGTGAATTAACCACTTTAATTCTTCGAATGTAACGTTGGCACGGTAATTTTATTTTATTTATTTTTGTGTTTGCATTACATTTCAACATATTTAGATGAAATTTATAATTTTTATTAAAAGTACTTATAAAAAAAATAAAAATTTCTCTCAATTTTTTTTTTTTAATTTCATTCTTAATTTTTTAATTAGTTTCACTAATTATTAATAATATCAATGATTAGAATTTCACAAATTCTCTTCTAAGGATAGAGGAAAAAAACTGAAGTTGTTTGGACGTCTAAAGGCTTGAGAAACACTGATTTGTGTGGTATTAATATAAATTTTTTTTTCCCTCGCTTTATTCTGTCTGAATTCTTCATTTTAAGACTAAATTGCTGCATAAAAATAATTTTATACTTCTTGATAAAATTTTCATGAATACTCTTTTATTTCTAGAATAATAATGTGTATGTGATGAAATTTTCCTGAATACTCTTTTATTTCTAGAATAATATTGTGTATGTCTAAAGTATTCTGCATTCTAAATTTCAGTACAATATTATGAATCTTTTTTCTTTTTCTCATTTTTCCTCCTTTCTTATTAAAAATTAATGTAAATAGATTAATGATCTTGCTGTTATGGTAAACATTTCGTCTATCATTATTATTACATAAGAAATCAATATTTAAATATTCAGAGAGAACTGCTATTATTTTTCTATTTGTTTTTTACTTAATTTTTTTAAACATAATATTCAGGGCTTCGACTTTGGGGGGAAAAAAAACTGCTCGCCAGCAAAAATATCGGGTAGCCAGTAAAAAATACCCCTCCTCTTTTTTTTTTTTTTTTTTTTTTTTTTTGAAGTCACTTTAATACAAAAATTAAAATTCTATGCATAAAAACCAAACATTTACTAGGGCAGAATGATACATCGGGAAAGAATTATTTAAATTTAACATCATGAAAGCGTTTTTTATTATTTTCACTAAACGGATTCACCATCAGCATCTCTACATCATTACGATTCAGCACCAGGTCGCAAAGCGCCCGCAATCAGGAGAAGTGTAAATCAATTCCCTAAAACGGTGCACTAATTTATCATCAAGTTTTGAAACATGCACAGAGAAAATCCCCTTATTCTGTATTGATTCAACACAGTGTCTCAAAACTTTGTGAAAGGAACAGGAATCAAAATGGCACGAGTTAACTTACATCGGGAATGGAATCGAAACCCAATTCTGGGACCGATTTTATCATCAAAATGTTAAATAAATAAATAAATGAAAACATAATCGCCAATTAAAATATAAACCTGGCGACTTGGCGACAGTATTTCACGAGCCCTGATAATATTTTAATTCCTTTTTATGATATTGGGTATATGGTAATGAAAATTTGAAATAGCTTTTAATTTGGTTTCAGAGTTGTTCTACCGTCATTTTTTTGCACACTAATGCTTGTTATGCAGGGACATATAGATTAAAGTAGAAGTCTAATCACAGCAAACATCCATGCCTTAACCGAGATTCGAAACTTGTAATTGATAGGGTATAATAATATAACATTTTTGTGCAAAACTATACTTATTCTTAAATATTATCCCTGTACTACTATTATCCCTGTACCACCTCTATACATTAAAAAACGTTACTGTCGCCGCTGTTCGATTTTTTTTTTTTTTTTCTCTCTTCTCTTTCTTATTGTCAGCTCCTCGTCCCTTTTTTCGTATGTCATATTAAACAGATTTTTTATTTCTTTTTTTAAATATTTCAGACATGTTTAAAAAAAATACATTTAATAGTTTAAAAATTAAACATAAGAAGTAAAATATTAGTAGTATAGTTTTTTTTTTTTAATGACTAATTTAAAAAACCAGAATTGTCAAGGTAATCATCTAGAAGATAACATGCAATTTGGTTCTGAACAGTACGTCTTTTGGAGTCTGAATATATATACATATTAAAACTCGAATAAACGACTACGTCAGAAACGCCAAAGAAAAATATTGGAAATGCATACAGCTGTTTCGGCAGCTTTAAGCGTGCCGTCTTCAGTGCAAAAAGGAATCCTTTTCCTTCCATCCTTTTTGCACTGAAGACGGCGCGCTTAAAGCTGCCGAAACAGCTGTATGCATTTCCAATATTTTTCTTTGGTGTTTCTGACGTAGTCGTTTATTCGAGTTTTAATATTCCAACGCCAAGTCTCCTGTTATTATATATACATATTAACCTGTTGGGTTTTTGTGGGTTGTTGTGGTAATTTAATCATCTGTTTATTTTTTATTATACTGCTTTTTGTTATTATAAATATATATATAACCAGTTTCATAATTTGTTAAAGTTTGCACATAATGCAGTTTAAAATGGGAAAAAAAAAAAAAAAAAGAGTAAGTTAAGAATTTTTTTCCCTTAAATAATAATAATAATGACAGAATTATTATTATTATTTTAATTATTCCAGTGATATATATGCAGACAAACTTACTGAATATTTTAGCCTATGGCAGTCATAGAAAACTCAGGGAGAAAAAAATTATCTAATTTTTCATATTCTGCATTACTATGCTTGAAATACAAACACTTGACAGATTGTAACTTATTCAGTTCTATGATTTTCAACTTGAAATTTCCTACCGAATGCTTCTGACTATATAATTTAACTAATAATAATATTTTTGTTTTACATTAACTGTTTTGACCTGGAAAAACAGAATTATCCTTTTCGCTTTAAATTTTGCATGAGTTCCCTTTCACTCTGATTAAATCAAATATTTTTATGACGTAAAAAATTAAATAAATGGTTTTATCCTTCTCTATATTTGGCTATATTTTCACGATTTTTATCTTTTGATGGTTCAGAGCATTTCTGACAAGTGATCTCACTGTAGGGGGATAGAGTTTTACCTGAATATAAATAGCATTTTATTTTCCCTTTTTCTTTAAGTTGTATTAAAAGCGATTGACCCATATCAATAGCAACCATTTATCAGTTTGTCATCAAAAACTGCTGTAGATACTTGAAATCGATGCTTAATCTTCTGTGAAGTGATAATCAACTTGTATTTTCAAGGTTCTCTGAATATCTCATTTTTCTGTCTTTATTTTTATTTATTATTTACTTTTTTTTAGGCGTTTATTAACATAGTTTTCACAATGTTGCTTAATCTTGGATTTTTTCTCCTCCAAAATATAATTAACAATACTTATTTTCTTTTCTTTTACTAGTTCCCCATCATACTAGAGGCATGGGGAATTTAGTTAATCGTGAAAATTTTCAACTTCGGTTTCTTGAGTTTTTTATACGTTTTCAGGTGTGAGGAATCCGAAAATACAAAATTGACACGGTGTCCGTCTGTAGGGTGTCTGTTAGTGTGTTAGTTTATAAGTCTGCGTACACGATATCTGAAGAACAAATGGTCGTAAAGAGATCAAACTAGTTTTAACATATCACCGATGACACTGGCGAGAACCTTATCGATTTGCTTTAAAAACTTCGTAAGTCATTCGAAATTTACGATTTTCTTAACATGGGAGAATAAAGCAAATTTTCAGTTAAACGCAGCAAATTTTCAGTCAAGCCTTATAAGGAATATTTTTAACATAACGATATCACACCAGTTTTTTTAATATCGGTTATAATGCTGGCATTAATATCTTAAACTATGAACATTTTACTTTGAAAATTTCGTTAATTATTCGAAGTTTACGAATTTATTTACATGGTAGAATGTGGCAAAATTTTGTTTAACTATCATTAAAAGAAATCTTTTTATCGTAAAGATGTTAGATCATCGTTTAAACATCAGTTTGATGCTGGGATAAACATAATAAACTAATATTCTAGTTTAAAAATTTCGCAAGTTATTCGAAATTTACGAATTTCTTAAAATTGCAGAATAGGGCAAAATTTTACTTAAAAGTCTATTTTTAGCGATATTTTCATTGTAAAGACGCAAGGCAACTTTTAAAATATCATTTATGATACTAGTTTGAACATCATTGGTACTACGAATATTCTAATTTGAAAATTTCGTAAGTTATTCGAAATTAAAGATTTCCTTAATATAGCAGAATAGAGCAATATTTCACACAAATTCGCATTACGGGGATCATCGCATTAAAAATAGTATGGAATAGCATGAAAACTAAAATATGAAACTGACCCCCAATAAAATTAACAAATTAGTATAAGGTAAACGTATCGAAGTGAACGGTTGGTGCCCTATTAGATTGGGCATTTCCATCTGTCACTGGTTCGAGCGATTGGTCAAATTCACTTTTATTAACATGAATTATACTCTGCCCTGTAATAGAAATTTATGATAACAAATATACAGGGTGGCCTTAATTAAGCTTGACCTATTCAGCGCTCTCTGTAACTGCAACTAAAATGCGAATTCAGTCAAAAATTTGTATATAGACAATTCATAGGATGTGCTCAAAGTTTCTGCAAAAATAAATAAATAAAAATTAAAAAACCCACAGTGGGACCCACATTGGGACCCACAGATTATCATACAGATAGGTCACTCCTATATACATAATGGAAACTAAAAATGCAACTGCAGTGACTCTACGGACAACGGCTGTAAGTTTCTCGAGCTCTCCAGCTTACGCAAACGCTCGTCTTTTTATTGTACAGTCGGCAGCAAAAGTATTGAATCACTAGCAATAATTCACACTGAAAAGATGTACACCTTATACTGTTTTATTAAGTAAATGTGTGCCGAATCATGATCTTACTCTTTATGTTCTTTATAAAAAATTTAAGTTTATGATAAAAATTAGCGATCAAACTAAAAAAAAAAAAAAAAAAAAGAAAAAGAAAAATGTGGATGTGTGCTTCAATAATTTTGCCATCTATGCTTTCTTTTGACAATTTTGTTATTGTTTACAAACTTGATCGTCAAAAGCAATTTATACTATAAGTACTATTGTTGTTGTTGTTGTTGTTTCTTTGAAACAATGAGCTGAAACAAGTACTAAATATTAAGCATATAATTTTTAAAATATACATAAACCAAAAAAAATTTTTTCCTTTAAAAGCATTTTTCATTATTTAAATCAAACAATGTTAAATATTTAACGATTTTATACTGTTCATAACGATTTCAAAATTACAGTTTGGAATCGTTATTTGTACTTGAGTATGAATGTGTTTGACAAAGTATATTTTTAAACATTATTAAAATTAGTTCTATTTCTTAGAAGAATAGCTCTGAATGTTTTCGGTATGGTTTTGTAAATTCAAAAGTAATATAAAGGAAAGAAAAAGAAAAATTTTACAAACTAACCTACTACTAACTACTCGCGAATTCTTTTTTATTTATTTTTTTTTTTCAATCAAAGGTGCTATTTATGTAGACCTAACACATGTGAAAGTCCTTAGTTCCCCTCTGTTGACACTAGTGGTAATATTATCGCTCCGGTTCGCTTTTAGCTTCATTATCCTATCTGTATCGTAATCTGTGGTGGGACCATACACCATGATACAAACAAGTTAGAAATTTAAATAAACCTTTATTATTAAATTACCTTTATTTATTATTATAGACTTATATATATATATATATATATATATTTTTTTTTTTTTTTTGAGACTATTAAGCGGTGTAAAGCATATTTGTCAATGGGGGCCTCATCATTAAATTGTAAAATCTGCAGCTGATGAAATGTATGTTCAACAGCTGACCGCAGCAGATGGCCAGGGATCTACCCAACATGCAACGCTCTGCGGTCCTTCAAGTCAGCCAAAGTTACAACATTTCCATAATAAACTAAACTCTTTGCCTAATAACCAAAAATCCAGCGGGTTAAGATTAAAACGAGCTGGTCAAGGACTGAAAAGTGAACGGCTAATCACTCTGTCACCTTTAAAAATTTGCCGCATAAAAGCTTTGCAGAATGTAAGAATAACAGTTTTAAATGTCGTGAGGATCGAAAATGTTAAAATAGACCACTGTTATATTTATTGCATATCTTCTAAAGCATTTTGACTGTAATGCGCTCAACAGCGGAATTTTTTTAAATTTAATTTTTTTTCCCTTCCTTTGAACGCATTCTTTGAATTGTCTATATACAAATTTTCGACTCAATGCGCATTTTAGTTACAGATGTAGAGAGCTCTGAATAGATTAAGTTTGATTATGACCACCCTGTATATGATGGGGAACTAAGCAAAGTCCATCTATGCCAAATAGTTTTATTAGAAATCACGTTCGTTTAAATTTTTAATATATAAATATATAATAATCTGTAATGAATAATTTGCTTCTAGTTATTTCATTAAACAACTTACGCATTCTAGTAACACATTATGTAGATCTTAAATTATGACATTAATTATAAATTACAAACAACATTTTATACCTGTTGTTTCAGCACACAGATTTAGCATTCTGTAAATAAACTGCACTGTCACGGTGGATATAAAACAGTAACAATATTGTTTATGTTATTACTCAGAGTTCAATTCAATTAAACAACAAACAAAACTGTTTTTTATTACTATTTCGTAAGGTAATGCATTTTTGAAAAGCACCAAATTTAACATAAATCAGAAATGTCTAAACAGTTTGTTGTACTTTTAGTTTCATTAAAGATTTCTGCATTCAGGAATTGAATTCAAACTAGCTATGGAATCAAAATATTAGCTAGCATCCCTTGAAACAATTTATACAGATTTCTATTGTTACTTTTATATTGGGAGTTAATTTCTAGGTCCATACTGTTTGTTTATATTTTTTTAAGCTGTAATCCGCAGTTGGTTACGCATTTTTAGGTACAGTCAGCAGCAAAAGTTCCAGACCGTCACCAATTGTCCATAGCATAACACTAGTTCGACCTACAACTTATTTTATTGATAACATATACATCAGATTTGTATGCTTGACATATAGTCCGCTTGTAAATCTTCGTCAGATAACGACAGGTAGCACATGACAGAATTACAATACGAAGAATTGGAGAAAACACCCAGGGCCAGCGCGGGAATCGAACCCGCTCTCCTACGCTCGAAGGCGATTAGCAGTGTGGTGACATATCCACTCGGCCACGGAGGGCCCCCCTACAACTTACTTAACCAATTTGCGTGGGCCCTCCGTGGCCGAGTAGTTATGTCACCACACTGCTAATCGCCTTCGAGCGTAGGAGAGCGGGTTCGATTCCCGTGCTGGTCCTAGGTGTTTTTCCAAATCTTCGTATTGTAATTCTGTCATGTGCTATCTGTCTTTATCTGACGAAGATTTACAAGCGAATTTCGAGTCAAGCATACAAATCTGAAATATATGTGTTCTCAATAAACAAACAACCAATTTGCGTTCTGTGTATTTTTTTTTTTTTTTCCTTTTATAGAATTAGAGAGAAATTATTTGGTTGGTTGGTTGGGTTTTTTACGTCGCACTAGTGCTACGCAATGGGCAAATAGCGACGGTTTGGGACTCACCCCTAGAGGTGGTCCGGAGACATGCCATCGCAATTTTGATCCTCCACGGAAGATGAAATATTAGGTGTATATTGAAAATCGAAACTAAGAATTGCATATTTTAATACTTAATTTTGGGAAAATAACTTTTGTTTCATTCTTAAATTTGGATGATCTGTAAAGAGAAAAGAGGAAGGTTAAGGTTAAGGAGTTTAATTTCGCACTGGAACTACGCAGTGGGCGATCGGCGACAGTTTTGGTTTCACCCCTTAGAGTAGTCCAGAGATATGCCAACACAATTTTGATTGGCTTCCCCGCCTTAATAATACCCAGAGATATCAGTTTTTTATGGGGCATGGGGTCATTGCTGCTACGACGAATTTTACGTGCATCAGCCACCATTAATGTGTATGATGGTTTCTGGACGGCTCGATTATTGAATCGTCAGTTCTCTGATAAGTTCTATTCTCTGTCAACTGGGCTACCGTGGGCCTCGCAAAGAGGAGGGCTGAGCTGAATTGAGCGGATTTAACGTAGCACAATAGCTATGCAGTGGCAATTGGCGACGTTCTTGGATTCACCCCTAGAAATGGTTTGAAACATGCTATCACAATTTTGATCCTATTCAAAAAGGATGGTTTCCCCGCTCCAAAAAAATCTAGAAAAAAGAGATTAAAAAGTGATACAAAACAATTGACTTTAAGAATAGGTTTATAAGAATTACCAGTACTCAAATACATGTTTAATAGACAGTCTAATTCTTTTTTTTTTTTTTTTTTTTGTAATTATCTTATTTTGATCAAGTTACAATCTCTTTTAATTAAGAAAGTAAATTTGGGAAACTCAATAGGTTGAAAATTGCGAAGCTTAAAACTTCGTATCATAGATGTATTGTTTCAAAAGAAGTTTTATGTTCTGGACGTATTCATAGGAAATATGTGACATAATTCGAAACTTGTAATTTATTATGTCGCGTTTGCGTGACCAAGATAAAAACTGTTTTGTTATTATCGTTTGTAGACACCTAGACAATGCAAATCTCTTACATCCACATTTCTTCGTTTACATGCATAGACCGCATGCCCCCCTTTTAGTAATTATGAGGGGTGTTTTCACCAATAGAATAACTTTGTAATGCGTGTTCAGAAAATAAAAGCAAATGGCTTGATCCAAAACTAACTTCTGTTTTATGATAAGAAACATTTGCGGTTGTTTATCAACTATGTATATCATTCAAGGTCACTAATCTACGAACATTTATGATTCTAAATGTCCTTGAGAAAGCAATTGTATTTTAAAAATGGAGATTGTCATTTTCCCCTCTTGTTTTAAAAACTATATATATTTTATAAATTCATTATTTAATAAAAATTACTTGTTTGAATGCGATAATAATAATAATAATAATAATAATAATAATAATAATAAACATATGTATAATGTGGTATAGTAGTATAGTATATAGATTTCTTTATATATATATATATATATAGTGCGGTTTTCAACGTGTGCTTTATGAATTTATTTCTGGTGAAGCTTTGTTTATTCTAATTGCAGGTTATAATCTATCTTATTTTTTTTTCTTTCTTTTCTTTTCTTTTTTTTTTTTTTTTTTTTTTGCTAGGTTGGGTCTACTTTTGTGTATTTTGCGTAATATCTCTTACCAAAAAATGAAACCTTGCACTTTTTTAGCTCAGTGGGGAAGTGGTGACTTCTGACGAATTACCTCAACATTCCGAACAATTTATTTTGTTTTGTTTTATTTTACTTTATTTATTATTCGCTTATTTTTGTCCTTTTCCATAAATTCAGATATTCTCATGTTTTTTTTTTTTTTTCATTTTATTATTCTGAGTTCAAATAGAAAACTTCTGATTACAATCACAGAAAAATTCCTTATTTTTGTGTTTCTATGTGTTTTATGTTCTCATTGGAATTATTTTAAAGTGAATCTTCTTCTTCTTGTTTCAAACATAAATTAAAAAATACTAGTCAAATTCTTTAAATAATTTAATTAAGTTAGTTACCAAATTGGCTTTTGTGGGTTGTTGTGGCAAATTATTCATCTGTTTATTTTACGTTCTTATTCTTATTGATATCATAATATATGCCGGGCGTCCCATAACTCTGTAGGCATTTTAAAAATTCATAACTATTAAAAGAATTGGTAGATTTGAACGCAGTTTGCGAAAAAGTTATTCACATAAAGGGATTTTTTTTTTTTTTTTTTTTTTTTTTTTTTTTTTCCAATTAAAAAAATTTAGTTAAAATTTTCGTCGATGGAGGGCGCTATGCGTGAACAAATCACAGATTTCCATAAAAAGTATATTTAGTTGCATGAAAATGTTTACAGGCATATAAATCCTATTCTATGTGTTCGCCATCACCACAAATTACAGTTTGCGAACGAGTTACACCACCATTTATTTTAGTTTCAGTCTGCAGTTCTTAGCTCACGGAAAACACTTTCACCAATAACGCGTTTTCGACCAAGTCATCATCGCAATTAAAACCACATGTATGCACAAGTAGGGAGCAAAATAGGAAATAAGATGGGTTAATCGTGTAAAACTATGCATTTTATAGGACTCTGATTTGCATATTTCTCGTTATTCGTCCATGCAGCGTCCTCTATCGACGAAAATTTTAACTATTTTTTTTTCCTTTACAAAAAAAAAAAAAAAAAAATCCCCCCTTCACGTGAATAACTTTTTCGCGAACCGTGTTTAATCCTATCAATTCCTTCAATTTTTTATGAATTTTTAAAGTGTCTACGGGCTTATGAGACACCCGTTATATATATATTAAAAATAAAGAATAATAGAAGACTATATGCCATCGTAAACCATAATAAGCGATAAGAATTAATTTTTAACTAAATTAAATAACCTGTGAAGATTATATAGTACAGATATGAAAATAGTTGCATTAATGAATCAGAAAAAATAAATAAATGAAGTAAAATAGAATAATACACAACAAACTTAAACAAGCAATGTGAAAATAATATCAAAAGGTCTAATTGAAAACAATTTAAGACCAAATAATTGGGAAATAAGGTCAAACTGTCAGGGAAAACCATCCCTATAGTGAGCTAGTGAGAAATGCAAGATTTCAAACACCGATGCGTGCGTCGAACTTCAAACTCTGATAACTGTTAAAGCAAAATAACCATGTATATATATTTTCTATTTTTCTCTCTGGTTCCCTTGATTATTTGTTTTAATATTTTATTTAATTTCTCATTCAAAATGGTTTGGCTGCTCGATCGGAGCTCCAACAATATAATATTTGCTATGTTTAGCTATATTTTTTTACAAAATCGTTGCAGCTTTCACAGCTTTATGAAGTACTTGCCCCCTGATGAGCTAATACTTCTAATTTTAAGCATTTATTCTTCCAAAAATTGATCCATATCTTATTCCAATTATTTTTTCTTTGGTCCTTTATTTACTTTCGCTGTATTTAAGTATAATGGTTCTTTTTTTTTTTTTTTTACTCAAGTGGGCGTAAGTAATTTCAACTATTTTTGTCTCTTACTGGATTTTAACATGTATCGAAACATTTTAGTGCTTGTTTTAGCAATGCGTTACAATCAGTTTTATTTATTTATTTTATTTTATTTTATTTTATTTTATTTTATTTTATTTTATTTTTATTTATTTATTTATTTATTTATTTTGTGTGTGTGTGTTGGTATTGGCATGCATCTATTAAGTGCTAAAATTTTAAGGTTAAATTTTATTAAGTTATCTATCGTTTATATATATATATTTTTTTTTTTTTTTCACACACACACACATAATTATCTCCTTTTTATTTGGTAAATATTGCCGAAAGCTACAGAAAAAGACAAATATTTTAAAATTCAGTAATAAGAGGAATCTTTTGTAATTGATTTGTGGAACTTATAACTTAGGGAATAAAGATTCATTTTCTTTTCTTTTAAACGTTTTACACATGAATTAAAACACAAAAAGGGTAAAAAATTTTGAAAATTCCACGAATTATGTTTTAATATATTTCTGGTGAAAAACGTGTTTCTATTATTAAGTTATTGGTCATTATAGTTAAGATAAGTATACATTCACCATAGAAAAAGAAGGAAATTTGATACGAAGATTAGTTATGAATAAATGATATTTTCCATGAATAGATGTCTGAAACAATAGCCATTATTTTACGTTTGAAATATTAAAATTCACACTCGCAAGGTTAATTACTGCACCTCACATTTCGTTTCTTTTAAATGCTATGAAATATGCAGAGCTTCAGAATTCAGAATTCCATTCTAATGATTATATAGGGGACCCGTCACTCCAAATTCTCAAGGAGTCGAATTAGAAAAAGAAAAAAATAATATATGTATAGATGCAATTCTAAGGAATTTATAAATGACTTTATAATTAAATTGGAAACTAGCTGGAACCCGTCGAATTCGACGATCACTTTATTGACCGTAATGTTTCAAAAACAGTCGCATCATTATTTAAATGTATTTCATGTTAAAACATCTAATATAATTTACGACATTTCACTTAAAAAAAGAAAGTCGGAAAAATGCTTATAAATCGAAATACTATGTATGACATCACTTTCTACAAAGTACTCTCAATGTGACGTCAAACTGACTTCAAATAAACAGATGCTATCTTTTAATACTAAGACTATATGTTAGGTGACCCGTCCGGCGTTGCCCGGGCCCATGATACCTTAAATGAACCTTAAATTTGCATTATTTTATACCTTTAACTCGATTTTGTTTGAATTTCTGTTTTTAAATGAAAGCATCACAAAAAAAATAATCATCTGTAACAAAACAATTACCTCGATCCGAACGAAACTCTGCCTTGTGACCTCGGTGCTTGCAGCAGCGCATACACGGCGCTAACAACATAAAAAAATTCCCAAAAATTAACCTGGAACCGAACGAACCAGCTCGGCAATGCCTGGGCCCGTGATAATAACCTTAAATGAACCTTAAATTTGTTAGATTTTATATCTTAATTCGAATTTGTTTGAAATTCTATTTTTAAATAAAAGCATTGCGAAAAAAAAAATAATCAGCTGTAACAAAAAATAATTACCTCGAACCGAACGAAACTCTGCCTTGTGACCCCGGTGCCTGCGGCAGTGCATACGCGGGCCGCTAACAACATAAAAAAAATTCCCAAAAATTAACCTGGAACTGAACGAACCCGCCCGGCAATGCCCGGGCACTTGATAATAGCCTTAAATGAACCTTAAATTTGTATGGTTTTATATCTTTAGCTCGATTTTCTTTGAATTTCTATTTTTAAATGAAAACATCACAAAATAAATAATCATCTGTAACAAAAAAAAAAAAAAATTACCTCAAACAGAACGGAACTCGGATTCGTGACCCAGTGCCTGCGGCACGTATATGCAGGCCGCTAATAACATGGAAAAATTCTCAAAAATTAACCTTGAACCGAACAAACCTCTGACTCGTGTTACCGCTGCCTGTGGCAGCGGCACCGTATAGCAGGCATGCTACGCCCGCGCTGCAAAATCCACTCACTTTCCTCCACCAGGGAGCGCAGTATGTTGTACACGGACATCACCAATCGCCTTGAATTTCCAAGACCTTTCAAATAAGGTGTCACATGGTGGTGTCAACTGCAAAATCCTTTAGTTACACATTCCACCGCCAGGGGGCGCAGCGTATTCTATACATAAACACCAACGGTCAGGAAATATCAAGACCTTTAAAATAAGTTGTAACATGATAGGATCTACTGCAAAATCACCTAGTTCCCTTTTTAACCACCAGGGGGCGCACTATATTGTATACAAACATCCCCAATCAACATGAAATTTCAAGACCTTTATCAACAATCGCCTTGAATTTCCAAGGCCTTTCAAATAAAGTGTCACATGGTGGTGTCAACTGCAAAATCCTTTAGTTGCACTTTCCACCACCAGGGGGCACAGTGTGTTCTGTACGAAGATCACCAACCGTCAGGAAATACCAAGACCTTTAAAATAAGGTGCAACATGATATGGTCTACAGCAAAATCACTTAGTTCCATTTTCACCACCAGGGGTCGCACTATGCTGTATACAAACATCCCCAATCGACATGAAATTTCAAGACCTTTAAAATGAGGTGCTACATGTGTGGGTCTAGAACGGATTTCCCTCTCAAACTAATTTCCCCCCTTTCCCCTCCCCTCCAAATCTACTTTCCCCCTTTTTCCCCCCTTTAAAATCGAAAATTCCAAATTCGCAGATATTGATTTTTTAGTATTTGATTCTAGTCCCCATATGTACAATTTCTTCACCGTGAAGTAATTTGAAGCTTAGTTAAGCTCGTAAACGTGTTTTTAACCCAAACGGGTGGGAAACGGTTTCCCACCCGTTTCCCCCGGCGGAGAAACGTTTTCCCCCCCGGGGGGGAAACCGTTCGACTTTTTTTTATTTTTTTCTTCTCATAGCACATCTACAGACCAAGACCTTTTTTTAGACACCTCAACCACATTTTTACACCAAGTAGTTCTCTCAATATAATGGAGACAGACAAAAACATGTTTCAAATTAATATATAGATCTACAGACCAAGACCTTTTTTTAGACACCTCAACCACATTTTTACACCAAGTAGTTCTCTCAATATAGTGGAGACAGACAAAAACATGTTTCAAATTAATATATAGATGATCTGTTTCGTAAAAAAAGTTTTTAAATCTACTGGATATGCTATGTGATTTTACGGAATCGTCCTCATCACTTTTGGAAATTCTTGCGTGATAATAAGATAAGTTTTCTTTTCCTCGAAACAGTGTTTCGAAATTGAAAAATATAAACTCTCAGAGTACTAGAAAATAAAGAAATAAATATAAATATAAAAATTAATATTTTTTAAACTTATTTATAAATCAATTGTTGCTTTTCCATAATCATTTGTCTTTTCCTTCATGGTATGTCTTTTATAAACAGTAGAAAATAGCAATTGGCCGTAAAACTTTCAAAGCTGATTAACAGTCAACTTCAAAATTTATGTCACTGTAAACATTAAATGATTAAAAAAAAAATTACCGTAAAAACCGGCGTATGGGCCGCATTTACGTACGGGCCGCACTAAGCTAATATTTCGGTTCCGGGAAAAAATAAATTTCGCAGAAGTGCAGCACTTCTTGTAATGGCCGCATTTCAAAAAATAAACACCTAAAATTTCATAAAGTTAAATAAAAACAAGTACAATTTATAAATTCGTTACAATATTCATCTTTAATATCGGATAAGGTACGTTGCCGCTTTGTTTGCAGCACTCGTGCTTATTGTTCGCCTGAGGAAGGTTTTTTTTTTTTTTTTTTTTTTTAACCGAAGCAATTGTCGCGAGTTCTTGCATTTTATGGTGTTCATTCAAAGTTTTGTAATTATTACTTTGTAACACCAGTTCTGTGGTTCATTTTTATATTTTTTTATAAATTTTGTTGCTTCGTTGGGCTTTTTGCACCAAGTAAGTAGTTTTGCGTGCATTTCTATTTTCTTATTTTGTTTTATTTGTTAAATTCCCCTTTATCTTCCAACTTTTGTGCCTTTCATTTCCATTTCTTATTTTGATGATCGTTGGAACGAACATGCTGCATTTTTATTCAGCTTTGCGGTGCACACCATCGCATACTCAAAGTTCAGGGGTAGACACTACCCAAATAGGAGATAGTTACTAATATTTTTATTTTTTATTGTCTCAACTTTTACCGTTTACCTCCCCCCCCCCACACACACACACAATGAAAAAAAAAAAAAGAGAAAAGCAGTTAGTTTAGTAGTCCATTTTTTAAGATTGAGATAACGGGAGAAAAAAAAAGCATCGCGTATCAGCCACACTTTTTGCAAGGGTCGCAAACAAGAAAAAATAGCTTTTTTTTTTTTTTTTTTTTTTTTTTTCGTAAGGGCCATGGCTCATATACTGGTTTTTACGGTAATAAAAAAGAAAAAAAAAACTATAAAATGCGTTAAAAATATATTTCCTGTATCATAAGAGCATTTTTAAACTCTGCCAAAAATATGATGCCAATTAAAAAAATTTAAATGCAATTAATATTTTGATGCTTTTTTACCAATTTTGTATTGCTTACTATTAAAATGCAACTACTAAAATGGTGAAAAGCAGCGAATTAAATTTCGAAAAATATTACGTTTGTTTAAATTGGAACTATATTTCTGGTAAAATGTAAACTTTTATTTTTAACAGTGTAACGATAATAAAATTATTTTTCTTTCTATTTTTCAGAAAATTATAGAATAATTGAAATAATTTAAAACGTTTTGCCGCTCAGTCATCAGCAAAACTGGATTTAAAAATAAACAATATGGACATTGTAAACAAATACCATAATATGCACAATCCTGTAACAGTTGTTTCTTATCACAATAATTAAGCTTGAAAAAAGTAGTCACAAGTGTAGCGTAAACACAACAATACTGTACTCGTGTCAATTCGTTCGCCTGATGAAAAATCATGCTTAATTATTTCGGTCAGAAACAACTGATATGTGTTTCTGAATACTTTTATATATGTTTAAAAAGTAATTATTCTTCAACTATATCTACCAATAAGTATTTGGACACTTTCAAATTTAGACGTTTTGTCAAATATCTAGAAAAATTCTTTAGTAATTACCTTGAAATTTTTGGAATATAAAGAGCATGATATACCTCATATATTTCAGCAAAAATTTTGTCGGAAAAAGGGACCAGTAAAAAATTAAACAAAAATAAGAATTGTTTTGGGTCACCCTGTAAAAAGTAATGCCTTAAATGCGTTTTTACTGTAGTATGTGATTATGAGAATTCTTCTAATTATCTGTATAAATTTTTATGAAGCTACCACACATATTCATGGAGATATAAAAATTTCTTTAAAAAATTGAAAAATAAATTGCCACTTTTTAAATTATAACACGTAGGGTATTAGACCCAGTGCAAAGCCATTTTTAGGAAACTTGGCGTACTACATTAGACACAGCATAGTGCAATCAGAATGCAAAAATGTTAAATATCTTACGATATATGAGTACTTTTACTAAATAGTTTTTAACTATGCATGCGCGAGCTTTTAAAAAAATTTCCTTTGTATAATTTAATATCCGAAAGTACTGAGCTACTTTTATTAAAACCCCAAAAAATATCGTGTAAATTCAAAAAGTTATGAGAGATAGAATTAACAGAATTTTAGTTCTTCTCAAAACAAAAAAAAAAAAAAAGAGAGAGAGAGAGAGAGAGAGGGAAAGAAAGGAGGATGATATAGAGTTTTATCAATATTTATTTACAATCAGTGAACACTGCATTACCATTGGGCATTGACGGAATCAAAATAAAAATGTGAGTAAAACCCCTTATAGTTTAGTTTTCATTTTGAAAGGAACTAAAATTCTGTTCATTCTATGACTCATAACTTTTTGAATTTACCCAACATTTGTTTGGGGTTTTCATATAAGTAGCTCAATACTTTTGGCTATTAAATTACGCAAATGAAACTTTTGAAAGCTCGCTAATGCATAGTTAAAAATTATTTTGTTAAAGAGTTCATATTTTGTAAGAAGTTTAACATTTTTGCATTCTGATTGCAGTATGCTGTGTCTAATGTAGTATGCCAAGTTTCCAAAAACTGGCTTTGCACTGGGTCTAATACCCTACGTGTTATAATTAAAAAAGTGCTTCCCTTTTTTTTTTTTTTTCAATTTTTTGAAGACATCGTGATATTTCCGTGAATATATGTCGTAGCCTCATAAAATTTTTTACAGATAATTAGAAGAATCCTCATAATCACATGCAGCAGTTAAAATGCATTTCAATTGTTACTTTTTATAGGACGATCCAAAACATTTTGATTTTTGTTTAATTTTTTACTGGTCCTCTTTTCCTCTCCAGGACAAAACTTTTGCTGAAATATATAAGTGTTCTTTATACTCCCAAAGTTTCAAGATAATTCCTAAAGATTTTTTTCTAGTTATTTGACAAAACGTCTAAATTTGATCCATCATCTAGTGTCCAAATAGTTATTGGTAGATAGTGTATACACACTCGTACTCTTTATAAAACTATTCGAACAGTAGCATGTTTGCAAAGAAGTATGTTTAAATAACGGCAAAACGTAAGTAAACTTAACATATATTCTTGCAAAAGATTAAATCCTCTTTCCTGCATCAAAAGTACTGTTTCAGTAAAAGTTGATTTACGGTCAAAGTAGTAACAAATGACAGTCTATTAATTTTCATTATGGTCGGTCTTGGTGACTAGGCGACCGAATTCGGTGAAAAATAGTAGTTTAGGATTGCCGAAATTCCAGAAGATTTAAAGTATTTTCTTCATCAAATGCGCTGTTGCAGTAAAAGCTGATTTAAAGTCAAAGTGGAAGCAAATGTCAACTTATTCATTTCCATTGAGCTCAGCCTTGGCAACAAATTTGGCGACCCGATTTGGCGAGAAATGGTATTTTAAGGTTGCCGAAATTTCAAAGTTCTATCTTCTATAGGAACTGGGTTCTGAAATATTCCACTGGGATTGTCACAGAAAATTAGGCAGAATCTTCGCCAAGTTTGTCGCCAAGGTAGTCCTCAATGAAAATAAATATGATCGATTATATATTTCTTTCAAACAAAATTTTCAGTTCAAAGGAATGTGAAACTGACACTGATAGAAATGATTCGATTAATTGAAATGCATTTGTTTATTTGCTAATTTATTTCAGAATTTAGATGGATCATCTATATTTTTCTGTCATAAAAAAAAAAAAAAAAAAAAAAAAAAAAAACGCAAATTAAATTTCTTTAACTGATGTAACAGAAAACAAATCCTAAACTACATTTTCTCCTTCAGATTTTATTTCATAATTACGAATTATTATAATGAAATAAAAATGCGCTTTATTAAAAAGATAACTGTCAAACCTGAAATTATTTGAAATTAGCTTTTCTCTTCAGATACTATTTTCATTGTAACTACTTTAAAGATAAGAAAGTAATAAGAAAGTCGAGTTTAACACAATGCTTAAAACTAAAAAAGATAGATATTACCAGTTTTAGAATGGAAAACTTTTCATTTAAATATGTGCTTGTGACTGAACTTTTCACTAAATAAGCATTTTCTATAAACGTCTATATTATTTCTTTAAGAGCGGACAATACCTAAACTCGCCGACAGCTGTGGCTCATGTTATTCTGTGAGAAAATTTGTTTCCATAATTACTCATTACCATTTATTTTTTTCCTGTTTTCACTTTAAAAAAATTCACAACCGTTAAATTAGTACCCATTTTCTAAAAATTTATCTTTTAAGACTTTTACACTTTATTTTTGAGTTCAAAAATGCGAATTTTCACAAATTGCATTTTTCTCATTTTTTTAACCGAAAAATGAAATACTAAAAATTTTAAAAATCATTTTTTGGAAAATGAGTACTAATTTAACGATTGTGAATTTTCTGAATATGAAAACGGAGTTAAAAAAAAATACATTGGGTAATGAATAATTATGGAAAAAAAAAATCCCATAGAATAAATAACATGAGCCACGGCTGTCAGGAAGATTAGGCATTGTCCGTTCTTAATATTACATACGCCAGTAATATTATTTTATGGAATATGAATGTACCTTAATATCTTTATACTATATTTTAAGGAGAAAAAATATAGTAGGTAGACTTTGCACCCAAAAATTTTTGTTTTGAAATACTTTTTGTTTTGGGGATAAAAGTGATTTCCTGCAAATATTAAGCTCTCATAATTATTTGTTCTAAGAGAAAAGAATACGTTATGCTCTTGTATAAAGCCATTGATGCTGTTTAAAGCTTACAACTACGGAGAAAAAATGATGATATATAGAAAAATAAATAACTCGATATATATATATTAAAAAATAAATAAAATAAATAATAAAAAAAACTTTGGTTTACATATTTTAGTTTAACAAGTGATTTATATATATATGTGTGTGTGTTTGATAGAATAATGCATCATTACAATGACCAAACACCAGGAAAGAAGACGAGAATTAATGAACAAAAAACCACACATGGAAATGAAGCCTTATACAAAGCACAAAGTATTGAAAAATTTAATGTGAATTGTATCTGAAACAATGGTGGAGGAGATCATATATAGCAAACATGATCAAAGAATAACAGGAAAATAGTAATAGTACCTAGAAAAATAAAAAGGAGCAGAAGCCATCATGGCTTAAGACGGATGGAGCGGGTTGAATAAACTTTATAGGCGCCCAACTTTCCCAGAACCTCTGCAAGACCACATGGTAACAAAGTAAACAGATATATATATACATATATATATGTATTATTCAACAATGAATTCAAAGGTATACGTATATTTTTTGCGATATTTTTACACATGCATTTTATTTTATTTAATGTAAATATTTCACATAATTATTAATGATATCATTTGTTTTAGATATTTAATAATCATATTAAGGTCGTTTAACTGTATTATGTAAATGGTATATTCTGGACAACGCTTTCTAGTAATTTTTACAAAATACAAACACATACATTTAAATATATATATAAATATTTATTTATTTATTTAAGGCACTTGTTTACACAGAAAGCATAATTTAATTTACTGCAATTAGCAGTAAAATAAAATATTTAAAAAGAAAAAAAAAAAAAAAAAGAAGAAAGAAAGAAAACTGTACGAGATCGAGATCACACCCACCTTCAGGACGATACCATTATGAAATTACTAAGTTGTATGTATCTGGGAAATTTTTTTTTCCTAAGGTATTGCTAAATATTTAGCCATATAAAATGCTCTGTTAATATGTAGGTGTAAGATTGTTTTTTTCGATTTCAAATGCCGGTAAACTTCGTTTTCGCCAAAGCAAAATGATGTTGATTGTCAATTAAAGAAGGAATAATAGTTACGATTTTACGGCCAAGGGCATTTTCCTCATTAATTTTCTCATAATTTCAAGGCTGAGTAGTAATCTTCGGTTTCTAATTGTGTAAGAACTGAGAACAAGGATATATTAATTGACGCTCAGATTTCAACTTTCACCTTGTCTTTCATTGTGTTAATTTTTAAATTTATTTGTTAAGTTTTTAAGTTGTAATTTCAGTATGTTTCTGAGATGTTTCAGGGACATAATTGTTATATCTCAAAAATATACTTACAGTTTTCAAAATAAACAAATTAACAAAGTTCTTCCAAAAAAGATTTTCTTGAAAAAAAAAAATCAAGGTATCTAGTATCAATTAGGAAATTTATCAGAAAATATATACAGTAAACAAGTGTTTACTTTATTTTCGATATTGTTACTTAAATTATGTTTTCACTGCAAAACTTTAATACCTTGACCTACTGTCGAATATAATAACGTTAACTAAACAGTTAAATATGATAACAAGAATTTTCGTGTTAATTTGGAATTTTTGCTTTCAATTTTCACGCAACAAATTTGGTTATTATTATTTTTAAATTAATTAGTTATTTTTTATCCATAAAAAATAAATAATGATAATCATAACTATTTAATTTACTGAATCTGGAAATTCAAGGCAACATTTCCTTTAGAGTAATTGCAAATATAGTGTACATTCAAAGATTTTTTTTTTTTTTTTCTTGTAATCGGGAAATATTGCATAGCAGAATGTTTCGTATGCAATGCAAATTAAATGTTTGATTTTTCTCTATGGTAATAATTATAAGCTTTTATTCTTCAGAGTTCCTGCGGTATAATAGTATAATAAAATAGCCTCAAGGTATGAATGAACTTTATGAATATTTCCATTCATTGCATATCGCATATGCTTTATTAACAAAGAAAAAAAAAAAAAAAAAAACGATATTTCACTTATTTCCGTGAAATGATATTTAGATAAACAGTTTTGAGTTCAAAAAATAAATGAATGTTGTTTAATAAGGAAAATAAACTGGATCTGTCATCTTTGGATAGAAAAGTAATTTACGGAAAAAGCAATCTGGAGTAAAAACAATTTGCAGTGAATGAATGATATACTGACGCGATTTATTTCCATAACACTTTTTTTAAACTATACTTGCATTGTATTAAGTATAATTTAACACAATGTAAGTATTGTGTTAAATATGGTCAGTATAACTGTAAGTATTATAATGACTTACTTAACACAAGTCATATTTGGTAAGTAATCAACAAATATGACTTTATTGTTATATTTGTTATTTACAACATAACAATAAAGTTATATTGTTGACTCGACTTGTGAAAATATTATATTTTCACGTATATATTTTAAACGTGAAAATATAATAAACGTTTATTATATTTTGACGTTTAAAATATAATAAATAGTGTTAAATATATATATATATATTTAAATAGCTGCGAATCCCTTATCGAAGAATTGAAACTTTAAACAAATTTATCAGTTAACAACTATAATTTTTACTCGCGTTCATTTTAATTAAATTTTTAAAAATGCATTATTGATTGACGCAAGATAAAAAAAGATTTTAGATATAATTTCAAAAAAATTTTCACTGTTTTGTTATGAATATACTCGTAAAAATATGAACGTCGTTGATTACCGAAAGAAGATAACACTTTTAATTGAATTTAAAATGATATTTTAGAGTATTGTTATGTTTGTGATTAAGTTTTTATAGCTCCAGTGCTTATTTCGTTTATTTGAAGCAAGGAATAATCACTTTTACTTGTTATTCCAAACCAAATACCCCCCTCCCCACCACACACACACACCATCTACACACTTGCTTAAAACAGGTTTGTTTATTTATTTATTTATTTATTTATTCTGATATTAACGAACAGGTGATTTAGAAGTACTGCAAATTTATAAAGTTAAAAACTAAAAATGAATAAAAATAATAAATGTAAATTGAAGCATGTTTATTAGAGTTTACACATTATAAAATGGAATTTGCAAAATTTTAGATATCAAACATGTCTTACGATCTTTATATTTTTGGAAGAACATTTCTATCTCTAATCTTCAGTAATTTTCTTTTGCAAATTCATAATTTCGGTGTTGGAAAAATTATTATTCAAAAACTGTGGTAGAGGAAAATAAAGAATCGTTAGACTAATCACTATAAAATATTAAAATTGTCACTAAATTTCATTTTAAGATTAAATATTTAGTAAATATAAATCTTTATTATTTTATATATATATAATATTTTTTAACGTTTGATAACATAACGGGTGTGAACATATGCTGCAAATATTCTAAATTTTTTCTAAAATATGAGTAGGTGAATTAGTAATATTATGAGACAAGTTTTCACGGTATTTAAAGTTTAAAAGAACTCTTCTATCCCTGTTCTCCAACAATAGTTTTATTTTCTAAATGTATAGATTAATTTATGAGTAAAATTATTATGGTTATTAAATAGCATCATTTCAATGTACCCTTCAAAATGACGATGATGAATTTTATTAAAAACACGCATGAATTTAATACACATAGTATTCTTATTTTTTAATCGTATTAAAAAAATAAATTTCCATTACTTCACACATTAAAAAGTGTATACAAATCTATTTTATTTTATTTATTTTTCAATATAATAAATTAGGTCTTTCCAGAATTCAACTAGTATCAGAATGACTGAAAGTTAATGTTTTGTTCCTTGGCTTTTAGCATATACAGCTATATAACTACAGAAAATCTACTACACATAATCATTGATCTTAATAATTTGTGAAAGAAAAAAAAAAAGAGAAAAGAATAATTATTTCGAATAAAAAGTCGTTTTGACTTTCGTTATTTCTGATTTCAGTTTAAAAAAGTTAATTATGTGTTAATGACTCATTTCTGTTTTGTTTCGTGTCTCTGAAACAGTTACAGGACGGTAAACTTAAACCCTTGGTTAGTCTTGTATGGTTATTTTCAAGGAACAATAATTATATAGAACGTACCTTCTCAACAGGGTTCAAATGCTCGAAATTTATTGGAAAATAATTGCTACAAATATATGAAGCAAAAAATTCCCTACATAATATTTTAATTTTGTGTACTAGATTGTATTTCACACATTATAAAAGGAAAAAAGAAGTTTAATTGTAGTTACTAAAAACTTTTAACGTAATTTTCTGAAATGGCTTTAAAGCCAGTATAAGATGCGGTATTTTTAAATAAAACATATAAAAATTAACCATATTTTTATACTTGTGCTGAACAGTTGAAAGTAGGTTTTTAACTATTTTTGACAAGTTTAGTATTTTCGCTTTTCTTAATAACAGTATTTGAAAAGTAGAAATATGAATTCTTGTGCATTATCTAAATTGGGTGATACGAATAGTTTTGAAAATTGAATGTTTCCCCACCCTTCCTTTTCTTAAATAGATTGCTGATAAAGTACAAATAATAATAATAATAATAATAATAATAAATTGCAATCAATCTCTGTTTTTAAATTTATAAATTTCGAGCATGTTTAAAACGAACAAAAGCTTTTATTTATGCATACAGTTAGTTTTTTTTTTCTTTTCTTTTCTTTATTCAATTTAAATTTTGTATCTTGATTATTAGTATATTCCTGTATCTTGTATATAAAATTATTAAGCCGAGAATTACAAATAGAGTGATTATGTTTATTGCATAAATTTTCTAATTTTATCAGTGATACTTACATTTCATCGAATCGTGTATTTTCATCTATTTATATTAGATAGTCATATTAGGTTACTATAATTTCTAAATCTGATTACAAGTCTGAAAACTGAACACTAATTTGAGTACCAACTTCTTAAAAATGATTAAAACTTTAATTTTACAAAATAGGCTGAGAAATATAAATGTAGTCATGTAGTTATTGTAACAATGTTTTTTATTTTTGAGTGGTTTTGGTTGAATTTTATCGACCACAATAATGTATTGCATTCAGATCTCTTATTTTTATGTTAGATGAACTGCTTACTCAGTCGGATTGCGAGTATTAAAACTGAACTTCAATTTCAATATCAACTTTTAAAACAGGATTAAGCTGGTATGCTTTGGTATCCAAACGAAGGTATGTTAGAGTATTGACTTATTATCATTATATTTTGGGCGTTCGACAGTTTAATGTTTCTATTTACAGGGTTAGAAAAATTATTATTATTATTATTATTTTCATATTTTTTCCATTTTCTAAAGAAATACTGAACGAAATGATCTTGAACCTTAGACATGCAAGGAACATTTACAAACTTTAGTCACGAGTGCAATTAGGGGACAACCCGCAATTTGAAGAAAAACACAATTACTTTGGATTAGCTTGTATCATAAAATGTTAGAAATGACTTGTAACTTTTACACATAATTTCATATACTACTATGGAATTGCACGATTATTTAGTCAGATATATATATATATTTTTTTTTTTTTTTTTTTTTTTCCCCGAAAAGTTAGTAATTTTTTTGGTAAGTTTAAACTTTCATGAGCTTATAACTTTAACATGATTTTATATATTTGTTAAGATTTGTGAGTTCATAAGGAGTTAAAAATAATAATAATAATAATAATAATAATTATAATAATAATAGTTTGCAACGAAGGTGAAATAATTTGTTCTCCAAATTAAATGGGTGGCAGTTGAAAAATCCCTTAAGAAATATACTATGAAGAATATCTAAAATCTTTCTCATTCTTTTTCCAATAATTTGTTTATTTTTTTCTCTATTCAAATGAACTTTTGATATAAGTTGCCCAATATATCTGGCTTTCAACGTATGCAACAAAAAAAAAAAAAATTCTTTCACTCATGCGCAGTAAATATATTTACTACAAATGCTTATATCTCGGCAAAAATTACGCGTGTGCATTTTATGTTTCAAAATAATGATTCTCTAATGTTTTGTCGAATTTACTGAAAGTTTTGTAAAATTTTGTTGAAATCCGTTCTTGTTATAGGCAAAAAACTTACTAAAAAAATTAATATATATATTTAATTAGATCTGTCTAAATAATTAAGCAATAACCCCCCCCCCCCCAAAAAAAAAAAAAAAAAAAAAAAAAAAACGGATAATTATTTCGCATAGTATGTGAAATTCCATGTTAAAGTTACAAGTCATTTGTAGTATTTTATGATACAGGGTAATCCAAAATATTTTTGTTCTTCAATTTGTGGTTGGTCCTCTAACTGCACTCGTGACTAAATCGATAGCGGGAAATATGAGTTTGTAAATGTACTTCTTTACATGTCAAAAGTTCTAAATCATTCCGTTCAGTACTTTTTTAGAAAGGGGGAAAAAAAAGTAAAATAAAATAAGCCAACAATATAAACATGCTAAATCTCTGGAATGAAATATCTTGAAGATACTAGTAGAATGAGTGTAATTGGCATGAAAAAGTTTTCGCTCTATGTGAAAACAATAATATATTTTTTTAAATGGGAAAAGGAGGTGACAAGATTAACAGGGGAAAGCTTACGGACAAAAACATCGGCACCCTCTTGCTTCTTCTCCAAAGACCGTAATTTTGATCCTTCTTAGATATTCGTTAAAGTTTTTATGTCAAAAACGATAGCAGAAATATAAGACAGACATGAATTAATTTAGCTATAGCCTATAAAAAGATTACCTTGATTTTTAGCATCATAAAAATCATAAATTATGCATATTATCTATTTATAACTTTAAATTAATAGCTATACATCATATAATTTTGTTAACGTCATAATGTATTTAAAATGTAAATGGATTTTGATTCTCAGTAACCTTTAATTTATTATTCTGGTTTTAATTTGAGAAATTCAGATGTGGAAACCTTTTTTCCGAGATGCCCTTGAACCGTTTCTAGAGCTAACACCCACACTCCAAGTGGCGATTTTAACAATGCTACAAGATAACATCCTGTTATATATACAGAAGGTGTTTTTGTTTTATTCCCATGGTCCAAAATCAGGTCTGTAGAACTGAAAGGCAAGTACAATGAAGCTTTAAAACTTAACTGTTGCATTACCAGCACAGTGGAATGAAGGAAGTAGTTAATTTTCATAACGGAAGTGGTTATTTTGACAGGTTACAAACCCCCTTATTACTTGCAGACTGAACTTTGTTCATTTCATTGTTCCATGTTCCTTTAACTAAACTCAAATTATAGTAATGAAATTCAAGATATCCTTCTTCAACAATTCTTTTTTCTTTTACCTTTTCCAACTTTGCAAATGCAGAATCATAGTTAGTGGCAGAGTCAGTTTTTTTTAAATCTTTTATGAATAAAATGTGAAACATTTTCAACTATCATTAATATTTTATAATTGCGTAAAATCAAAAATTGTTGATGATATAAGATGCAAGGACCAGAATAAAGGAAAGTATAATAAATGCAAGTAAGGTAAAAGCACCAGTAGTGGATCCTGTACCAATAGTGGACACTTTTAATTTTAAACCTGGAAAATAAGCTTTCTATTCTGTCTGAAGGTTCGACCAATGCTCAGGAAGGAAGTTATGGACCACAACTTCCTTCCTGAGCATTGGTCGAACCTTCAGACAGAATAGAAAGCTTATTTTCCAAGTTTAAATTTAAAAGTGCCCACTACTGGTACAGGGTCAACTACTGGTGCTTTTACCTTATATTTTTCTAAACACTTTTTGGCTGAAAAACTGCATCTTGTAATTGACTTTTTCATGTAGAAAAAAAGTCTATGAAAACAAAAATTTCTCACCTGTTCAGGATGTCACATTGAAATGTTCAAATATCATTTTTTTTAAAAATTCGGAGTTTTCAAATTTATGAAAAGTAAACTTGTAGACTGATTAATATAGGAAATGAATTTTTAACTTATAATATTCCAAATATTGGAAATAAGAAACAACAATTCTGTGATGAAATAAATAAATAAATAAAATTATTTATAAAATGTATAAATGCCCTTAAAAATTGCCGATTGTGTGCCATAAAAAGATCCTTTGCTGAACGAAAAATACCTTTAAATTGTTGCTATGGAAACTAAACATTTTTTAGAAATATTTTTGAAGGTTTTAGTTACTGAAGTTGTTTTTAATCATTTTTTAATCCCTAATATTTTTAGCACAAATGTATTAGAGAGTTATTTAAAACAACGTTCTGGTAATTTTATATTATTGAAGATTTCATTACAAAAATAAAAAATCCACGCTTTTCCTTTATAATTATATTTTATTATTAATATTATTTTTTCATTGAGACTGCCTTGTACATTTGAAATATATTATCAATTATGAGTTATCAATCGTGATTGCCATCAGTTATGAGTTAAAGATTGATCTGATTTTTCTTTCTTTCTTTTTTCTTCCGAAAACCTATTATTATTATTTCTGTAAAAATAAAACCAAAAACGTGAAAATCTGCGACAGGTTTTTCAATGAGAACCATAAGATTATTTTTTTTCTTTTTCGTGTTTCCTTTCACGGCAATCTCACTGAAAGTTACAATATTAATATGTAGAGCAGTTTTCTTTAGTTAAAATAACTTTTTTTTTATCTTTTGTATCTATACACCTATTTGAAAAATACCTGTTAAATTAACTTAAAATAGAAAATGAGGTTAGTCGTAACAGAGCAACTGTTGTCAGTGTAGGTTAATTCGATATTAATTGAATAACCTATTTTGTATTTTATAAAACATTAAAAAGGCAAGATTTGTTTATCCCGAATGAAATTCGTAATCTACCTTAAGCTCTTTTAAGCTTTTGTAATTTAATATACTATTCAAATAGAATATATTTTTGTATTATTTAAAAAATTCTTTTGAAATGAATAACAGATTTTAAAGTGAAATTTAAGACATGAATATCATGTTTACATATCTATTTCTAAAAATATAAATAAATTATTGTTGATTTAAAAATAATTCAGTACATATGTCATTACATTCTCAATTTTAATGAAAAACATGATGTTTTTCCCAAAAGAATTAAAATAAAGAGAAAATGAAACTTTAAATTAAAAATATTTTCTACTCATACAACTATTTGTTTACTCACTCTCATGTCTAAGAATATCATTTTACGGTTTAATTAGATTTTCATTTATTTTTAACTTACTCTTTTATTCACTACTTTGTGGTTGCGGCCTTATTTCTAAAGTTGTAGACTTTCGTTTGTTTGATAATTTAATAAATGGTTCTTATTTAAGAAGTCATATTCTTTATTTTTTATTCGAGATAAATCTAATTTTCTTATTTTTTATGTGTATATAATTCAGAACATTACTCTATGCACGTGTAAAATTATGTTATTGAGTTTTATTTTTTACTTATAGCAAAAAAAAAAAAAAAAAAAAAAAAAAAAAATTACATCTTAAGATTTTAATTATGAAACTAGAAATTACTGTAATTTTGTTATTTGATATGTAGGATGTTTATTATAATGCATTAACTCACACAAATGCCTCCACACAAATATTCTCCCTAACGCTGACCTGCTTAACTTAATAAGCTTCTGTTTATTCTATTTTTATGAATGTTTTTAATGCTGTGTGTAGGTAGATAGACAAATTAAATACTTAATTTAGAACAGTTATTGATATGATACGACACTTAAAATATTTATAGAATGACCAGATTTTGATGAATATCCTTCTAAATGACTGCAAAAACATTGAAGATGTTTATCATAATAATACTGACAGTAATAATAATAATCCTTTATATTTTTTTTGTGTTATTAATTTCAATTTCACTATTTATTTCATTACTAAAATTCTCAATATCTACTATAGCGGAATATAATCAAGTATTAATCTGAATATTTCATTATATATTTTGCTCTATTAACAATCAGAAGGGAAGGTATATAGAGTATTTTTAATTATTAATTAACGTTTTTTTTTTTTTTTTCCAAAAGATTTTGGTAAGTGTAATTATGCCTGCTAACATCATAATTAATATTCCGTAGTATTGTTAGTACTTGCGCTTGTTTTCACACAAGTTTATTTTTAGAGTATTTTTCTTCTTATTTAATTGTGATTACATTTCGCGAAAATTATTCTAAAAATAAAGTGATGCGAAAAAAGAAGCGGTTTCTAACAATGCTATTAATTAGAATATTGGCAGGTATGGTGTAATCCACTAAAATAATTTTGTTGGTATCCACACTGTAAAAAAAAAAAAAAAAAAAAAAAAAAAAACGGAAGCTTTTACAGCAAAATGTGCTGGCATCCATATTGCCAGCACACTCTGCTGTTAAATAAGGCAATTTACAGCGGAAACATCTGCAAAGAAAGACTCTTTTACGGTTGTTTCTACTGTAAATTACTTCTTTCTAACTTCCCCCCCTCCATGCACCCATATTGCCAGCATATTATGCTGTAAATCTACCGTTTTTTTTTTTTTTTTTTCTTTTTTTTTTTTTTTTTACAGTGCATTGTATGATTAAAACTGTTGAAGAATAATCATTGAATGGTTTACTGGTTTAAGCTATTTAATAAGTTATTGAAAATAAGCAACAATATAAAATAGTTATCAGTCAGATTTTGCATCTTTCTAAATAATATTTCAATTACTGGAAATTTCGGCTTTGTACAAATATTGAAATAATAAGTTAAATTGGAGATAGTGTCAAAATTTGAATATTTTACTAATGTTGGTTAATCTCATTTAATAATCTTAACATCTCTTAAACGTAATTAGCTGGTAAATCAATAATAATAGTCTATATTCATGAGAAATATATTTAAGATTAAATACTAGAAGTATAATCTGATAGGAAGTAATTTATCCCCAGCTGTTTAAGCTCTACACCTTGGGGGGGGGGGATAAAAGGTTATTTAATCAGTGTTCGTGGACTCTCTGAATATCTGCTAAAGCTCTTACTCTTACACTCAATCTATAAATTAAAAGCAGGATGTATTTATTCACTTTGCTTTTCACACTCGTTCATATTACTTCACCCTTATTTTAGTTACGTGTCTTCAAGAAATTACATCTTGTGAAAGGTGTTGTGTAAAGCTAAAATATAATCACATTTGAATTAGAGGGTATTGCTACGAGATACTTTATCACAAAATGTTAATTTTATTGTACAATATATGACATCATTTAAAATGTCTTGTATACGGAAGTAAAACTCGTAACGGTAAAACCGCACCATAACACCATAAACTTAACAGTTTTTGCTTAGTTTCACGCCCATACTATTTCTGAAATTAGAAATGGCCAAAAATGAGAAGCAGGATTTTTGAATTAATAGGATTTTCTTTTCTTTCTTTCTTTCTTTTTTTTTTTTTTTTTTTTACATACATTTTACGTGTAGTCGTTATTAAAATTGAAATTTGTAAAAATGAGTTTTCTTATAGCGCACGAGAAACACGTGCACAAAAAAAAAAAAAAAAAAAAAAAAACATTTTTATTTATCTAAAAATCAAATTGTAGGAAAAAGATATCCAAATAATAATGTATTTACTTCTTCCTTCATTGAAAATCTGCATATGAGGTTATTTATTTATTTTTTATTTAACTGCACAGCTTTATTTAACTTAATTTTCTTTTTCTTTCTTTTCTTTCTTTCTTTCTTTTTTTTTTTTTTTTGTACGTACGTATTAACCAAAAGCATCAGCTAATATTTATATATTGTACATTTATATATTGTACATGAATAAAAATAAATAAGGTAATACAATGTATTTCATAGGATCACTTCTATAATATTTATGCATATATATAAATAAATATAAATAATAAATACATATAAAATATAAATTTCGTATTAAATCGAATGACATGCCAGCGAAAAATCGATGGCATGCGATTAATATTTAACTACCAATTTTTTACTATCCTTTACATGGTTTATTTCATTCTCATTCTATCTATCTAAACTTTACTTTGTGAAGAAACTATCGATTTCAATTACTTATTTTATTTTATTTTTTTAAATAAAATTTCTTTCATAGTTTGTACTTGTTACAGCAGCCAATTTAGTTTACTGATTGGTTTTTAAAGCGCAATTTTCAAGGGCAGAAACAATAACTAAGCGGAAATAAAAATATAAAAACGAGTTTAGCAATTATATTATCACGGATGCTACACAACAGAAAATTCTATTACAATTCACTTCAAGTTAATTTAATTCTAATTCAATTCATTCTAATTCAATTCCTAATTCAATTTTCTGTTTAGATTATTTCAGATTTCAAGATCAATGAAACCAATTTCATTGATCATTTTTGCTTTAATATTAGTTTTATGTTACCTTGAAACCCTGTTCCATATTACGGCTGAACATGTATCGATTAAAATGAAAAGGAAAGGAAATACGAGTTTCAATCGATATATTGAATTTAATTTTAAAGATGCATTTGAATAATAATTGAAAAAATAAATAAATTCAGAAACTTCGTCATTGCTTTTTAATAACTCGAGCTTCAATGCCGAGCTTCTTTTTTATTCATTGCAAGGAAGTATTGGATTCGTGAAATTTGTTAGCTTTTTGTTTTTGACGGTTTTATACGTTTTAAGAAGTCATGAACGTGTTTTGAGCATTTTTGGAATGATGTCAGACACTATGTGTATGTGTGAAAAAAAATTTATGGCAGATCTGGATAAAGAAATAATACAATAAATAATAATAATAAAGCAATTTATACCTTGGCATAAATTGCTTTCTTTTAATTTTTCGTGCATATCTGTGAAAAAAGTGGCGCTGCTGTGCTGGGAATTACCCCAATTTACGAAGAAGCTATATCTGAGCTTCTATAACGTATAATTTCACAACATTTATTACATGAAAAAGTCGTAATGAAAAATTATGCTGTTTCAATTTGGGTGCATATCGGTCGACAGGAGAAGCTTTTCCGCTGCAATATTTCCTGTTTTAGAGAAGATAATATCTCAACTTCTTTAGCGTATTAATCCACCAAAATAGATATGTGAGATAATTAATATGAAAAAGAATACCAGCTTAATTAGAATATATATCAGAATATTAGAATATATATTGGAATATATAGAATATATACCACTCGCCCTCAGCGATTTTCTTTATTATTATATACCTAAAATTGCACCAAACTGCAATTTTAACCAATAGATGCTGAATTTATAGAATAGACATAAAATCCTTATATCTATATTTTTGATTTGATTGATTCTTATATCTATTCTATATCTATTCTTGATTTTATTGAATAGATATAAAATCCTTTTTGCAAGAAGCTTTGTTAATTATATTTTTATATATGTTAATCATTAGGAAGCACTGCGTTTATGTCTCTTTGATTGCAAATAAAAAACTGAAACATTGAAAAGCAAACTTAAATTTAATACAAAAGAATTAATCATGGTTATTTTTTATTTTCATTTTATTTTCTATAATTTTCTTGAACATCTAAAGTTTCGTGGTTTTACATTGAATTTATTAAAATGCATTAATGTGCATATTGTATCCAATTATCAATGTTGCTAAATTATTATTTTTATTTTATTATTAAGTTTAGAGTTGTTAAACAATAATGCATAAAAACTGTTTTGAAAAGCTGATCATTCAAAAAGAATTTGGTAACCTTTTGAAGCTATTTTTAAGCAAAATGATTCAGCGACAGTAGAACTACATGTGTGGAATTAAAATGATGTAATTATAAAAATAAAGCTAAAGTAAAATAAATGAAGTTAATATAATTGAAGTAAAATAACAGAATTCAGTGAATGAGTAAAATTATTTAGTACTACATATGACGTCGTTTTTCAATTACGTATTAATATATTGATTGATATGGCATTGATAATACGGTAAGGGACTTCAAAATATAATTAAAAGCAAATTGAGACTTTTCTTAAAGACCGTATCTAGAATATAAAAAGTACAATATATTAAACTCTTATATATGCAAAAGAATTTGTTTCCTAATGATCCAAATATTTCTTAAGCCTCAATTTTCCATTGCAAATTAAAATCATATTTTGTTCCCACCTCACATCAAACAATAAATGTATGAAATACATAAGCCTAAAATTATTCCCCATTATATAAATATAGTCATCTAAAACACTTTTCCTTTGTTATCTAATGTTTACCTTATAGGATTAACTCCCTTTTAATATAAACGGAAGATTTCTGTATTTGCATGCTTCAGTAAAAGCATTTTAAAGGTCAAAGGCATAGATGAAAAAGTCGGAAACAAGATGAAAATCCTAAAACAAAAAACGGAGATCCCTAGATCGTTCAGCCTTGAATCGTAAGGATCACGCTCTAATGCACTCCAATAATTATACCAGTCACTCAAACTCTTTGCATCTCTTGTTATGCTCTCAATATATTCCAGAAAATATCCTTTCAATAACAAGGGTGGATCTCTCTTTCAATTCCGAAATCTTTAAAGCATTGGATAAAGCTTTTCGTCTTTGCCAAGTATTGATATTTCATATTAACTCTCGCTATACTGTTTTATTAATTAGCCGGTTTTGTGCATACACTGTGCTGCCAACGAACTTTTTGTAAAAACTTTGTTGTTGTCTGCATGGATAATCTTTTCTTACATTAATCCTTTTTCTTCAATTTTCATTAAAGTAAAAAGTCTGAAAAGCATCAGTAAAATTTTTGAAATTATATTATCGAAAAGAATCTTTGAGTCGTTGTACCCAAAAACATAAAAAGTTTTGCGTAAGTTTATTTTTCTGAGTTCATGCCTTAAAAAAAGATAAAAGTGCATGGGAACGTAATTTGTTGTATAATGAATAATTGAAGACAACGAAGACTAAATGCTAATTTTCTAGTGTATACTGCCATTCAAGGAATAAAATTTCAGAAAATGCCGGTATTAGACGTTTTAATTTGCAACTATGAATCAGTTATTTGCACTCTGCGTCGCTGGATGGTAATTACTTTTAATTATTAATTTTTTAATCATCACTTTAGTTATTGATTCTAACATTTAATTTCATTAGTAATGAGAAACCTTGCATAGATTATTAGATATTTTTATATATAATATAATTTTATCCTATTTATCATTATATGTAAGACATGTATTTATGATCTAACAGCATTATTAATTCTTATAGTATTCATATTTGAATGTAGTTAATTTTAATTTAAATAGACAATTCTTGTCACAAAAAGGATGATATTCTATGCAGTTCTATGACTTCTGATTTTGTTTACATATATATATTGTCTGTTTACATAATTAATTCTAAAAATATAGATTTGAATATATTATGAAAGCAGCTAGTAATTAATTTTAATTATTATTATTTTTTTTAAATCATAATTTCAGTTATTGCATTTTTAATTTAGTTATTTTAGTGATGACAAAACTTATTTAGACTTTTGTGTGTGGTTTTTTTTTTTTTTTTTTTTTTTATATATAATTTTACTTTTTTTTTATTATACGTATGACATATATTCATGGTATAAAAAAATATTATTAATTCTTATCTATATTTATTTTTGAATGTAGTTAGTTTTATTTTAAATGGACAATTCTTCTTTCATTTGAAGAGATAGTATTCAAGACAGTACGTCTGATTTTGTTTACAAGCTTTTTCTGCTTATAAAATACATTCTAATAATAGATAAAGCTCTAAAATTTTTAAGTTTCAATTCAAATGAATTATATTTTCATAATTACACACATTTTAGCAACAGCCGCGGGAGATGGTATTTAAATGAATTGGTTATCTATCATTATTTCTTTCTTTCTTTCTTTCTTTTTTTTTTTTTTTTTTCTTTTATTAGCTGTGAAATTTATATTTGTGCGCATTGAACGGATGGTTGGATATACAGTTTTCTTATATATTGCTTATGTATAATTATGATAAAAGTGTATATGATATACTCTCTTATGTGAGTCGATATTCGTTGATCTGATATAATGTCTTGTATTTACAAACATAGAAATTATGTATTTGTGCTTATTTTGAAGAGTTTTACGAGGAAGATTAATTTGAAGGCACATCTTGAAACAATTCTTAGAAAATGAGCTGCTTTTAATATAAAGTATTTGAAATATATTACTAATTTAATAAAAAGGTTATTTAAAAAAAAAAAAAAAAAAAAAAAAACCTCGTTTGAGTGATTTAAATTTTATTTACTTTCTGAATTCACACGTAATCTTTCTAATAGAAATAATAATAATAAAATGTATTTATCCTCACCTTTTTCACACTTTTTCAGTCGCTTAAAATATTTTCTTCCTAATTATCTAGTTTCTTTATTTAATTATCACTTGATACGCATATTTTCATTAGAGTACTTATATCTTAGATATGACATATTAAAATATCATACTAAGTCGTAAAAGTCATTTTTAACACCGTTTGTATTATTATTATTATTATTATTATTATTATTATTTTATTTTATTTATTTATTTATTTATTTTTGCAAATGATATGTGGAAAAATAAAATTGATAATCAATTCGATAATCAAACCGCAATTTTCTTTATATGCATTGGTTTTGTGGTGACAAATGTATTCTTACAACTCTTTAAACACGTGTCAAAATGTTATGTTAGCTTAATTTTGTTAAAAGAACTCTACAAAATAACCGAACCAGAACCAATACTGTAAAATATTATTTAAAGTCAAATTTTCTCTCATTTTACTTACTTATTTTTTATTTTTTTTATTATTATTATGTTTGTTTATTTATTTTTTAAATCAAAACTTTATTATAATCAGAGTTGTCAACCCTCCGGATTTTTGGCTACCAATAATTCTTTGTATGCATATATGCTTTATATTTTCAGGAAAATTCTATGTTTAAATAAATCGAAGATAATTTTAAAAGAGTAGTGGTATGAATTAATCTGGAAGGATGTCAGCTTTGATTATAATGTAGACTATGAAAATATTTGAGGAAAAAAAGATTTAATAATGTTCAATTTAGACTATCTTTAATAATAAATTATTTAATTATCTTTTTTATTCTTGTAATACAATTCTGATTGAAATACGACTATGACTGTTCTTATAAGTGACCTATTCTTATAAGTTTAAGCATTCTTCTTTTAACGCCTTTTTTTTTCACTTATATTTATATTTATTTTATTTTGTATATTTTTATATTTCATATATATATATATATATATATTTCTATTTCCTTTTGAAAATATGCAAGATCTGTATATGTATTTTTTTTTTTTTTTTTTTTTTTTTTTAAGTGTGGTAAAATAAAACTAGTGTAAAGAATATGTGTAAGGTAGTTTGATTTTTTAACTTTAGTTATTTTTTATATCGATTTAAAATAAAATTGAATGGAATGACATCTACAAAAAAATATGTTTATTATTTATAATTGTCTCTTGAACAATAATTTGTAATAATTTATTTATATCTAATGTATTAACATTCTTCAGTCATGAATGATTTTCTTATTTTATTTTATTCACACGTTGAAACTTTCAACGTTTAAATTATACCCATTGAAATCAATATAATTTTAGTTTTAAATTATTGAAAAAATCAAGTATTCTATGTCTTTCCTGTATGGGAAGATGAGCATCATTAGTAGATTTTAAAGAAAAAAAACTTTGATTTAATTTTTCATATACAAAATATTTATAAAAGTCTTCCTTTTTATTAATATGTATGTTTTACTCTATCATCTTCTTAGGACTTAAATACATTCATTATTTCATGGGCTATTTTTTAACAATTTTTCTCAGTTTATTCTATCTTTTTCGTTTGTATTTTGCTTATTAATTCTACATAAGTTTATTAATTTTGCATTTCAATCTAAATTTGTCAATACGTCATTACAGTACTGTATTTTAGTTTTAATACTAAGAAACCTCCGTCCGTCCCCCCTTCACACTTTTTCTTTTTTCTTTTTTTTTTTTTTTTTTTCTTTTTTAACCGTCGTGTTACTCAAAAAGATATTTTCTAAGTAAATAATTGTTATTGATTTCTATTATTTAAAAGGAAAAAATTATAAAAAGAAAGTTTTTTTTTTTTTTTTTATGTATGTGCTTTTTAGCACTGTGTGCATTTTAGTACATTAACTTGAGTAACTACTTAAAAATAAGAGTTGTACAGGTCGGTATCATGTAGAATATGTTTAATATAGTCAATATTTACCTTAAAGCATGTTTGTATTATGCCTAGTGGATACTCTTTTTACATGCATCTTTATTTTATTTATCTTAAAATTGTGACCTTTAGTGTACATTATATAAATATATGTCATATATGGTACGTTTACGTTAACCAGTAAATAACCATCTATGTATAATTTAAAGAATTAAGTTTCAGCTGGTTGCTTTTTCCCACGTTTAGTCTTTTCGTGCGTTCTGTAAATATGGTTAACCATGAATTTGCTCCAGAACTCTACTTTTGCCATATACATTTTGATTTTTTTTTTAAATGACCATCTTTGTGATAACAAAAACGAGTTATTCAACGAACTCTATAGTTAGTTTCAGGCAATAATAATTTAGTTATTTTTACTCACTGAACAAAGCTGAACACTTACTTTTTTTACGCTAATAGTTAGCATAATTATTGATAATATCACATTTATAACAGGTCTACTGCAACTATCATCTTAATCTAGTTGTAACTGTTCTAAACGTGTCAAGATTATCAAACAATGTATCGGCCTAGTAATTTTCCGTTATAGTATACTGAACTCCACTGTTCTGCATCATCTTCTCCATTTAACTGATGATTATATTCAACAAGACATTTTATCTGTTATATATTTTCGGTTTATGCACCTGTGAATATTGCTGAGTGTATAATAGAGTTTTTTGTATATATGCTGATTCAGTCATTTTACTTAGTAACTTTGTCAAGGTTTGTTCGCAAGAAAATTGAACATCAAAATTCGGATACATCACTTAATTATAAACGATCAGTTATACATTATCGTAAGGCAAATTAAGAAATTAGGACACATGTCAAAGTATTTGATATTCTGTCTAAAACAAACCATTTCAGGTAGAGTAATTAGTCATATCTTAAATGTTATCACTTTTTGCAGCTAATTTAATCGTGAGTTTTTTCTTTTTTTTTTTTTCTCTTTCCTGTTATATACTTAAATAAAATTTTTAACAGGAACATCTCTTAAATGAATTGACATTCTAAATACTGTTTCATTTTTAAGTATGCATGTTACGTGTGGATTTCTAGAATACATTATTTGGGCAATTTCTTTTTGTTCTTTCTTTCCAAGATTACGAATTCATCTTAAATTAGCTAAAAGGTGATATGTCGTATTTTTTATGTTTCAAGAAAGACGAACTATTATACTCATTCTAAATACACATAATCAATTTTATAAAAACCGTCGTCGTAATAAAAAAGTAACGCAACGGTAAATTTTGAATATTAAAAATTATTGCAAGTTAACTTTTCACATAATAAATACAGCTTAAACTTTTGTAAAATCATTTTTATTTGTTTCTGTATCGGTTAACAAACTTTGTTTAAGACACATTTTTTCCCGGATACAATTTACCTTCTAACTTATTTGTAGTCAAAACAATATTATTTTTTAATTAAAGTACTTACGATATAAAATGTATATTTGAGGCTATTGTCATATATTTTACAAAGATATAGCGGGAAAAACTGCTACCGTTAAGTTTACTTTTCATGGTAGATTCATTTGGTAAAGATGTTGATTTAATTCAAACGTGACTCTACTTCTAGCTATATCAATAAAATGGTTAAAAAAAGGTTTGTTGTATTCTAGCAGAAAAAAGATATTATTATTTACTCAAATTAAATTATTAATACAATTTTTTTTTTTTTTGCTCATTTTTATTAATTGATGTTTCAAAGTAATAATCGGTCATTACATTACATGTTGACGAAAGTAAAATTTACAACAAGTTAAGCCAATTATTTTACTTATAATCACATTAAATCTTCATATTGAAAATTCTTTTTTTATCTTATAATAATATAGTATGTTCATAAATCATGAAAAGTATCTTACATATTAAATTTGAAATAATTTCTAATTGTTTCTTTTCCATAATAGTACATTGAAAAAAACTGTACACTGAAAACAACCTTATATTTGTGCCATTTTCAAGGCGGTCAGAGGGTTTTAATTTGTTGCTGATTATAGTTGGAGGATCAACAGGCGGCGGTATATAGCTATATGTGTATATAGCAGAAATTATTATTATTATTTTTTTTTTTTTTGAAGTTTAAGAAAGAGAAGACCACATTTAAATGTACATCAGCAATGATGATATAATTATAAAACATGTTTCTTCTATAAATATTCCATTACAACACACACACACATATATATATATATATTATGAAAATCTTATATAATGTTCTTTTATAATGTACATATATAGAAAATGATTAAATCCATAATTTTAAAGATGTAGACTCTCTTCCCTATCGAAATAACACATTTGTGAGATTTTAAAGAAACAGCTTAAAATAAATTACATACTATTCATCTCTTTCGTTATTGTAAGAAGGTTCATACACGTGCACTCACACAAATGTTGAAAGTTTCTTTGGGTCATAGCAAAAACTTGTCTGTTTCACCGACTAAGGACGACCGGTCAGAAAGTTGTTGACCGGTTTGTTCAATCCATGGTTTATTGTAAAAAGTATCATAAGGAAATGTGTGAAAACACACTCTAGAAGAATGTTTGGTTAATGTTATATATATTTTTAAGTATTTCTATTTAATATTTTATACTCGGAGTCACATTAGATTTTAGTATCAGAGAAAAAAATATTCTTTTCACCCCATAATTTATTTACATTTTGGAAATTAATATATGTATATATATATTAATTTTTTTGTCTGATACGCTATATAAATATACCACTTCATGAAGTAGGATCCAAATTCCAGGACCTTCTTTCATTTATGTATTCTAATTGTCTAGAAAACTTTTAAAATAATAGAAAAATGTATAAATGGATGCAGAAATGTATACATTTTATACCTTTTAAATACCTAATCATACACTTTCAGAAACGCACTTTCTATTTTTTCCTATAAATGCATATTGACGATGAAAATATTTATACATATGTATTAGGTACCGACCTTTTTTAAAAAAAAAAAATTCTTTTTTTTTTTTTTTAAGAAAAAGTACTTTAAAATTTAATTTACCATATACTTAATGGTCTTTTAAAATTAGATTTTTTTTTCCTAATACGCTCTGTAACAGATATTTGAGAACTCTTTGTTTAGTTATTCAAAATTTTGTAAATTACATAAGTTAAGACTATCATTAACCATTCAAATTTTTATTTTAAACAACTACCCAGAAAAAAAAATATAATATACAGATCCATTAATGGTTAATGAATAATAGTTTTGAAATAAAAACAGTAATCTGAGGTGATGCACGTAATGATGGAGTTTATTTAGTTCAATCTAGATTATGTTTATCATTACAAGGCATTCATGAACATTTTGTACATATATAATTACTAATGCATATTAAATAAAATAAACATTAAAGTTACCTACTTCATTTTTGCACGTTGTTAATTATCTTTAAATTTTTAACATTTTTATTTCTTTTCTTTCACAGCGATCTCTCCGGTCTTCATTTACTGAAAACTGTTCTTCTGCAGAAGATACGCCTGTCGTTAAAATCAACACGATGTCGTCAGGTACAGTTCAGAGCAGTGGAACAAATGGTTTCAAAGAGAGTTTAAGGTTTTTTCAAAGTCAAGTTGAAAAAGCAAATGTTCCTCGCACAAATAATCCTGCACTCATCTCAAGAAAACCACAAATCAGTGATAAAAAGCCACAAAATGGATTAAGTGTTCCACCTAAAGGAAATTTAAGGACTACAAATCAAGTGCCTAGTGTCGATAACATACTTAGTAATGTTAAAACGCTCTGTGCAACACGGAACGGAAGAGTTGTTAGTGATTCTAGTTCGACATTCCCCACTGTTCACCGGAATGTTAATGATAATAAAACACAATCTGATATTGTTCCTCTTGTCTTCCAAACATCTGACTCTCAAAAAAGTGAAGGCGTAACACGATCTGAACAAGTTTCAGCTTCAGATACAAACGCATCTTTCAATCGAATAAAGCGGCCATCCCTTTTAAGCAACTTTAATCCTACTTTCGAACCAGAAGAATCCGAGCAGCAAACTAAAAGTGTTTTAAATGAAAAGACTGTGACTGTCAACAATAATTCGTATAGTGGCCATTATTCTCATACTGTATATGATTCAAAGAAAACTGTTGTAAATGATACTAAAATAGAAACATTTGCTACTGACTTTCAGCAAAAGCTTAATTTTGAAAATATAAATGTCACTTCTTGTTTAAAATCAATAAATAGTTGGTCTAATGATCAAAATTCTGGGAGAAAAATTGAGAATGAGTCCGTAAGTCATGAAGTTAGGAAAACCACTGACGACAAGCTTTCTCTTACTGTTTCCACTAACAGAACATTTGGCAAGTGTAAAGAAGAACTTTTACTAATGGATCTGAACAAAGCTTCCTTAAAAGACATTCAAACTAAAGTTCAAGACGTGTTGAATGATAATACTGAAATTGAAATTACTGAAAGTGCTAAGAATTCTGTTTCAACTACACCTGATGATACTAAAAAGGATGACGACGAAAGTATATCTGAGAAACAGTCAGATTCTTTTGAATCGGATTATGACTCTCAAGATTTTATCGTTCACAAAGCTAGTTTTCCCGAGGACTACTTAGAAGCAATATCTGAGGATAATTACAGCTCTGTAAATGAAGATTATGAAGTGGAGCATCCTGAGGAACAAATTAATGCTCCGGACATACCTTCACCAGATTATGTGAGTGATGAAGAAGAATATCAAGTTCAGCATGAGGAAGATGACGCTCAATATGAAGATGTAGACTTTATCGATAATTCAGCTCAATACATGAACGATCCTAGGCGCTATATGTATTATCCAGACGACAAAGAGCTTGAAGTAATACCTGAAGAAGATGAAGATGATATTGAAGAATATGAGGAAATGTATAGTCACGAAGAAACCTACAAACCAGGTAAGACAAAATTTCAATATTTTATTTGATACGTTAACAATTTAATAGATATGTGGACTGTGTTTCTCCCAAATGTTCATCCGATTTCTTGGCTGAGCTCAGCTTGTTCATTGAATGAAACTGTTCAGAAGGATGATTTTTACTCTAGTCCTAATTCATTATACCTAGGATTACTCAGGTTGATTGTTGTAGGTTAATATAAATCACAGAATTCCGAAAGCCCTCATTAAATCAGACGACTTTGTTTAATGTAAAGTTATAACATTAAGGTTGTTGTTTGAAATAACTGAGTCATGAATAATAAGAAAGCACCACAGAACTGGCGATTTAAAGTAATTAGTACAAAACTTTGAATAAACACCATAAAATTCAAGAAACTCGCAACAACTGTTTCGGATCGAAAAGACACACGACCCTTCGTCAGACGAACAAAGTAGGCATGTGTGCTGTAGTCAAAGTGGCATGATATTAGAGTGCTTTTAAAAAAAATAAATACATAAATAAATAACACAAGAACTATGAGATCCTCATCTTGTTCTGCTCGTCCACTAAACATACAGAATATAATATATCAGAAATGTTTGTATCTTCATCGCAATAGTCTATCCTTCCAGTTCAAAAAGAAAAAAAAATCTTACAATCTACAAATTTAAACTACATGTACAAACACAACATTCTAAATAAAGAACTGGTGTCAAACGAATATGAAATATCCCTACACCAAACAAGATTGAATGAACTTATGAATTAAATCTTTACACACAATATGGCTTACTTTAAACTTTTTTTTTTTTATATATATATAAAATGTACGTGAAGTACAAAATAATATTATTAACTACAATATTTCAGTACTACAAAGCTTTTGTTTTTCCGTGATCATACAGTGAGTTCTTTCAGCAAAGACACGTATCTTTCAACATTCGGAAAATAAAATAGTTATCTCGTGCGCTGTTAATTACGCGATTTACATTAATTTCATTTTACTTCAAAAGTTATAAAAAGTTTTATGAAATTTAACTCATATCCTTTAAGTCATATCAAAATTAAAGTATTTAAATAATACTCTTTCTGATACATTCAAAAACTATTAGTATAATTTTTATGTTCTAGATATAAAATTAATTAGGTCACCAAACTAACAAATTCTAACGTTAAGTATTGTTTATAGATTATTATTTATTCAGCATTGTGTTTAGTTCTATTTACTGAGTCTGAGCTTTGTGAATTTACTACTTTTATGAACAATATATTATCTAAAAACTTTTTGTTTAAACTTGCTTTACTTAGAACTCGCATTAGAAAAATTCTGTTTTAATAATGGAACATTATTTTGAAAATTCAATCTGATACATATTTCTTTTTATGGGTATTAGTCAAACCTATCAACTTTTTAATTTATTCCATATCATTGTAAGTGCTCGACTTTTCTTGGCGCCCTTTTCTTTATATAGTAATCTCCGGTATGCAATTATGATTATATAAGAAGAAAATCACCTTAAAAAGTGGAATGAAAAGAAGGCGGGTACAAACAATGCTACGGAATAAATTTAATGTTGGTCTAAGTACACAATTGTCTATCCTAATTTTATGGTTAATTTAATTCTCTACATATAAATATGATACTTTCTTTTATCACTTCATTTGGAAAAGATTTTTTATCGTAAAATATGCTGGAAGTAATGAGTTCTGCTACATAAACATAGGCTTGTCGAATGTCAATCTATTAGCTTTAAATTTACTCTCATTTGACTGATGACAAAACAGTCATGCATTCTTGCCATGATACACAATTTAATCCTCCTTCAAATCTTCGTGTCTGGGGTGTTTTCTATCCTTTATTTGGAATAAAAGAATGGATTAAAAATAATCCAAAGATGACACACATTTTGCAAGTCAGTTAATAAGTGCAAATCTGTCATTACCTTTTCGTCTCATAGAAAACAAATAATTCTTTCGTAGTTATCATTTTCATAATAGTGTTTGATATTTATTTGCAATTCATTAATGTCAGTGGCTCTGTTAATGAGAATGAAAAGGTTCTTTGTTCAAAAGGGATTATTCTTTTGATTTCGATACTTGAAGTTTGTTTACTTAATAGACCATGCATTTGAACTCGGTAATAATATTTGAATCTCTTTTAAACAATGGCCATGCTTCATGATAAATTCTTATATTTATTAAAGAATCAACTTTTTAGAGAAGGAAAATTTAATTTCAAGGATGTAGTTCGATTAATGTCGTATTTTAAAGTAAAACAAAGAAAAAAAAATTTTTTTTTCAATAATATTTTAATAGAGTGATGCTTTTCAGAATCAGATTCAGTTATACTTCGCATTAAGTTAAACATTCTGTTTAAATAAGAATTTGAAGTTTAATAAGTATCAAACTTATTTACATCTTATTACAATGAAATTAATTTAAAAAAAAAAAATGTTTACAGTTGGTTACTCGTTCGGAGGCATTTCATTTTGTATTAAACATTTCATGTTGTTCAAATACACAATTTTGTTAGATTTATAAGTGACAGAATAATTAATATATTGATAGAATAATTACAATATAGTAGTGTGTTTTCATTTTTTAGTCAAGCGATTTCCCTAAATTATTGGGCGCATTAAATTTTTTATTATACTCATTAACTTCTACTTTCATTCAAGATTCTTCTTACAGATTTTAGTAAAAAAAAAGGCCGCTTTTTTTTTTTTTTTTCCTGTAAACATAGCCTCCTAAACTAGATGCCTGTCGCGTAGCTCAGAAACTTGGCAACAGTTGAAGCGGTAGACAGCGCCACCTGGTACAGCTTGCGCGACTTTTTTATTCAGCTGTCACCAATAATTTTAAGATGTGATATATGATATATATAATTCACGTTTCTTCGATTCTATTCGCTTTTTATGTATATCATATCCCACTTTAAAAAAATTTTTGGTGGCTGTTGAATAAGAAAGTCGCGCAATCTGCACCAGGTGGCGCTGTCTACCGCTTCAACTGTTGCCAAGTTTCTGAGCCACACGTCAGGCATCAAGTTTAGGAGGCTATGCTGTAAATGTAAAACCCATTAAAAAATAAGGTCTTCTTTTTCACTGAAAACTTAAAACAGTTAAAGGAAGAAAAATGGCGATTTTATTTTTCATTCTGATCAATAAATAAGTTAAAATCATTTTAATATTATTATTACTAGCGACAGAGCAATTATTATTTTTGTTTGCTGAAAATGTACTTTCTCAAAAATTACAGATACTTTTAAATTTTTATGCATATTTCAACTTTTACTCAAGTCGTTTGTAATGAATGATTGAAATGTAAAAAATAGATAAATATATCAATAACTCATTTCATTGAGCTGAAAATGAAACAGTGGTATCGGATATTGCGATCGATTAAATACGCTTTAATAAAACATAATATAAGGTAAAGACTGAATGATCATTATTTTATCTTTTAATCAAGAACAATAAATGCATCCACAAAGACGTTCTTGTGTTACATTTGTTTATGAAATAATTTATTATTATTATTATTATTATTATTATTATTAAATGTTAATTATCATATTTAATTGCTTCATTTCTTTTTCCTTTAGCTTATACATGGAAAGCAGTTTCCCTTGCAAAATATTAAAATAAGCTAGATAAAATATTATAATAAGCCTTATATTTCAGTAGGATGAAAATGGTGATAAAAACGCATTTGATTCTCCAAGCCGTATTTTATTGCTTCAGACAATGACGTCTGCTGCTTTGACAGTAAAACTTGTCATATTTTATTGTAGCAACGAAGTATGATCATAACTTAAAGGGGGGGAGGGGATACAGGTGCGTTTATTCGAGTCACAAGGTCAATTGAATATGGCAGGATTAAGTTTTTTATTTTTCTTTTAGATATAAGCCTATTTTCAAGCGCTGTAAAATATTAGTTAATTGCATATGTAAATTTCCACTTAAAATTCAAATTATTTAACTAAGATTTTTAACGAAGGTTACCAAATATGGATTTGTTTCGACTGTGACTGTGTTTTTAAATAATGTATTGTGAGCTTAGTTTCTGAATTCTTTTCCCCTTGAAAATTTTTACTCATGTCTATACAAGAAATATTAGCATAAATATTTTAAAAAATAAATAAATAAATAGATCTCGTACATAAGACTTTTCAGATTCTCTTTTAGAATATTTTAAAATTATATCATTGTGTTTATGGGATAAAATCAAAATTTGAGATTTTACATAATTATGACCAGAATAAAATTGGATTTAAGTCCATTTTTAGCAACTCTACTCATCCATAGGGGGGAAAAATAAAATAAAATTATTTTTTGTTTTAATCTGAAGATATAATTTTGGTTGAAATGATTTTAAAATAACTTTACAAATCATTTACAAAAGATATATTTGCATTTTATAGAATATTTTAAAATCATATGATTCCTAGTGAGATAATAATCGAAGTTTGTACTGTTACAATATTCGGAGGCGATTTTAACAACAATTATTCTGGATTTTCTTTTCTATTCACAACTTTACGACACTCGCTCAGACGAATTCTTCTGTAAGAGAACTTTTTCTTTTCCTTCGGTTCTTTTACTTTTATTTTGTTTTTTGCTTGTGCCATATGAGTACGTTTTCCGATGCAAGTCGTAAACAAACGGGAATAAATTTACTACGGAAAGGGCTTAACTTGTGAGGCCACACTACCACTAACGATAATATATAAATATTTATTTTTTCCTCTTATCCCTGTTTTGATAAAATCACACAGCACACTGATGCATGCGTACAGAACTAAACCGACTCAAACAGGAAAACAAACAGTATGTTGAATTTCATGAATCATGTTTAATAATAAAAAAAAAAGTATATATAATTTAATAAACTGAAAAAAAAAAAAAAAAAAAAAAAAAAAACGTTTGGAATCTATTTAAAGAATTCATCCAAAAATATTTTTTAATATCTTTTTTTTTTTTATATTTTCACGCATGTTTGCTTATTTAATTTAAGTTTTATGTAACAAGAACAAACCTGCCTATAAAATCTACATCATCATACATATCACAATTGAGTATTATAATGCAAAATTAATTTCAAACTTAGAGTTTTCGTTTTATCATAATGGTTGATAACTGTAAACACATATAAATGCAAACCTTAATATTAAATTTTAATTCAGTAAAATAATAATAATAAATAAACAAAATAATAATAAGTAAATAAATAAAAAAATAAAACTGAGAATTAAAGTTATTCATCGCAATACATGCAACTCTAAAAAAATAATAATAAAAAAAAATAATAATAATAAAATAACAACAAATTACTTATTTTTAGTCATTTTAAAATAAATACATGTATGAAAGAATAATGTGCCCTTTTATTAACATTGTAGATCTTTCCTGCAGGTCACATTCTTCAGCAAGTTAAAAAATGAAAAGAAAACTTCCTCATATCTTTCTCATTTGCGAGCGTGAATCTTCAAAACATACTTTTTTTTTTTTCATGGATGTTTCAGCTAAATAAAAATTTGCTTTAACAAAGCAAAAACTGAATTACTCATAAAACCTCAATAGCATAATATTTGTTTAGATCGTTTTTGAAGATAGGAAAAGCGAAAATGGTTTTTATAAAGTTTGAAAGAACAGATGTAATGTTCAACAAACCTAATGTTCGCAAGTTTTGTTTTTACAGTAATTTTAAATATATTCCGTGTTTTAATTACTCATTTTATAACTTTTTTTTTTTTTTTTTCTCGGACTCTGATTTTTTTAATTGCATTAATTAAAAAAAAAAAAAAAAAAAAAAAAAAAAAGGCATTAACATCGCAATTGCTAATAAATATTTCATGTAAAAGTTTTATTTTGTTTTTATTTATTTTGTTACTATTTTTTACACAAATTATCAAGCATTCACTTAAAATATCTTATGATTAACATATATAGCAAACGATTTCTTTAAATTATTTATATAGGTTATTACGTTTTCAGGTCCTTTTATTGGTTAATGTTAGTTTTTCATTGTTAACTTTACTGCAATTATTTTGGTGGACATTTTATTATTATTTAAAGGTTACATAATTTTGCCCTATTGCATTTTTTTTTTTTTTTTTTTTTTTTTGTATGAATTGTATTTGAAAGAATAAGAATTGGTAAAACGTATGATAAGTTAAAAATTCTTTATACAGATCGTACAGATTTTATTCATCTCCATTTTAATGGACCCTATAGGTTTTTTAGATTTAAGGTTAAATCACCTATTGTTTTCCACCCAACTGATTTCTCCTTCTGCATTTCCCTATGAATTTCCTCATACAATACAAGCATTTCTCTACAGAATAGATGCACGTAAAATCAGTCGGGGCCTCCATATTCCCACCTAAATTGTACTACTGGAGGGTTACCGAAACGGGGGAGCCATCTCCTCCGTGGAGGATCAAAATTGTGATGACACGTCTCCGAACCATCCTGAAGGATAAGTCCCAGACCGTCGCCAATTGCCCAAAATGTACCACAAATGTGACGTAAAAAAAAAAAAAAAAAAAAAAAAAAACCACTCAACAGAATATAAATATTTCCCCATAGAATACAAATATAAATACGATAATGTTTCCCTTTTAGCTGCAGTGGTCACGTGAGAGGAGCTCTCTTGACGTTTCATCGATAAAGTCCATTTAATGGACTGGGGATCACCGACGTGGGGTAGCGATCCCTTCCGTGGAGGATAAAAATTGCGATGCCATGTCTCCGGACCACCCATAGGAGTGTGTCTCAGACCGTCGCCAATAGCCCATAGCGTAGCACAAGTGTAACGTAAAAAGCACTTACTCCCCTTCCCCATTCAATGGATCTTTATCACCTTAAATATATAGAGTCGGCAGCAAAATTATTGAAGCGCTAGCAACAATTCGTATTTAAAAGGTGTGCACCTAATACTGTTTTGTTAAGTAAATATTTGCCGTGTCATGATCTTACTCTTTATGCTGTCCATAAAAAAGTAAGTTGATGATAAAAATTAGCGATCAAACTAAAAAAATTTATATATATGAAAAATGTGGATATTTGCTTCAATAATTTTGCTGCGGACAGTACATCCCAAACTTATTTCCAAAATTAAACAATGTCCACTGTCCACCCATTTCCCCCAAAACAAGATTTTTTTTTTTTTTTTTTTTAGCATTTTTATGGAAATAAATTACAAATATAATAAATATACTTCCCTATCAGTCATTAAAATTATGTTTATTATTATTAAAAATTACCAGGTGAACTATGGATATTGGCGACGATCTGTGAGTTCCCATTCAACTGAAATGTAGCTTTGGAGACACATTATCAGAAAATTGATCTTCTATGTACAGGACAGCTTCCTAACTTTGATGATTCAAATACTAGCGGGTGAAATCGAGCGCATTGACGATGCAAAAGAGACTAACGAAGTTTAGACGCAGCTACATCCTTGGTTTCTTTCACGGACCCTCGCAAAAATAGGACCATACTCCAAAGAGGCATAACTATCCGCAGTACTCGCCTTAGTTATTACTCCTCCTTTTTCGGTAAACTATTGAGAACCGAGTTAACTAACTAGTCCACTGAAAGAGTCTATTTTAGAAATTTGATAAATTTAGATCTCCTGAAATCTTGGACGAATGAAATAAGAGGAGTTGGCATACGGCGTATCAGCATGCAGGTAAATGAAGTTAACTGTTATCTACTCAAAGTGGCTGCTGCAATAGCAGGGCTACTGTAATGGCCTTATTCACCAAACCAGTGCTAACCTATGTTTCACACAAAACTTGTGTTAGAGCTAACATTCCCTTAACCCTGGATTAGAAAGATTTCGTATTCACCAAACGTGGATTAGTCGACCTAGTTATCTGGAGAACTTTGTAAGAGTCTCGTTGATTGGTCAATAAGAAAGCAATGCATTTAAAAAAGTAAATGTTTTTTCGTTGTAACTGTAATATGCTCATGTAACACCAGAGTTAACCCTCCAATTTCGGAGAAAAGGGGCCCTCCGGGGCCGAGTGGATATGTCACCACACTGCTAATCGCCTTCGAGCGTAGGAGAGCGGGTTCGATTCCCGCGCTGGCCCTGGGTGTTTTCTCCAATTCTTCGTATTGTAATTCTGTCATGTGCTATCTGTCGTTATCTGACGAAGATTTACAAGCGGACTATAAGTCAAGCATACAAATCTGATGTATATGTTATGTTCGGAGAAAAGAAGGTTAAATCGAATGTTAAATCGCTGATTTTGTGAATACCGATTTTGAGATAACATAGCATAGCATATTCCCGGGTTAACCCTAGTGTTGAAAATTTTGTGAATAAGGCTGTTAGAGCCTTATTGAGTCTACCAAAACATTAGCTGGTGCTGTGTTTAATGGCTTTTGGCGGTTACGATTTTGACTTCATGTTTTTCCAAACAGGTCATCCTCTCTTATATCATTCCTCCAATTCTGAAATATTAATATTTTATTAGTTGACTGCTTGTATTGACGCTTTACAAGAGCAGAATGAGCTATTGACGACGGCTATGAGTCATTACTAACGGCCATATTCACCAGTGACTTCAACTCCCGGTTCAACGCAAAAATTTGAAAAGTGTCTAAAGGCAGGGTTTAGCTATCTAAAATAATCTCACCGGCTTCTTCTGCCATCTAGCGACGAAGATTTTATAGAATCTTTGGTTATTTTCCGATAAAATGTCTGAAAGTAACAATGCCACTAGATGGCATTAAGCAACGCATCAAATATTGCTGAAAAGTTTACCCTGACTTTATGCGCTTTTCAAGTTTTCGTGTTTTACCGGGATTCGAAGTTATTGGTGAATACAGCCGTAAGAGGGTTTGGAGACATGCTATCCTAGTACTGATTCTCCATCAAAGCGATTGTTAACTTTTGAACCTCATCGAATATATATTTTAACGGTAGAATGTTTAAAGTTATAAATCAAAACGACACATAAGAAAATTTAGAGTTAAAGCTTTTATGACTTTGGATCATTTGATTAAAGATGCAAGAGACATTAAAAATCGTATAATCTGAATATTTTTACATCATAACGTTTAATGAAACACCGGATGTAGAGCACCGTAATTGCGACTTCGCCTGGCGCACCTCAACAATGACACAATAGCAGGTTATCGACACAACTCTGGCCATATCGTCATTGTCGCAGTGGGCCTTATTGGGCCAAGTTCTTTATTGTGGAAAACGCGTAGTGCTATTCTTAATCCTGTTCTTTGATTCAAAGATTACGTCAGTGTCTTGTCCCGCTTGTTTTAGCCGCGGCATTCTGTTTGCAACAATAGCTTTGGTCAGCTGGACGTCCTAGTCATGTCGAAAGTAAAGAAACTGATGGGATACTTTTCAAATGGTGAGCTATATTGGATAATCTTAAAATGTAGTTTGTTTTTTCTTCGTTTGACAAGCATGATTTGGGAATTTAATTATTTACTTATTATGTTTATTTGTTTATTTCGATTTAATCTAAATATTTTTAGTCCTTTTGTATTATTTATTTTTCATAACTTGTTTTGATCTTTGATTTTTGCAATTTAGTAAACCGGTCATTTTATTATGCATGAATAAATCTATTTCAATGGCAGGGGGAGCGAAGGAAAACTACCGCTAAATTACCGAACCCGGTATGTGATACTATATTTCAAAAATCCGTATTAATTATAAATAATTCCGATTGTATTAAGAAAGACAGACAATTATTACACAAAAAGATGTTAACTTCGGATAGCTACGAATTCAGAATTTTGCATTTCACTTAACTTAAAATATATATATATTTATTTAAAAAAAAAAAAAATCATTCTAAATTACAATGTAATATTAGTTCGGAGTTCACATTATAGATAAATTGAGATATATATATACAATACTGCATTTTGTCATTTTTTCTTAAAATACACATACCTATTAATCACGTAAAGTTAACATTTGCAATTAAAATGGGATATCCAGATACGTAATTAAAACTATAAATGTTTGCAAATGAGTAAGCAATTTAATGTTCAATATAAAACACATATTGAAATGTGAGGAATATTAATTTTTGACTCGTTACTTTTTGCTTAAATTTTAAAATTTCTCGAGACTTTTTTTTTTCTCTTCTCTTTAGGAGTTTTGAAAAATTGCTATTTTGATGTTTTCAAAACTAACTTAAATAAAAGTCACGCTTCTATATATAGTATAGAATAAGTTTGCCTTATTGCATCTCATAAAGTGGGAAAAAGAAACATTCATCTCGGCAGTTTCTAGAAGCCGATATAATAAATTCTGCATTTTATGAAAAAAGTGAAGATGGAAAAAAAAATGAATAAAATAAATAAATAAATCAAGCTTTATCTATTTACAAATTTATATTTATTTACCAAAAAAAAAAAAAAAAAAAAAAACTGTTCACGATGCATATTTAGCTTAATAGCTGATTTAACCATTTTATCTTCAGGCAAAAACGTAAGCTTAAACATGATAATAAAAGAATATATCTCACCACGGTAAGAAACGTAACACGAGTGAGAAAACGGTAATTTTGATTTTATATCATTGAAAATCATTGTGCATGAAGTATCCTAATGCGCACGAAAAATGTCACATCTCCCCTATCTTGAAATTTATCCTCCTGAGAGACGGTTGTCAGTTTTATTGTAATTATAGGCTAATTAACGCTTTATCGAATTAAGATATTTTTTTCTCAAATGCTGCATCTTTGAGTTGTCATTTTTCTTGACGGGGTGCGATATGTTAATTTTTGAAGTGTTTTCTAATTGTGTTTATCCACCTTACTCTTTGATATGAATAATTCTAAACGCTTATTAATTTTTGAATATAATTAAGATCGTTATCAACCATTGTTACGCATCCTTTCGACATATTATTCTAGTTATGAACTCGGGCAGATCCCTTTATCCTACGTTTTAATATCTAGTCATCAATCATAAACTTGCTTTATTCTTGTTCTGATAAACCCTTCTTGAGAAGAACCTAGTCTATGAAAAGTTTCTCATCTTACCTTGTTTATTCAAGGTGCGATATCCTCAGCACAACGAATAAAACACGCGTTCATGAATTATTTAGAAAATAAGACCTGTACATACTTTCTAAATGTAATCGCTTTTTTTCTTTTTTTTAACCTTACTTTATTAGAATTTAAGCAAGTAGGATTTTCTCTAGAAATTTGAAAACTTTGAAAAATGAGACTGATGTATTTAAAAATGAAACACATAAGTACTTTGTGTTTTAGTTTGTTTCTAATCTCTCTTTGAAACAAATTTACTCCTTATCATAGCTGCCAATATTTTTAATTTTTTAATGAGATTTATCACCAGTATTTTTTTTTTTTTTTTAAAGGAAAATGTCTAATGTTTTCTACTATTAAATAAGATGAAAACAATTTATAAAAATTTTCCGGTATTAAGTCTCTCTATGAAATAGGGAGAGTTTTAGGCCCTATGCCTTATTTATAGGTATACCTCCCCCCTCCTGTTTAAACAAAACAAACAACTAAAAGCGGATAGATTTAAACATAATTAATGTCTTTATCATCAGCCATTGTTACGCTTCTTTTCGACATATTCTAGTTATGAACTCGGGCAGATCTTTTTCTTTTATTTATTTATTTATTTATTTATTTTATTTTTATTTTTTTCTTAAATCACCTAAGTGCTCTTTATTCTTGTTCTGATAAAAGCACTCTTGGGAAGAAATCCTATGAAAAGTATCTCGTCATAGCCTCGTTTATTTAAAGTGCGAGGATATCCTTAACACACCTAATAAAACACTCGTTAATGAATTATTAAAAAAATAAGACCAAATTCATTTTATAAACGTTATCTAGGTAGATTTAAATATGCCTTAATGTACTATCCCAGGATCTAAAAATTTATTTCTGCTTTTTATGGCGCGCAATCTTTAAATTAATATTTCAGCAAATACATAGTAAAAAAAAATATTTCCCCTGATCTTTTAATAAAATTTCATTTGAAGCTTTTTTCTTTTTTCAATACTTTTGGTAACTTTAAAAAATGATTATATTATGATAGAAAGGAGAAAAAACTACCTCACTTTAGAAATGTGGTTATGCTTCTCTGTATGAACAACTAACTGAATAAAGACTTTCTTGCAAAGGATCCCCCCCCCCCCAGAAATTAACTTTGTTTAGTTATTCGTAACATCTTGAAATTAATAATAATAATCTGGTGTGTCACTCACACGACTTTCTCTTACCCTGAAATTTAATACTATAAATACAGGTTGCAGATTAATAGGTAAGATAACGCGTACTATTATGTAAACCTATGTTAAACAATTCATATTAGGCTTCTGAAGAGTTTTATATGATAATTAGTTCTGTGTGAGGGGGGCTGCCGCCCCCCTCAACCCACAGTTTCATTAATGCACCTACATTTATATAGAAATTAATTCGGTCATTAAAAAATTTATTAAAATTATTATGCGAGGCTCCTACATAACCAAAAATTTTTTTCCCAGTTAACTATCTCTATTACAAAAAAAAATATATTCGTTTCATTTGGTTTAGTGCAGTGTATAGATGTTAAACTCTACTTTCCTGCAATTTCCCCCATAGACTTAATGTATTAGAATTCTCTTGATTATCCCTGTACACGAACCATTTGCTTGATCATAACGAAAAGATTACTGTAGCACCCCTATATGATACACATTTAGAATACCAAGTTTGAACTTTCTGCCATAATTTGTTTTTGAGATGTGTTGATAACACACACACACACACACACACACACACAGAGAGAGAGAGAGAGAGACCATTTGCTAAAAACATGATTTTCGTATTCAAGGGACCTCAAAACGTGTAAATATAACAAAATCTCGCGTTCGAAAATTTGACCCAAAAACAATACTTTCTCTACCTTATGGGTACGAGAAAGTAATAATAGTTATAAGATATTCGTTATAAATATAACTTTATAAGCATATTTTTTTTTTTTAACGTAACGTGAAATGATTTATCTTTTCACAATGATTTATATTAAAATCGTGTAAAGTAGTCTTTAGGATATATTCAGTAATTTTTATAAATTGTTACCCCTTAGAAAGATCCCCCCGGAGGGCATTCCATTCTTAGACTTAAGACCCTCGTGGAGTCAATCGGCCTTTAATCCCGAACACAAACACACAGATAATAAAAATTGTTACATATCGGAGGGAAAAAATTTTCTATCACTTTGGATAAAGTATAAAGCAATTTATTAAAATCGAGCAGAATGTAATATTTTATCAATAAGGGAGATTTGAACTAAAAATTTATGAACATAGTAATTCATTTAAATGACTTGGGTGTAATTTATGCTATATAGAAATAATTTTATTTTAATGAAGTCCTGTATATGTCAGTTATTCATAAAGTACTAATTTATCATCAAGCAATTTCAAACAAAGTAAATGCTTTAAACCATAGTGAATGTTACTCAACTTTCGTGAGATAATTACGTCCATTCATCTGGGTGTAAAACAAATATAACAATATTCTTTAAATATGTAAGTTGAAATTGATCTAGTTTTTCTACTTTTAATTAAAGTGGCAACTTTATTTGCTTTTCTTTGTTGATGGCCGGTTTTAATAAATATTTCTGAAGTAGCTGATATTTATTAAAATTTTGACCAGACTATTGCAAGATATTTAATCACTATCCCACTCACAAAAAAAACTTTACGGAAATTCAAGGTCTGCGTAGGCAATAAATATTTCTTGTAGGATTTAAACGCAATTAAAATGATTTTATTAATGCTACTGCGTTTAGTTTCATATCGTCTGTCTTTGAGTGATATTGATTTCTCGTCGTGTTAGGATCAAAAATAAAAAAAACGTATGCAGCATGTTATCTATTCGTAGGAATATTGTTAACCCACCTGTGACAGAGGAATAAAGGTAAGTGAACCTTTAAAAATTTAAAAAAAGAAAAAAAAGTTTCCTTTTTGTTTTTTTAGTTAAATATTTTGGATAAAATAAAATATTTTAAACTTCATAACAATTAGAACTTTTTATGTTTTGAAAATTTTCATGATGAATAAAATACACATTTATCTGACTTAACAATGTTAATATCTAATTTATATGCCTAAATGTATTGTTTGTCGACTAAATATTAACTCCGAAATTTATGAAAGATGTAGTATTCGTAAACAAGTTTTTATAACGAGTATGTATATAGTAATTTAGTATAAATGTAATAAGCAGAGTACATATTCCAAAGAAACACTGTAAAAAAATGTTGTAATTTTTCCTGCACTTTCTGTTGCATATTTTACAGCACTGATACAGTTAAATATAATTAATGCACTAAGTGTTGTTAAAATTGACTTCCTGTGGACTTTAGACGAGAGCATCTGCTGAGAAACATAACATCTGCGTCTGTGAACTGAGATTCAGATGAACGAGGAATGACCGCCGAGAATATCATGGAATGAGCAATGTCCGTTAATCAGAAAGGTTAGTTGTTAATATTTTGTATTGATTAATTAATATTTCGTTAAAATGCATTAGTTTTAAACATATTGCAGCATGCTATCTAAATCACCTAAGCAAAATCGTGTGCCAATATCCTAGCACTTTATTTCAGTGCTGTAAGTAATGCTCGAATCTGGCGATGTCACATCACTTTTGTCTTAACGATTTACAATTAATTTTTGAAAAACAAAATTTCTTGTTAATCATTCACTATAGTCCTTTTAAACGTTTTTCATAAAATTCCATTTCTAAAGTTATGTGTTGGCTAAGCACTTTTTTATATCGAAAGATTTATATGTGTATAAACTTGCACTCATGTCATTCAACAAAAAATATTCATTATTTATCATAATAAATTCAATATGTTTATGATTACTCATTAATATTTTAAAAGAAGATTTTTTTAACTTTTAACTGAAACGTATTCTCTTTGACATCAAGTATTGATAAATTATATAAGTATAAAAACATATTCCTTGAAATATTAGTTGACTATTTTTTTTTTTTTTTCTTTTTTTATTTACTAACAGCAAAAAAAATGTTTAAACAAAATGTTTAAAATAAAGTATGATGCACATACTTAATTTTAAAAATTGAAATAGGTATACTTCCGGGGCAGAATCAGAACAAAAATTGGGGCCGCTTTAGGGCCCCTTGTCATATTCAATTTCATATTACACTTAATTTGTGCAGAGATCTTACAGCTTAATTTGAAAGTTTTATTTGATCATTTAAAACGAAAATCTCATTTTACATTCTGTATTTTGTTCCATTTTAAGAATTTTAATCCCAATTTAAATAGAGATAGAAATATAACAAATTTTAAATAATTAATTTAACTAAATTAGGATGAAAGTTCTTTTGTTTCAGTATAGCTTACCAATTTGATTTCGGCGACCAGCTGGTTTGTGATCCTTCGGAAAACTCACCGTTTTTTCAATATATTATGTATATATATATATATATATATGATTGTGATAATCAACAAGGAAAAGTTATTTGTGTATGGGCATCTCCTCCCTCCTTTCGAAAGAATAACTGCTCCCCTCTTCACAGGAGGTATATAAATTTTCAGTATGGATAAATAGCAAAAGAACTCGTTAATACTTTTAAAACGAATAACTGGTCCACTAATATGAGATAATTTAAAACAAATTTATTATTATTATTATTTCATAAAAATCCTTTTTGAAAAAAAAAAAAAAAAATTACTGAGATGTCTTCATAAAATTGACTTTCTTTCGACATTAAGTGTTAAGCTTAGTTGTAAATAAATGTGGACGAATACTTACGAAGCGCTAAAATTATTACAGCGAAGTAGGGAAAGCGGTGAAGGTAGATTTGTAAAAGTTTAAATTAAAGATTGGAACTATAAAAATAGTAATGCTATTAATAAATTCTTTGAGTGTAAAATCACGGAATTTTGCTACGATCAGAATTTTCTATGGTCGTTTCTGAGGGGAGCGAACAGGCTTCTATAGGTGTTTTAAGACGGAGATATCCATATTTTGTTTAAATGAAACAGTATTAATTTGATATTACATATTAAACAGAGTAATTGCTAAGACAGAAAGATTTTCTTTTTTCCCTCAAAAAAAAAAAAAAAAAAAAAAAAATCTGTTTAAAATAATCTCAAAAAACCAAAATATATATTCGTGCAGATTACAAACTAAACATGTTATGTTAAAACGGAAATGAGAAGTTTTTGCTGATCTAAGATCAACAAATACTGTACGAAAGGTTAAAAAAGGTCATATAAAGACGCAACCCAAACAGTTATATTATTTATTGCCTCTAACGCAGCTGAGCAAAGCATTATTTCCATATGTCTAATTCCAAGTGTAAAATAATTGTCTATCATTAGATTTAATGCATCTTATTGTGTGTTTAATAAAAATATATATAAACTCGGCTTACAGAGTGCTACACTTTTATTTTTATTTTTAACGTTTAAAGATATAAATAATAATAATAATAATAATAATAACTGAACATACAATTTCCTTTCTTTTCCTTTTCTTTCTTTATTTGTTTGTTCAATTATTTATTCTTTTTTCCCTCAAAATAATACAATATCCATAAATAAATAGCATTTCCTTGTATTAAGCGTTAGTTACTAAAAATCTATGGCATATTTTAGCAAGCATACACCTAAATTCTGAAATATGCGGACTTATTGCTAAATATTTAATGTTTATTTGGAATCAGCAACACAGTTCGATTTTTGACGGTTAAACACAGATATATAATATCTCATTTTAGCAATCGATGATATAAAAAAATACGTGATCGAGTAATTAGCTGCAATTTAACATAAATTTTATAAATCAAGAATATAACATATTTCGGCAGACACACACACAAAAAAATAAAAATAAATAAATGAATAAAATAAATAAACAAATAAATAATAATAATAATTTTGATACACTATTGTCAAAAATCATTTGTTTTTACATTTAAATAAAAACAGTGAGATTTTTAGTGAATGTGTAAGATACATGCCTATTCTTGTGATTACGAATAAAAGGGATTTTTTTCTAACATGTCAAAAAGCGATTTCAGGTTTCATAATAGCTTTAGTGCGATAAATTTATATAAAAACTACTATAATTATTAAGAGATATTTCATTTTTCTAAAAGAAAAAAAAAAAGAAAAATATATATCTGGGTTTAAATGATAATCAAATAAATCTAATAAAAATTTCTAATAATTTATTCTGCGTCTATCTGTGGACAAATTGAAACGTATCAGGGGTAATGGAAGAATCTAACTTGTTTGCCTTTGAGACCCAGGTCTTCGGAGAAGTGCATTCCATGGCGGTTTTCCTGTGAGTTTTGGGGAAAATCACAGAAAATTTTGCAGGACTATGTCGATGGGTATGAACTAAGTTTGAAGCTAGCATAGTCTAGTCTACAAAATTTTAGGACAAATTTGGTAAATTATACCTAGCTAGATATAAACTGAAGATTATTTTTATTTATTGTAAATTGAGTAGGCAAACATTTGCTGCTTCCAACACAAATATAATAATTCCTGTGCAAATTTATGTTATTTGAGAACAAAACTGTCAAGCATTAATGAAACTGCAATATTAAAGTCAAAATTTTACAAAACAGTCTTTAAATTTCCAAAGGCATTAGTTTTCTATTTTGCTTTAGAAGCAAGTACTTTTTGCTCCTGTTTCTATATAATACTGGAAATATATCTATCGTTATATTAATTATGAAACCAATTATTTTTTATAAGAATTTTAGCATGCATCACAAATAACATTCGGATTTTTTTTCCTTTCCATTACCCTTGTTTCTATTACAGAAACATTTATTATATTTTTACAGTTTTTTTTTTTCCCTTAAATTAATTGATATGTTAATCAGTGTTAGAAAATCTCATTTTTGTCATATACATTACATACCTGTCAACAACAACTATACGGAATCGAGCTTCTTTCACCGTTAATCACTTAGCTTTAAAAATAATTGCGGTTTAAGTAAAATAAAGCATTTACCATCTAAATCTGTAAATATAAATATAAATAGTACAAACTGTGGGGAAATGTGTGAATTTTATTGATTAACAACGAAAAAAAAAATGCTTTAGTAATTAATTGCAATTAAACGTAAATTTTAACAAAGAAGAGTGAAATGCTTGTATATTTCATTAATAGTTTGCAGAATTGATACATATTACGGGAAATAACATCGAAGAATTGCTAATTTTATCGATGAGATTTAAGAAATAATTGTAAACGTCGGAAATTATTTACATTTTTAAACGTAAATGTTGACATATAACGACGAATTATTCAGTACTTCAAACATATAGGTTGTAAAATTATCGCGTATTTCGTTTTTTTTTTTTTAAGGTTGAACTTCCTGGTTTTCTCGACAACATAACAACCTATATCAGAAATTATTTCCATTATTAACCTATAACGCTATAAAAGTATATTGGGACAAGTAGATGACTCTTATAATGTTGATAGGATTAAATGTAATAATCATATTCTTAAAAAAAAAAAAAAAAAAACTCTTTTTTATAATTGTTATATATCAAAGCTTTGTTTTCATTATTTATTTATTTATATTTTTTACTTTTTAAGATTAAGGTACAAGACTTCTTTGTTGACAAGTGTTTTGGAAATTTCTTTGAAGGAACCTATACATATCATGCCTTAATTTTGCATTATTATTATTTATTTATTTATTTATTTATTTTTTATAATTTTCGTGTTTTGAATAAAACATTTTTAGACGCAGTTGGTGTAAAAATAATTTCTTACTTCTGTGTTAAATTTGTATACTTTGTTTTCTTCGTATGTGTCCTTTTGTTTGAAATGGTTCATTATGTACAGTGGGTGAACAAAGTATTAGAAATACTTCTAATTTTGACATTTTTTCCATTTTCAAAAATAAATAAATAAATAAATAAACAAAAATACTGGATGCAAACGATCAGTTTTTTCAATTAAAAAAATTATCTCTCAATGAAATGTTTTAAAACATTGGGTATTTAAGGAATTGTATTTTCCTGATGGTTTTCTGTGAAGATTGGTTTAACACAACATTTAAGAGCAAGAACAAATTGAGCAAAATCTATAATGTTTGTGATCACCCTGTATCATTAAATGAACGAAATAATCTGTAACTTTAGGATGTATTATTATAAATCAATTACAATTTGTGGATGAAATTGTGTGACGATAGCAAGTTAAATAAAGGAGATATAAGCATTTATTTACTTAAAAAAAAAAAAAAAAAAAAAAAAAAAACACTTTTGAAACAATATACTGCAATTGAAATACAAATATCTTAAACGTCTCATGAAATTTGAGTATTTTTTTTTTAAACGTTTTCACTGCGTATGCGCAAAAGATAAAAAAAAAAAAAAAAAAAGAAAGAAAGAAAAGAAAAGAAAAAGTATTACATAGGCTGAAAGCTAGATATTTGGGCAACTTTTCTCAAAAGTTCATTTGAACAAAGTAAAAAGTAAGCAAATTGTAGGCAAAACACTGAGTTAGATTTTAGGTATTTTTTCAGAGTTGAAATTTGATAAGGACTTTTTACATGGCGCGTGATTAATTTGAAGATTCAATTATTTCCATCTCTTTGAAAAAGTTCTTTGTGGAGAAAATCCCTTATGATCTCACAAATCTTAATAAATAAACAAAAATAAGTTAGGTCTACAGGCTTATAAGGGTTTTTTTCATAAAAGAGTACTTTTGGAGCGTGGTTGAAATAACTGGATCTTCAAATTAATTACACAACACGGGAAAAACCCTTTATTGAATTTCCTACTCTAGAAAAATATCTAAAATCTAACTAGTTTTCTTTTTTTTTTTTTTTTTTTTTTTGTTAAAATTTTACTTTGTTCAAATGAACTTTTGATAAAGTTGCCCAATATACTTAGCATTCAACCCTGTGTAATAAAAGTTTTTCTATTTTTCGCGCATGCACAATAGAAGCGTTTTTCATGAAAATGTTCATATTTCATGAGATAGTTATGGTATTTGTATTCCAATTGCAGTATATTATTTCAAAACTGTTGTTCAGATTATCTGAAAATAGGAGTGATTTTCGTTTAAAACTCTCTAGATTAAAAAAAAAATATATATATATGCGTTTTTTTTTTTTTTTTTTTTTTTTTTTTTTTATAAGTTTAAAAATAAATGCTTTTATCTCTGTTATTTAACATGCTATCGTCGTACAAATTCATCCACAAATTGTTCTGGGTATATATCAAGTTAGCCTAAAGTTACAGATCATTTCGTTTATTTAATGGTACATGATCACAAACTTTATTGATTTTGTTGTAGTTCTTACCGGTCCCCTAAATATTAGTCTTAAAAAAATCGTCAATGAAAAACATGCGGACGACCAAGTTTTTTAAATATCCAATTTTTGAAAATATTTCATGGAAAGGTATGTTTTTAAATTGAGAAAAGCTGGTCGTTTGGAAATTTTGTTAAACTTTTGAGCAGGAGAGTATGTTGGGTAACTTACGTTAAAAGTTCAGCAAATTATCGTCAAAAGAATGAGCTAGATTTTAAATGTTTTATAGAGTTAAATTTTCACAAGAGGTTTTTTACATACCAAGTATTTTATTTAGAGATCGAATGATTTCAATTATATTGCAAAAATTCTCTCTTATAAAAAATTCTTTGTGGGCTTATAACTCTAATATATTTTTATTTATTTGCTAAGATTTCTGAGCTCCTATTTTTTTTTTTTTTTTTTTTTTTTTTTTTACAAAAAATAACTTTTCAAATGTTCTTAAAATATTTGGATCCCCAAATTAAAAACGTGGTTATGTAAAAATCCCCTTATTAAATTTTAATTCTGAAAAGTATCTAAAATCTACCCCATTCTTTTGCAGATAAATTGCTTAATTTTTACTCTATTCAAATGAACTTTTGACATAAATTGTCCAATATAAATAGAGTTCAACATGTAAAATAATAATCATAATAACAATAATATCTATATTTGGAACATTCGCAGTAAATATATATATGTATATATAAATGTTCATATATCAGCGAATATCAAACATGTAAATTTTATGTTTCAGAGTAATGTATCTCTAATGTTTTGTCAAGTTTTCACCATCTTTTCTAAAATTTTGTTTAAATTCCTTCTTCTGTTATTATTTTTTTCGGTGAGTTTTTCTGTTTAGAATTTTTGAAAGATTAATTATAAATTAACCTGCATAAAAAATTGTGCGATTCCACACAAAAATTACTTGCAAATATAGAATATAATAAGTACAACGATGTGTTAAAATTACAAGACATTTGTAACATTTTTATGATACAGGGTTATCCAAAGTGTTTGTGCTTTTTTCCAATTTATATTTAATCCCCTAATTATATTCCCATGTGAGTATAAATATTTTTTAGATGTCTGTAGTTCAAAGCCATTACGTCCAGTATTTTTTTAGAAAATCAGAAAAAAAAATGTCAAAAATAAATTAATAAATAAATAAATCTGATAATTTGATCACTCACAGTGGTTTTTCTAATTATTCTCTCTTGGGGAGCAAAAAAAAGAAAAGTTTTTTACAAGACTTCATATTAGTTGATTTAATTTTCAGTTTTCCCCGTGTTGTATTATCCAATTACTAGCCATTGCTGCACACTATATCTTTGCATGACCAACTATCAAGCTGTTAGTCACTGTGATGAAATATTACCTCAGAACAAGGAGGTGTGTACAAGCCTTTGAAAAATGTCAACAAATAAATTTGCGATAAGATATTTCTCTTTATTTCTGACATGAATTCTGGATGTTTAAGCGTTTAAATAAGGAAAACCTTGCTAAAATTTAGTGTTTGATATTTTTCTAAAAGCTTGTGCACCTTTGTTCAGAAGTAATCTCGTGAATATCTAATTATTTTATTTGTTTTAAATAATTCATTAAATATTGCTACAAGATTCCTAAGTACTCTGGATTTTGTAAGATTCTTCAGCCAGTATTTTTTAAGCAGTAAATTTGTTATTAAAGACTTTTTATTAAAAAAAAGTGCCATACAAAATTGATAGAGAAAACTAAAGACATTTTAGGACCATTTGAACTCTGTGCCATCTCGGTACTACACCGAGAAGTATCAGATATACATATAATTTACTTTAAAAGCTTTCTTTCTTTCTTTCTTTCTTTTTTTTTTTTCCAGAGTTATATTATTTGAATCCTTGATAGAACATATATCTGATTCCAAGTTTACCCATCCTGCTATGCTCAGGAGTGAAAAAGTGAAAATCATTGCTATGTTCTTACATAATAATAAAAATAGAGTAAATTAGTAGCATTGTGGCATTCCAAAAGAATAACATTTAACTATTCACTTACTCAAACGGATAAATTTTTTAGGTGACCAAGTGTGACACTTTAAAAAAAATGACATTCGTAACTACAGTAATACTTAATTGTATTTTAGATTGGGAATAATAAAGTTTAAATGCTATATTATAGAAAGAATAAAAATTGTAATTTTACTTAATTTTGTGAGGTAAAATCAGTGTTAGAAGTTTGGGAACTTTTTTTTATTCAGTTGCCACCACTAAATTTTAATTGTAACAGTTGCCTAATCACTTCGAAGATAAATAATCTATTATTTATATAAAATATCATTTCTCAAAATTATTGGTGATAGTTGAATAAAAAAAAGTCCCCAATCTGGCAACACCGGGTAGAATTTTCTAGAAATTGGAAAAAAAGATCAAAGGGTAATAAACAAGGAATAATTAAATAGATAGAATTTCTGTCAGTGTAACGACAATTATCTAAATTCGGAATAATTGGTATAAATTTTGTGATTAGGAATAACAAATGTGTCATCTAGAAAATTTGTCATTAAAATATTAGTTCTACCGGAAAGTTCTGTTCTTTTGAATTAATAAAATGAAATTTTTATTTAACAATTATCATCTTGAGAGTTACACAAGAATTACTTAAATATTATCCAAGATAACTTTCCGATGTCCGTATTTTAATTAAAAAGAATAAAACTTTCCGGTAGACCTAACATATCTAATACTCACATTGGAAAAACAAAACGTGAATTGCTCCTAGCAGAATCATGTTTTCATAGAGAACCAAACATCATTTCCCTATTCTTACCTTTATAATTTTGATGGCACACCTACACTGCAGTTCCCCTGGTGTTCTCCCCAGGACACCCTTGAGATATCTTGAGAAATAAAGAACACATTCCCTAGAGATACACAAAGATGTACTGAGGATGTATTGTTAGGTCATCTGCGCGAAAATACTTTATTTTTTTTATGACTTCGTAATAAAAAGAATAAATAAATAAAAAAAAAAATATTTTGTGATCTCTGCAATTAAATATAAGACAGGGATCGGCGCAATCACTTTTTTCAATAACACTATTTTTATAAAGTAATATCTAATATTCAATCAAAGATAACTGCTGTTACAAAAATAGAAACAAACTGCATTTAATATTTTATTTTTTTTTTTAAATGGAAAAAAATTAAATTAAATTAATTGTTCAATGGTATATATATATATATATATACCATTGAACAATTAATTATAGAAAAGATACAGCAACTATGCAAAAAGTTGAACCAAAAATCGGAAGCAGTATCAAAAATTTATTATAATTGATTCAGAATTTAAATCTGCATCAATAAACATGAAGTAAAACTTAGTTTTTAAAATGTTAACGTATTTTTCGCATTAATTTGTCTAAAATTTTTAATATTTGAACCACATCACCTGGCATTTTGGATCGTCTAATTTACTTGTCTGGCAAGAATGTAAAAAATGTAAAAAATTCTTAATGTAAAAAATTCTTGCATAATAGTATACATCTAAAAATCTGATTTCTGATATTTGGATAGCTGCAGCTGGATATATATTTACAACAGACAAATTATAAACAGAATTTAATATAATTTTGTTAACAAATTATAAACATGTAGCTCAGAAAGTGAGACTTTATAATACTAAAAGCATTTTCTGAATAGAAAAATACCTTTTCGGAAAGCTTATGAAAAGCATAAAAAAAAAAAAAAAAAAAAAAAAAGCACGTTCAAGTAATAATAATAATAGTTATTATTATTACTTTATTTTATTTTATTTATTTATTATTTTTTATTTATTTATTTAATTAATTTTAATTTTAATTTTTTTTGTCAAACAAAAAATTAAGTTACAAATACAATAAGAAAATAAATACTATAAAAAATTTATTTTTCAAAATGGTATTAAATTTTGTAGATATTTTAATCAGAGTACCTCAAATTTGTCGAACCAAGCTAAAATGTTTTTTTAATCTTTAAGCCATAATACAAAATCAACAGGTTTAACTCTCTATTGAGTAAGGAAAAGTAGAAAATACTACATTCCAAAAATAGTTTAAATTATTAGTCCATGTCTCCAGTTATACTTTTTCTGAAGCTTTATTTCAGGCTTAACATGGCTTTAAAGAAAAAAAGAAAAAGAGAGAGGGGGGGGGGGAGAAAGATGAAAAAGAAATAAACCGATCTTTTCATCTGTAAGTTTTTACAACAGTGTTGTGAAATTTATGGCGCTGATAAGAACACCATCCTGTAAAATTTCCAACAAAATGTAGCGAATTTTACAGAATTATAAAAAATGAGAGTTTGTAGCTCAGCAAATGCTCAGAATCTGAAGCAGCAACTGAATTAAGATGACATGGCACCTTTGACGGCTTTATTGAATGCAGCACTCGTGCCTACTTTGTTCGCCTGACAAAGGATCATGAGTTCTTTCGACCCGAAAAATTGTTGCGCGTTTATTGCATTTTATGGTGATTATCCAAAGTTCTGTAATTATTATTGAAGTAAGTTTCATATAATAGCCTATATTTCCACTTAATATTTATAAACTGGACTATAAGGTTTGTCTATTAAAATATATATTCCGGTATGAATTCTTGAGGGTTTTAATACTTTTTTTTTTTTTTTTTTTTTTTCCAGCATTGAAATCTATAAATTATGTTTTCTCAGTCTGCATTTTTTCATGAATTAATGATCTTCAAACAACTAAAACTTTTAGAGATATTTAGGAAAGACCGGGCAACTTTTTTGCATGTTTAAGGGAAACGATTTAAAAAGAATAACGTATGGGTTTTGAAATTTATTCATTAGTTAAAAAAAAAAGTTAAAAAGTGCTAGGTAAAATTTGGGAAGAAAGGGAAAAAAAAGGTGATTTTTCTTAATTTTTCTTTTAAAGATACTGCAAAATCGATCCCCAATTCTTTTAAGTTCTATTAAACATCCATACACATTAAGTATATTCTTAAATATCTTTGGAAGTCTTAGATTTTGAAGATCATAAATTCATGAAAAAGTGCAAACTGAGAAAACGCTATTTAAAGATTTCAAATCTGTAAAAACAGTCTATCAAAAACAATGAGAATTGTTGCCTAAAAACATATTTTATTGAACAAACGAAAATTATAAATATTAAATGTAAATACAAACTTTTAAATAAAATATACTATTAATAACAGCATCTTATGAAGTTTACAGCAAAGTGCAGTAAATTTCACATCACTATTAAAAACACCAACTTTTAAAATTAACAGAAAAGTGCAGTAAATTTCACATCACTGTTAAAAACAGCATAATGTAAAATATACAGCAAATTGCAGTAAATTACACAGCACCGTTAAAAACAGCAACTTGTGAATTTTACAGCAAAGTGTAGTTAATTTTACAGCACCATAAAAGACAGCAACTTGTGAATTTTACAGCAAAGTGCAGTTAATTTTACAGCACCAAAAAAGACAGCAATTTGTGAATTTTACAGCAAAGTGCAGTTAATTTTACAGCACCAAATAAGACAGCAATTTGTGAATTTTACAGCAAAGTGCAGTTAATTTTACAGCACCATAAAAGACAGCAACTTGTGAATTTTACAGCAACTGTGCTGGCAGCCGCGGTGCCAGCAACTTTTGTTGTAAAATGACGAAATTTTTTTTTACAGTGAAATAGGCCACAATTTATCCGATGTAACATCTCAGATCGCGTTCGTGGACGTATCCATTCGGAGTATTCCGTGGTTTTTCCGAATCTTGTGTAAATAGGAAATAAGAACACCTTAAATGACCCCCCCCCCCCAGGGAGGGCATTCTACACAGATCTAAAACTCATGTGCAATCAGTCAATTTTAATCCGTACACCACTATCTGATATTTTTGTAATGAGTTATCGGTATTTGTTGAAGAATGGGCGACCACGTCTGGAGTACTTTTCAAAGAAATTTTTTCTAAATAAACTTGATATATTTAATTTTTTGAGATTCCTTAAGAAAATTTAAACGAATTTAATTAATCCGGACTATGTGTTTTGTGTAACTTTTGTTTTATACCTATAAGATTGCTCATTCTATTTAATAGAAGACTTCGAATAAGTTTTAACAATATTTTATTGATTTTTAAATGATTATAACTAGTCAGTTACACAGTGCATTGTATGATACATTGTCCCTAAGTTTATTTCCTTATGGTTGCTTAAAGTTGGTTAAATTATAATAAAGCCGTTTTTAGACTTTTTTGTTTTAGACTTTTCAATTATTTTTCTATTTTTAATCAACTACCGTGATTGAAAACTAATTCTTGTTTTATAATAATAAATATAATAAAAACAAAAATTGATGTGATTATAATAGATACTCTAAATAAAAATGACAATATTTACATTTAGAAAAATGTCAAAATTATTTTTCTGAAAAGCATTTTGGTACCATAATCTGCTTGAAATAGTCTTTTATTGAGTCTAAGCATAGCATCTGTGAGAGGTTAGATAATCAAAAACGATGGATAATGTAAAATAACCAGAAAGAAATTCATCAAAATGATGTATCTATCATTAAGTAAAGAAAACGTTTTAATGTCAAAAACAAAAATATGGATTAAAAACTTACAATAAAAAATAAATTACGGAACTGCTAAAAATGAGTTAACATTTTAATTTTCGATAATTTTGTTTTATGCCAATAATTGTTGAAATTTTGCTCTTACTGTAACAGTATCTAGTTTGTCTAATTTTTAGATGCATGGCATCCGTCTGGAAATTGGGTGTGTGGCGTATAAAATATCAAAAGATATTCATAAAGGATGAAACTAATTAAAACGCTTTCATAATATTTTACTCCACCTTCCAATATGCCTTTTCGAATAATAAATTTCATGCTTTTTATTTACTTCCATTAAAATATAGTTTTTAATAAATTTTGCGAGCATATACGGCATATATTACATTCCTGAATATAGCTTGAAATCCATTTATAATTTATGTACGAAAAACTTTATCCAATTTTTCGTACAAATTCTTTTACCCTCTCTTTCCTCTCTTTTGTAAGTTCGTATTCGTTTTAATGTAAATTAGCAAAATGTTAAGCGAGAAAAATAACTTTAGTGACTTTTTTTTTTTTTTTTTTTTTGTAAATTAACTCTGTAGGATTCATTGCATTTGAAAATTCCATCATATCCGACCATCGTGTTTAAAATGTCAGTCACTAACTTATATTTCATAACTTAAAAATTTTCTATGGTACGTAAGTTAATTTACAAAACAGGAATGTGGCCGCTGATTGACTATTAATGGAGTTTTACTTTTCATTAGCTTCAAAGTAACCCGTGATACTTTACCTTTTGAGGGAGAAGGTACTTACGTACATTTAACCCTTCAATGCAAGGTGATGCACATATGAATCATACCAATTTTTACTGAATTTAGCATTAGCCCGTTAGTAGTCGCTAGTTGGTCAATTTGCCGCCCATCCTTCAGTTTTTCCAGATTTTTTTATTCAATTGCCACCAAAAATTTTTAGAAGTGGCATTTGATATAAATAAAACGTGAATAAAATCGAAGAAACATCGATCACATCACTCATTAAAATTATTGGTGACAGTTAAATAAAAAGTGCGCAATCTGTAATAGGTGGCGCTGTCTATAGCGACTACTAACGGGTTAAAAATATTACAAAACAGACGGTTTACTGCACTGATCTTTATCTTAATACATCCATATAAATGTTTGACTGTTCTTTTTTCCCCAGTACACGACAGCATCAAACAGCTAAGAGCTCGGAATTCTTTTTTTTTTTTTTTTTTTTTTTTTTTTTTCCAGTGGTCAAGCTAGTTTTGTGTAATTTATAAATTCGGTATTAAAGATTTACATACTTTCAGTTATTAAAATTTTTATTTTACATTTCTGTGTTAAGATTTAACCACAGAATCTTTGAATTTTTAGGTTTGATGCATATATTTATAAAAAAAAAAAAGTTAAATTTTTTAAATATTTTTCTACCTTTATTTAAGCCATAACCCTGAAGAAAAAAATTGATTGGTAAAAATGTAAAAAATCATGCATTGAAGGTTTAATGTAGAAAGGCACTAGAATTTATGAACAAAGTTAAAAGATAAGAAATAAATTTCCCGCTAATATATATATATATATATATATATATATATATATATCCCCCATAATTCCAGGATGAATTTTTGCAGTTCGGAATTAAAAATTGTGTCCTCGTGGCAGGACAGCGCGATTAGAGGATTAAAAACTTTCAATTTTGATTATTGGATAAATTCTCAAAAAAAAAAAAAAAAAAAAAAAAAAAACTATTTTGATTTAAGAATTTTAATTGAATTTTTTCATATTTTGAAGAAAGAATTTCTCTCTCTCTCTCAAGATGGTAATAGTTATATTGATAAATAATAATAATAAAAATAATAGCGATAGTTGGATAGAAAAACAGTTGAAATTTTATGCGAACATAAAAAAAATATATTGATTTCAAATAATCGAGCGTAGGGATTATTTTAAATTTAATCAGTCGCATATTATATCCATGTCTGACATGAAAGAAAATAAATCTAAAAATGTATGCAATTAGTCGTTTTTTATTGGAAATTTGAAGAAAATATGACTTTTAAAACACATTAAGAATAAATTCCTTAAAATAATAAATTCGACCTTTTTATTACAATTCAAAATTCTTAGTATACTTTCCTCAAAAGAAAAAATCTGGAGTTACTTGCATGATCCATACCTTGAATTTATTTTCAAAAGTTATTAGAGTTATTAGAGTTATATTCGAAAGTTATTTATTTTAAAAAAAGGGAGAAGAGGAAAAGCCTGTTTAAGAAACGAATACAATATTGAGCCTTGTGTAAGTATATTTTTGCCTAAATTGTTTTTGCCAGGTCTTACTAACAGATTTCATGTAACGTACTCGAAATTTAGTAATTTTTTTTTAAATCTTTTACACCTTCTTAATGGAAACAAAACCTCGCAAAAATGACAGAAATTTATAATTTTGAGCCCCCTGGCCTCGCACTTTCGCTAGTTCTGTTGGTTCCAAATTTATTAATTTCATAATTAAAGAATAACATTTCAAAATTCATAGTACATTTAAATGGAACGAGACTTGGAATTAAAAAATAACATATAACCTGTTGCACAACTCGCACATTTCCATATTACTTCTTAAAATGTAATTTCTGTGAATTTTAGAACAAAATAGTTGAAGCCTAAATTTTGCCGAAATAAATTACTTTTAAAATAAATGAGCGTCAGAGTTTTTACAAAGCTAAAGTTTTAATTCATTAAGGAAAACCGACAAGGAAAGAATAAAACAATCTTTTAATATATTAAGGAAGGCCGACAGGAAATTAAAGAGCAAGTCGAAAAGTTTTAATTGAAAATCTCCATCTATGCTCTATGGACACATTTTCATATAATAGCTGCTTACAGATGTTCTTCTTCGTTAATTGAAAAATTCTTTTAAAAACTGGGACAGTTTTTTTTTTTAAGGTATTTGTCCCATTTTACTTTATCACCAAGAATTAGAATTTCACATTTCATTTTTTAGAATAGCTACAGTTAAATTTACTTTTATATATATATATATATATATACCATAGTATGCGTGTCATGCCCAAGCAAAACTAGTGTTTACTCTGTTCTTTTTCGATAAAATTACCCATTTTAATTAAAATGATCTTGTGTGACACTCGCACGACTTTCTCTTATCCTGACATTCAATACCATACAGACAGATTGGATATTAAGTCATACGATAACTAGTACTGTTATATAAACGTTCGTTAAAAATAATTTAAAAAAGGCTTCGGAAAAGCTTCATTTGACAAATAATTCTGTATGAAGGAGGAGAGGCTACCCCCCCCCCCCCCCAACTCACGTTTCAATATTGTACTTACATTTAAAGAGAAATCGAAATCTGTTATTAAATTTTAAAGTTCACTCCAAATTATTCAGACGTCTTCCACTCGAACCATTCCTTGAAACTTATTAATTTTGATAAAAATTTTCATGCAACAATTTTATAAATAACTTCAGAATACAACATTTGAATTGCCTGAAATTATTTGCTTTTAAGTTATTTTGATAAGACATAGACAAATATTAAACTTTACAAACATGACTTCAATGTTCAGAGGACCTCAAAACGTGTAAATATACTAAAAACAATCGCTAAATATTTAGTTTAAAAAATACTTTATTTACTGTATGGGTATGAGGAATTAATTTCTGAGCAGTTTTCCTGAACATGGTAAAATATTCTAGTAAAGCACTCCCACTAATTACATTCAATAAAAAAGGTTTTCGCTGCATTTAAATATAATCATATACTAATAACATAGTACAGCATGAAATACACTTCCATAAATTTTCAAGTGCTGTTAAACCACATTCTAGTTCTTCTGTGTAGCTCTGTAAACGAACGGTGAATGATTTTCATACAATATTCTACATGAAACATGCTTTTATGCCTATAAAAAATTTATATTCATTTCGTTTGTGCAGCCTATAGATATTAAAATCTCCTTACTTGCAATCTCCCTCATAGGCGTAAGCGTAATGTATTAGAATTTTCTTGGATGTCCCTGTACACGAACCATTAGCTTCATCTCAACGAAAATTTTAGTGCAGCACCCCTGTATGATACAGATTTAGAATACAGAGCTTGAACTTCCTGCTGCTATTTGTTCCTGACATATACTGATAAGAAACACAGACTCGCAAGCCAGCCGCTGAAAATGTTTTTCATATCCAGGGCACCTTAAAACGTGTAAATATAACAAATTCAATTTTGAAAATTTTACACAAAAACAGTACTTTCTCTACCATATATATGGTTCAGAGAAAATAAAAACTTTTTTTTTTAAACACTTCTTGGAAGATTTCTGCTTTTAAGAAAAATCTGATGTGAAACAACCACACGACTTCCATTACTCACTATTACACGTATTATATTAAATTTCTGGAGATAATGTGATCAGAAGACATAAAATTGACCTAACGAAGTAGACACCTACAAATTTTCTAGTAAGATAAACTTGATACACGTGTAAAGACATACAAAATAGAGTTCACATAGCAAGTTAAGAAAAAAAAAAAAAAAAATTGGTAGAATTATTTTTTGAAACACCAATTTCCGAAAACTAAAACTGACCTACCTAATCAGAATGATTGTTAATTTTCCTGTAATAACCACGTAATACATGAGAAAATATATCTACAATGGATTTATGTAACAATTTTCAAGAAAATCGTTAGAGCCGTTTTCGAGATACTAACTTTTACCAAAACTTGGCATGCTCAATTACTGACCGGAAAACAAATACATACAAAAGGATGTTTAAAAGGGAATTAATATGGCGAGTTTGAAAAAAAATCCATACAACCGTTTTTAAAGGAAAGCACTTGCGAGACGTGAAACTGAACTATTTATACAGGACGCCTATCAATTTTCCTGAACTAACCAACTATCTCCCTTCCTCTATATACGTCTGAATCGCACATCTTTCAACTTATTGATCATATTATGACATTAAAATTTATTATACTTGTGGATCTGCGAATGAGAAGCCTCAACGTCCTATTTACGTCACTCATTACTTAACAGATAATTTTTCATGTGATATTGCTCATGTATCGTTAATTTTTCGTAGTATTTTAAAATTACTTATGAGCAGCTAAAGTTATAAAATGGATATCGCAGAAGTAATGTCTTGGGTGAAAAATGCCTAGGCTACTTCGGTGCCAAATTTCAAAAGTCGCTATATATTAAAACGTAATTTTAAACATGTCAAATTATCTCTTTTTAGTTTTTATTTGAATTTTAAATCTAATAATAAAATATCTACAGCTTTGAAACTATGTATAGGATATCCTCAGTCTATATTAATTTGTTATACCTATCTTTGCCCCACCCCCTAGGCTTCCATAACCCCTTTTAAAATTCTTTAAACTATTAGATCTACAATAAGTACAAAACTTTAAATAAACACCATAAAATGCAAGAACACACAACAATTGTTTCGGGAAGAAGAAAGACAACACGACCCTTTATGATGTTTATTCAAAGTTTTGTACTTATTACTTTTAAACACCAGTTCTGTGGTTCTATTTTATAATAATAGATCTACAGCTTTCAGATTTTGTATAACGTATCCTCGGTTCATGTTAACCATTCATCCATCTTTTTGTTCCACTCTCTAGGCCTACGCTTACTTTTTTTTACTGTCTTTTAAACGATTGGATCTAACTCTTTCGTATAATGCATCCTCAGCTTATATTAAACGTTTATACCTATCTTTGCCCCACCCCTATGCTACCCGTCCCTCCTTTCACAATATTTTAAACTATTAGATCTATAGCTTTCAAATTTTGCATAATCTATCCTCAGCATTATTTTTTTATAATTATTTATGTTGCACCCCTAGGCTACCCTTACCTCCTTTTACTTTTAAACCATTGGATTTCTTTCATTTTTCGTGCAATTTCTTAACCTATATATACATTAACAGTTTATAGCTAATTTTGTCCCCCCCCCCCTATGTTACCCATTCCTCCGTTCGTAATCCTTTAAAATGTTAGATCCACAGATTTCAAATTTTGTATATTGTATCCTCAGCCTATATTAATTTTTTATACCTATCTATACTCCCCCCCCCCAGGCTACCCTTACCTCCTTTTACCATCTTTTAAACCATTGGGTCTGACTCTTTCATTTTTCGTATAATGTATGTTCAACCTATATTAAGTTTATAGCTAGTTTTGCTCCTACCCTATGCTACCCATTCCCCCTTTTACAATCTTTCAAACTATTTGATTTGCATCTTTCACCTATATTAACCATATATACATATGTGTCACACGAACTAGGGTTACCTTAATTCTTTTTACTGTTTTAAACTACTAGACTTGCACCTTTCAAATTTCGTATAATGTGGTCTCAGCGTATATTGGCCCCCTTTTTTTTTTAATCAACGCTTTTTCTTCCCTCTATGCTACCCATTCTTCTTTTTACAGTCCTTCCAGTGATCACCAACCGGAGGTCCGAGACAAAATTTTGGTGGTCTTCAGAATAATCTAGACATCATTTAAATTTTTTAATTTAATAATCTAAGAATGTAGATGTTATGTTTTGTAAATATTATTCTACAGTATACAGAAATAGTAATTTATTGCTGTAGTAAACTTTTGTCTGAGTTCCATGTAATATTGAAGCTATAAAGGTTTCCATGTTTTTACCCTATAATTGTTTTAATGTAGCCAAACAACATTTAAGCATCATTTTTATTATTAAATATGCAATTTTGTTTTTTCATAAATAAGCACTTGTAAATTTTTATGTTAAAAATGTTTATTTTATAATTACAAAATGAATGTTTTTTTGATTGTTATTCTAGAAATATACTTATGTAATCAACATATTAGTGGTCCGCAAGAATTTGAACTATGAATTTAGTGATCCATGGTATTTTAAATTGTGAACTTAGTGTTTGAAGTTGAAACATTTGGAGACCGCTTCTTATAAACTATTGGGCCTAGAGTTTTCAAATTTTGTATAGCTTATCCTCAGCCTATATTAATCTTTCTACACCTATTTTTTCACACACACCAAGCTTCCCTTACCCCCTTTTACTATCTTTTTTAATCTATTAAACCTACAGCTTTCAAATTTTGTGTAGTGCATCTTCAGCATACAATAAACTTACATAATAAGAAAGCACTACAGAACTGGCGTTTTAAAGTAATAATTACAAAACTTTGAATAAACACCATAAAATGCAATGAACTCGCAACAATTGTTTCGGGTCGAAAGAATACATGACCCTACGTCAGGCGAACACAGTAGGCACGAGTGCTGCAGTCAAAGCGGCAACATTCTTTCGACTCAACGCGGCAGTGTGTTCTTTCGACCCGAAACAATTGTTGCAAGTTTATTGCATTTTATAGTGTTAATAAACTTATATTGTTCCATTCTTGGGTTTTTCTTGCCTCCTTTCTTTGTTTTTAAAGTATTGAATCTCCAGCTTTCAAATTTTGTGTGGAGTATCCTCAACTTATATTAATTTAAAAACCTATCTTTGTCTGTCTTCCTATGTTTCCCTTACCCCCCCCCCCCACTCCTTTACTTCGCGTACAGCTTTCAAATTCTGTATATTGCATCCTTAATCTATGTTAACCTGATATGCCTTTCTTTGACCATCTTCTGTGCTTCCGCATTTACTTTTTTTTTTTAAATCACTAAATTAAAAATTTCAGGGTCCCAGAATTAATAATTTTATTAATTCTTATAATTTCAATTAAAAAAAAAAATAATAAACTTTTTTTTTTCAAAAAAAGAAGGGAAAAAAAAAGGGAAAAAGAAATGTGATCTGAATAATTTAATTTTTTTTTGCATTGGTAGAAAAACGCACTGTTAGTCTGCAAATTTCATGCTATTTTACCCCCACGCGTTATAACAACGCCTTCGTTTGTCTCATAGACGCAGGTCGCTGAAATAATGAATATTGCGAAGTCATTCTGGAATTCAGAATCGATGAATTAAGATGACGGCTGACCTTGGAATGTAGGTATAACAACTCCCTACTCTTTATTTGGAAAAAAAAAAAATCTTGCGTTGGGTATATTTAAATTTTAAGCTTGAAAAATTTACACAAGTAAACAATAGTAATTTTTTTTAATTTATATTCCTTTAGGACTATTGTTTATATTCGCGTAGTATCATTAATATTTATAAATATACTTAAATATTTTCTTTTTACTGAAATTCATTTTTCGTGAATTAAACATTATTTACAAAATAGTTAAGTAGTATGTTATTAACCATTGTATTGAATTGGTTAAAAATAAAAAATAAGTAATGAAATCATTATAGTTATCGTAACGCAGAATTTTGCAATATTTATAAAGTATTTAATATTTTTAACCATTTTTTTCCAAAACATCTTTTGCCGTTTTATATGAACTTTTTTTTTCCTTTTCTCTTCCCATGATTTGCTTTGGGTAAAGTCTTTTTATAATATTTTCTAAACACTTTTTTCTAAAAAAGTTAAATTCGGTTTATGCAAAGAAGCAAAAAATTAAAACTTTCTCATTATTAGCTGTTGCTCATATAATCCCATAGACTTTAAGTCATTAAGTAAAAACGAATAATACACATTCTCACTTTATAGGTCATTCTCACTTTATAGAAACGATGTTCATATTTATGCATAAATTAATGTTAATTTTTATATATAAATGACAACTTATTTTTGCGACGATTTGCTTTTATTTCGTAGCAATGGTTCCGGAAAATAGTTCAGGCTTGTATTTTCTATGAAAGTAAATTATTTGTCATCTCTATCTTCACCCCCATTTAAGTTGTTTTCTAAAGTTCGTTAATTGTTTTTGGTTGTCGTTTTCCTAAAATTTGTTTTTATCAAACGAAAACAGAAAAGTACATTGAAGAAGCATGAAGTAATTTTAAATTGGATGCTCTTTATTTTCGTTTCCAATTTATTTATTTATTTATTTATTTTTTTTTTTTTGCTAAATAAGCGGTCGTTCCCTTAAATGTGTGACTAGAGGCTTTGTCCATATGAAGCTGAATTTTATAAATGGGTTTTCCATATAAGTCTGTAATTTCTCCTTCAAAAATTGATTCTAAAATATTTTGCTAGATAAGTGTTAATTACTTTTGGCTTTGAGTTATAAAGGCGAATTAAAAATTCCAAAATAAGAAAATTCTACAATTAGCATAGATCCATTTTTGTGATTTTTCTCTACGCTGATGAAGCGATTTCGTAGGTTGATTTTTGTTAGTGAAGCAAAAGAAAATTTCTTTTTTTTTTATTATTATTATAGTCACTTAAATATACCCATGCCTCATCAAGAGTTGCCACAAATTTCCATTTTTCATAAGCTTGGTGATTTTTCATCTAATTTTCTACAATTTGTTTTCCTTTCTTACAATATTTCTTGGCAGTAATAGACAAACTTCACATTTAAACCTATTTTTAACTTAAAATCTTCATGAATGATTTTACTTGTTAGTGCCAGAAAGATATTCCTTGTTTTGATGGAAGGGATCTTTTAGTCGACGAATTTTCATTTAGGATCAGGCTGAGGCCTAGGAACATAGTGCAGTCAATTGGCCTTAATCCCCACAACCCAACCTATTTAGGATCAGAACTTCACTTTCTTGATATTTTCCTGCGTTCGAATAGTTTTAAGATAACGTTTCAAGGTCTTTTAATTTTCTAGAAGAGGACTTCTTTTTCTTTAAAATTTAATAGATTATGAATTCTTTATTTTGAAATGCATCAACCACGATTTGTGCACCTCTCTAAATGTGTTAATACAAGGAAAGCGGAGTTATATCACCTTCGAATTATCAATCAATCTTAGGAATCGTTTTCAAAATCCTTCTTATTCTACATACCAAATAAAGTAAAATATTAGCATATGATTATTTTGAACTTTCTAAATTATCTCAAAACGCAAAAGAGAAAGCATAAATACAGAATCGCTTCCACAGGTGTCAACAATTTCCTGTACTTAATGACTTCTCTTTTCTTTGAAAATGTAAAAGTACATTCATGAATGATATTTTCACCATTAACATTTGTTGGAAAAAAATATTCTACTTGATTTACATATTCATTTGTAAATTACGAACACCTCGATTTAAGTCATTTTTACATTTTCTTAATTTGGCCGCATGTAGTAAAATCACGTTAGAATATACAGACATTTTGAACACCATGATAAGTTAATGGTGTTTTGAACGACATTTCACTATCGGTTTAATTTCAAAGACACTTTAATCTCTGTTAAATCGCATTAAGTTTTGCTAGTTTTCATCATTAATATTGCAAATGTAAATCTAGACGATATCTGAAAAAAACATCCTCAGTGAGAATTATGTTCTTTTATCTAACCACTTAAACAAAGGTAAATCTGGTTCATCCGCGTAGTTCTTTTCCTATTATTCGTGATCAGAATTTTGTAGTTCATAAAAAGCGTCAAAAGCTTAGTGTAGTTTTTAATGAACAATTTTTAAAATGTATACTGTAAACTGTGACCCTGCTTTCATTTTAGCTTTGCTGTCGTTGAAAGAGTAGAACCTCTGATAATGATCACATATATATTAATCGATGAATGCAAGGCTTTTATTTTTAATTTCAATAATTTGTTGGCATCTTCCTATTCTCCAGTTTGTGTAAAAGTTTTACATGTGGCTACTCTGCTTTTTTCTAGTTTTCTCTATGGATTCCTTGATGATTTGATTTAATAATTTAATTTCTCATTCAAATTGGTTTTGCTGCCTCGATCGGGGCTGGAACAATATAAATTGCTATGATTAGCTATATTTTTTTACGAAATCGATGCAGCTTTCACAGCTTTATGAAGTACATGCCCCCTGACGGTATTTTACTTCTAATTTTAAGCATTTTTATCCATTTAATATTTCTGTGGTCCTTTAGTTAATTTCTCTGTCATTAAGTTTAATGGTCCTTTTTTTATTATTATCATTCATGTCGGCGAAGTAATTTAAATTATTTTTGTCTCTTATTGGTTGGTTCTTAATCTGTATCGCAACATTTTTGTGTCACTTACCTATAAGTTAAAATCAGTTCTATTTTTGTTGTGTTGGTATTGTTTTGTATCTATTAATTGCTAAATTTTATTACAATATCTATCATTTATTTATATATATATAATATAAATTGCTCTTTCATTCAGTATTCCTAAATGTAATCAATACAACTTTCGGTTCAGTCCTTTAAAAACTAAAACTGCATCTTAAATATACCTTGTGTGCCATAAGTTTGGAGACATTTTTAAAAATTTATAAAAAAAAAAAAATGAAGTAATTGGTAGAATAGAATGCGGTTTGCGAAAACTTTATTCTAGTTAAGATATTTTTTTTTTCTTTTTTTAAGAAAATAAAATATAGTTAAAATTTTCGTCGATAGAGAGCGCTGCAGAGACGCGTAACGAAAAATCTGCAAATAAGACTCATGTAAATTGCATAGTTTCACACGTGATTAACATCTCGTTTCTTATGTTTTTTCCTACTTGTGTATGGTCTACAAGAAGTTTTAATTACGATGCTGACTTGATGGATAAAGCATTATTGGTAATGTTTTCTCAGCTAAAAATTGTCAATTAACTGCAGTTAGCGGTGTTGTAACACGTTTGCAAAATGTAATTTGTGGTGATGGCCAGGCACGTAGAATAGAATAAATTTTATACTTCTAAACATTTGCATGCAAAAATAGTTTTTCCATGGAAATGAGCTATTTTCTCCCGATTTGCCCTGTATCGGCGAAAATTTTAATTATTTTCTCCCCTTCCCCCTCCCCAAAAAAAAGAAAAAGCACGAGAATAACTATTTTGCAAACCGTGTTAAATTCAATCAATTCCTTCAATTTTTATAAATTTTTAAAAATGTCTACAAACTTATGGGACACCCGATATATATTTATGTGTGATGAAATGTTGAGTCTCTTGTTATAGCGCATAGATCTGTTAATCTAATTGATGTGGCGTTTTCCTTTTTTGAAAGGTAGTCGAAGTGTATAGTATTAGATTTGCTTAGTATGTTGTCAATAAATAGTTTAATTGTTGCTATGAAATTGCAGAGGAACTTAATGTCTGCAAAACTATATCGAAATCTTCTTTAAAGAGAAAAAAAAAAAAAAAAAAAAAAAGAGGGAAAAAAAATCTAAATTACTCCTAATTTTACCTAATACTCCTAATTTTTCACCTCTGTATTATGAAGTTATTTTAGACAAAGAAATTCATTTAAAATAGCTTTTTTTTTTTTTTTTTTTCATTAATCGCTAATAGGTAGTTTAGCCTAGATTTACGTATTCTAATTATTTTTCCAAAAGCGTACCGGAAGAAAAACAGCAGTTTAATAACGTGCAAATTATTTCCGCCTAAAGAATAGGTGCTAATTTCCCATTTTTCAAGGGAGACTTCAAACTAGATTTTAATTTTCTAAAGAAATTGGATACAAATTTGAGTGACCAAATATTAATGATAATATATTGATAAAGTTCTCTATTATAATATTTTTTTTATAAAAAAAGTTTCTTAATTTTCATAATATATATTTTACTTTATAATTTTCTTATAATGAAAGCACAGTAGTCTTGAAATTTGCTTGAAGTCAAATTCAGTTAATGCGTAAATTCTTTCTTGTGTAAGTTTACTCATGTGGCCGAACAGTTAGTGCTAAGGTCTGCAGGTGCCGGTTTGGAATCGCACTTTAAACATGTGTATTCATAATTATTCAGAATCCACTTTAAACTGTATATGTCCCAGTATAATTACGCAAGCAATGCAAAAAATTGCCATAGAGGAACAAAACAATCTAATCTCATGGCTATACTTTTCCCCCGTCTTTATGAAGGGTTCTTAATTATTTTGACCCGAAATAATTGTTGCGCACGTTTGCATTTTATGGTGTTTGTTTACAAAATTTTATTTTATCATTAAGATGTAACTAAGAGAGTACAATTTCGGGACACCTGATTATTTATCCAAAAATCCTGATATTTTAATTTTTATCTTGTTTTTTAAATGAGAAAAATTTTTGGTATAGGTTATTTTATGACATTCATGCTATAGTTTAAAAAAATAAACTCAAGTATTTTTGTGCATGTTTTTCGTAATTCTTGATTTCTTTTTTTACGTAGAAGCCTATAGAATTCTGAATAAATGTAAACCTCGAAGCCTATTAGTCAGGGAAAAAAATCATTTGTTTATTTCGAATTCGCTGGAGTGTAGAAAAATAGTTTTAACTTCGTGAGTCATTTTAGAAATCGAGTTTGCTGAGAGGAGTTGCATTTGTGCATCATAATCATTATGTATTTACTTCTTTTCTTTTCGTTTGTTTACATATGTTTTGCTTTAGATATGCCTGGTGGAAAGAATTTTGTACAGCTTATAAAGATAACGATACATTGTTAAAAATAAATAAATAAATAAAAAATGATCTCGCTCATCGAATTACGTTTCACCGTAAAATTTTCGGCTGCAGTTTGGCAGAGAGGTTTCAAGTTTCAACGTTTTGCAGTGTACATCTTCAGCTACTTTTAACTAACGGTTCTATTGAATATTCGATACTATTTTGTAACATCAAAAGATGGCAAATGTTCTAAATGTGAAAAGTTGTAGCACAATTCTTAAGCAAACCTTTAGTCGAATCTTAGGTGAACAAACTAAACGACTGCATGCAAATTTGCCCACGAAGTATGGTATTAAAGATCAGAAAGAATTTAATATAGCCTTCTGTTGTAACTATATATATATGTTTTTAGAATGGTATTAAGAAGGGAAATTAAGGTAACTGAAACTTGATACTTAAAAAGAAAACAATTACTGCAAAAAAAGAAAAATAAATAAAGGAAGAAAAAATTAAAACTTAACGAGAAAGCCATGAAAGATTTAATAAACATTGTTTATATGACTGAAAAGTAGAGAAATTGGAGTTTTGGTTAAAATTACATTTGAGAATGTTTACGAGTTGAGTAATTTTCAGGATAATAAACGATTGTGTTAGGCAACATTGCATATTATTTAAAGACACTCATTAAAATAAATTTCAATTAAATACAATAATTTAACTACTATCTTAAACACTTTTATTAATAACATTATTAAAAAAAAAATACAATTACTGTGATGTAATTGATACATAAGTTTAAATTAACATTTATAACACCCATTTTAAATTTAAATAGTTTATTAAACCCATAAATGTTGCATAGTAGTGTTTAAAATTGTTGTATTATACTTCAATTCAAATACATTTGCTGTATGAAATACATAGTATCTATACACCAGATTATCGTGGCAATTTAATCATCTGTTTACTTTTTGCGTTCTACTTCTTTTGTTATTTTATATATTTATAAATTGGGTAGAAGAGAGCGCATTGAGAAAAAAGTCATGTATAGCTAATATCTCAACACAAGTTTTACAAAAGGATTTTTTCATAAAATAGGAAAAGCTATAGAGCACGACTTCTAAGTTCATCCTGCGGGTTCCACCTACACTATAACATATCTGCGAGATCTTGAAACTTTTTATTACAAGTTTATAGGATAATTCAAAATATACTTGGTGTATTTATTTTTATTTTAATTAATTAATTTTTGTCGAAGTCAAGCTGTTTAATAGGAAACAAAACAAATTACCCAAATGCATTTCCTAATTTATATTACGTATAAAACATCAACTGTATTATTTGCTTTAACTTTCAATTGTAATTTATCATAGTTTCATTAAAATACATAAGTTATAAATTTTTAATTATATTTCCATGTGCACGTTAGACTGCACGCGCATTCATTTTTATTACTATAAAGATTTTTTATGATATTTAGTTATTAAAAAAGTAGCGTTTGTGATACTAGAGAAATTAAAATTTTTCCCAGTCCCGGGAATTAAAGGATTGAAGTTAGTAAACCCGAAATCCCAGGATTGAAAATTAGTCTCAGGATCATAATCCCTAGATATAACTTGTTATTTTGTTAAGTTTCACTAATCGTAACTGACAGATGAGCTTTGCCTTAGTGAGAATTATTTTAAAATATCACTTTCGCTAATATTTAGTTTTACGTATTTCTTACTAATCATTTTTGTTTGAATGCGCTTGAAAATTAACTTTGGAGTGCAAAACACTACCCTTCATCAGTATTGACAAAAACATAAATAATAAATAAAAATCCTATCATCGCAGATTAAAATGCATATCAAATTTTTAGCAATCCCTTTTTAAAAATGTGTTGGAGTAAATTTGCGCAAACAGCTTTTATAAAAATAATTTCAATAGGGTAAATTTGCTCAGGGCGCACTAGTCCACCTTGACAACAGATTAGATTTTTTTTTTTCCTTGCATGTATGTGATACAAGTATTTTCACAAATGCTTGAGAGCAGAAGACTGTAAACTGTCCAAAGAACAGGTTTTTTTTCTTCTTTTTTTTTGTCCATCGGTTTTTATTAAACTTATCAGATTCCGTATTAAATTTCATTGTAGCAAAGAGACGGGGAGATTCAAATTCAGACAAGCGAAATCAAAGTCGTAATATTTTTATTAAACTCTACATAGTTATCAAGTCTCATGATTTAGGCGAAAGACATTTTTTACAGCAATTTTCCCTTCATTTAATCGTAGAAAATTAATATAGATTTCTTTTAAAAAATAATGATGATTTCATTTTAAATGTTGGCAAGTATGTACTGTATTTCGAAAGTTTCAAAGTTTTTTTTATTAATTTTATAGTGTTATTTAAAGCTGATAATTATTAATTTTGGAATAGTAGGGTAATTTTTTTTTTCATTATTGTGTCTATTCAGAATTAATTTTAAATGCTTGATTCAATATTAATTCCGCATTCCAACAAAATATAATATTTTCAATAAAATAACTGCAATGCTAAAAATTATCCGTTGGTTTTTTAATTCCAATTTAAAAAGGTAACAAAATGTAAATTAAGATGAATTTATGTAATATTAATAAATTAGGAATTTAAATACATAACCAGAAAAAAAGATTAAAATTCAGAGATTTAACGAGTACTGTTATATAAACCTACGTTAAAAACCATTCAAATATGGCTTTGGAAAAGCTTTATTTGACAGATAATTCTGTCTGAGAAGGGCTACCGCCCCTCTCAACCTCCGTTTAGTTATTGCGCCTACATTTGTATAGAATTCAAATCAGATATTTAATTTAAAAGTTCGTTTAAAACTATTCAGATTTCACATTCATCATTCTTTTGAGACTTATAAATCTTGATCAACTTTTTCAAGTTACAAACTCATTAACTTCGAAATTCAACATTTGAACTGCCTGAAATTATTTGTTTTTAAGTTACTCTAATAAGAGACAGAGAGAGATTAAAGTTTAAAAACTTGAATTCGGTATTTACGAAACCTCAAAACGTTTAAATATACAAAAAACATGCGATAAATATTCCCCTTTAAAAAAATACTTCATTTACCATACGTGTATGAGGAATTAATTTTAATTCCTGAGCAGTTTTCCTGGACAGGGTAAAATATTATAGAAAAGCATTTCCTTTAATTACATTCAATAAAAAAAGAATGTTTTCGCTTTATTATTAAGAGCCTTGTGTATCTTCTAAAAAACATGTACACATCAAATGGTGCACATAAATATACTAACACACAGCACCACGTGAAATACACTTCCATTAATTTTCAAATATTATCCCACTATATTCCAGCTCTTTTGTGTAGCCCTGCAAACCAATGGTGAATGATTTTCATACCATATTCTACATGAAACCTGCTTTTACCCATAGAAAATATATATATTCATTTTATTAGGTTCAGTGCAGCTTATAAACGCTAAAAACTACCTACCTGTAATTTCCCCCATAGATAATAATGTATTGGAATTCTTTTGGGTGTCCCTGTACACGAACCATTTGCTTGATCTCAACGAAAAGTTTAGTGTAGCATCACTATATGATACAGATTTAGGATACCGAGTTTGGATTATCTGCTGTTATTTGTTTTTGAGATATGCTGATAACACTAACATAAACGCACACACACAGACTAACCGCTAAAAACATGTTTTTCGGATTCAGGGAATCTTAAAACGTGTAAATGTAACAAAATCTCAATTTTGAAATTTTGACCCGAAAACAATATTTTTCCTACCATATATATGGGTAAGAGAAAGTAAGAAAGCACTATAGTGCTGTAATTTTGTTGCTTGGTAATTTTTTTTTTTTTTTTTTTACTTCCTGTATATATTTAACTTTTCTATTATTATCCCCTTGTTTTTTATTTTACTTCCAGCCTATTTATTTCTGAAACTTTATTTTTACCTGGATTTTTTTTTTTTTTTTAAGTATTTTAGATGTTATATATTTTTACTTTTATTTTTTATTTTTGTTACAGGATCCCCCCCCCCCCTTCTTTTGCCATGTTCTTTTTTTTTTTTTTTTTTTTTAATTAAAAACAATTAAAAAAAAAAAAAAACACAAAAACATCATTCCTTCAGGTGAGAGAGTATGATTATATATCATTATTAGTTTCTAAAATTTGTAATCGTACAGAACATTGAAGAATCATACAGAATTTTGAAATTATATATATATATATTTTTATTTAAAACGCAGTAAAATAAAGAATAACGGGCGATTAAATGCCCCAAACAACTAAATATTTCTATGCAATGTTTTCCCAATATTTTTTCTTTATTTCAGTTGCTTTTTAAACTTTTGTTCTTTCTGTGTTCGTTAGAACAAAAGTTTAATAAAAATTATTAAAATAAGGAAAATATATTGAAAAATTGTTGTATATTAAAATGTTAAATTTTTGACGTTCATTAGCTTTGCATTAAAATCAAAAGGGTTGAAGAAAATGTACTAGCTTTTTTACAATATTTTTAGTGAATAAACTAATTTTTAAACTTAAATGAAAAATTGCCAAACCTTACCGAATCTATTTGTTCAATTTCTGTTCACACTGAAGAAGTTTTCTAAGACTTCCGGAAATTGTTTTATAATCAGGTTAGATCATGTGTTCAGTATATGCACAGTTTCTACCTGTATAAGTGTTTTCTATCGGAGAAGAATAGAATCATAATGAATGGGGGAATGACTTGAAATAAGAGTTGTAAATATTTTTGCGAAATATAAACCAACCAAGAAGACAATAGTAAATTTCATAAAAATAACATTTAATGTTCCTTTAAACGACAAATGTCGGATAAGAAAAGGTATTTCATAAAAAATGTTATATTCGTAGGTGGTAATGGTTGCATGTGAGGGAATATTACATAGATTTAAAAAATGTTTGTTTTACGAGATAATCTTTTTGCTATATGCTGAACACATAATTTGTTAAATTTGCTGTTTTTAAAAAATTAAAAATACGTTTTTAAGTTTCATAATTATTGTCTATTTGAAGAAAATAACGCAGAAATAGCTATGACCGCAGGTTCTTCTTTCGAAGCAAAAAAAGGTAGAAGGGAAGTGTACCATGATTGATACCATGTAGAACTCATCGGCACAGCCGTTAGACATTTCCTGTAGTTTTCTCCTAAACTCGCGTAAATACAGATTAGGACCCCTTATGAAAAACTCCATGGTAGGACCCACGTGTAATCAATCGGCCTTAACTCCCTACAAACATAATTAAGCATCTTATTTGTTTCATTTTAGAAATTTGAACCAATAACTCAGTATACAGTCGGTAACAAAAGTGTCCGAACACTAGCAAAAATTCCTATGTAAAAAAAGTACACTTCATACGGTTTTGTTAAATAAATCCTTGTCGAATCCTGTTCTTAGTCAGCGTAAGAACATGATTCGATAAGGATTTATTTAACAAAACCGTATGAAGTGTACTTTTTTACATAGGAATTTTTGCTAGTGTTCGGACACTTTTGTTACCGACTGTACTTTCATTATTAAATATTCAGTGCATGCCAAGGCAACAAGATACCTTTTTGCTTAAATGAACTTAACTGTTGCCAAATTTGTTCGAAATCCTTTTTTTCTCCTGCTTGTATGTGTAAGTGCTATTATAAATTAAGTTACTATGAGATCACGTTCTCTTTAAGCTATTTATTTGAGAACGTAGGTAGGATAAATTATTCCTTCGAACATTCAAAAACGTATGTCTAGGCTATGTATTTATGTTAATTTCTTTATAAATCTCAGTAGCATGCCTAGTTTTTATAGCTTTCAACCTACCCAGTTAAATTAAATTATAGTTTTGGCAATCACCTTATCGTTAAACAAATTGTACCTAATACGTTCGTAAATCGCTGTATCTAAATGTATAGAACACAACTGAAATGTTTCAATACTTTTAAATAAAAAAAATTAACTACTTTTACAATTTCAGCTTTGCTGTATAATATACATATATTCTTCGGCTTTCAATGTACATTGTTTTATCCCTGTATAATGAAAAAATGGAGGCTATCCTTGAAAAGGATTCATTCTTTTGGGGAGATTTTCGGCTTATTTTAAGGGGTAATTTTTTATTCAAAATTCTGAGCTTTATAAAAGAGCAATATTTAAAAAATATTTTATAAAATTTTGAAAATTCAGCCGGTGGGTCCTCGTTTTCGATTCTTTCAAAAAAGTGGTGGACACGATTTCTCAAAAATTAATGCACCGAGCTTACGGAAATTTTGCACACTTATTCAAAATTGAATTTACTAATGCTTAAATGAAGGATTTTTTTTTTTTTTTCCTGATTTCAACTCATTTTACAAGGCTATGTAATGTATTGTTTTTGCATACAACTCAGCCAAAAAATCAAATTTCATTTGGGGGGGGGGACTATTCAATTCTACTTTGAAGTGTGCAAAATTCTAATAAAATCAGTGCATTTTTTACTTTCTTCTATGTATTCGTGAAAATTTTCGAACTTCAGTTTTCGATGGATTTACACGTTTTAAGATGTCCTGAACACAATTTGACTGTTTTTAGAAAATGTGTGTGCATCACAAATTTTGTGGACGCTGTATCTCACGAACCAATGAACGAAAATTAACCAAACTTGGTATTTAGTTGGACCTTTACATAAACTGGTGCTGATAAGGTTTGGGGATCTTATCAGCACCAACAAGTGGCGCTGTGATCCCATTTTTTCTAAATTTTTAACATGGCAGTATAGAACAAAATTTAGTATAAATGTACATAATGAGTTATTTTTAACGTGTGGTTGTCAAATTAATATGAATTATTCATAATTGTAGTAGTAGATTAGAGAAAAATGTTTGTATGTGGGAGCATCGCTTTACCTCCTGGGGGATGTAAATTTTCAGTATAGATATCTTTCGAAAAGTCTTGTCAATATCTTTAAAAAACGAATGGTTGAACCATAAATCTGTGATAATTTAAAACAAAGCTATCAATCCCCCCCCCCCCATTTTTTAACGGAAAGAACTTAGAGAAAAAAAATCGTATTTCTTCTGACATTGGCAAAAAATTGACTGAATTTCAGCACTTAGTGATATAATTCTGTCAAATAAAAATCATCTACATTTTTCATGGAAAATAATTTAATAAATAATTTGTATTACATGAATTTTGTGTGCATTTTATATAGAAGAAAGTCTTGTGGTGCCCACATCATACTAGGTTTTTTTTTTTTTTTTTTTTTTTTTTTTTGAGGCGATTATGTCTAAAGCTTTTCTAAAATGTCTCCGTAAACCAGGACCCACCGGCTGAATTTTTATGATTAAGAGATTTTTTTTTTTTTGTATTAAGTTCTCGAAACCATGTAATCCCTTAATTACCTTGTATTCCTACTTCTATATGATACATTCTTTTTTCATTATTTAGTAAGAATTTATTTTAGAAAGTATCTTCCCTTTTCACTATTTTCTCTTCATTTTTTTTTCGATATCTTGAATCATGTTTAAAATTTTAAGTTAGTACTATGATATTCCTGAATTTTGATCATTACATTAAATATTATGTGTAACTGGTTAGGATGTATGAGTGTGAATTGTAAATAAATTATATTTTGACTATTTTTTTTTTTTTTTTACTTTATCTTACCCATAAGGTAGAGAAAGTATTGTTTTTGGGTCAAATTTTCGAACGCGAGATTTTGTTATATTTACACGTTTTGAGGTCCCCTGAATACGAAAATCATGTTTTTAGCAAATGGTCTATGTGTGTGTCTGTCTGTTATCAGCATATCTCAAAAACAAATTATGGCAGAAATTTCAAACTTCGTGTTCTAAATGTGTATCATATAGGAATGCTACAGTAAGCTTTTCGTTGAGATCAAGCAAATGGTTCGTGTACAGGGACAATCAAGAGAATTCTAATACATTACGTCTATGGGGGAAATTGCAGGTAAGTAGAGTTTAACGTCTATAGACTGCACTAGACCAAACGAATGTATATTTTTTGTAATAGAAATAGTTAACTGGGAAAATTTTTTTGAATATGTAGGAGCCTCGCCTCCCCCCCCCTGGGGGGGGGGGGAAGTCCCCCCTCGAGGGGAGTAAATTTTTATGATGGGTTCTTTGAAAAGAGCTCGCCAATACCTTGTAAAACAAATGGTTGAACCATCGATCTGCGATAATTTAAAACAAAGTAATCGATTTTTTTTACTTTTAACGAAAAAAAAGATTTTTTTTTTTATATTGAGAATAAAATGGACTTTTTTTTTTTTTTTTTTTTTTTAATTTGGTGTTATACTACTTCCCTAATATGGAAATCGTGTGCATTATCATAAAAGATAATATTTTTGAATAATTTTAATAAATTATTTTTTAAAAAAAGAATTATTTTTTCATAACCAAATTAAATTCTATATAAATGTAGGTGCATTATTGAAACGGGGGGTTGAGGGGGGGGCCCTCACACAGAACTAATTATCATATAAAACTCTTCAGAAGCCTAATATGAATTGTTTAACACAGGTTTACATAACAGTACTCGTTATCTTACCTTTTAATCTGCAACCTGTATTTATAGTATTAAATTTCAGGGTAAGAGAAAGTCGTGTGAGTGACACACCAGATTACTTTTTTTTTAACATAATGTGTATTAACCCAATAGCATCATATTTAAATATCCAATTGGTTGCTGTGAAATCGGATTTAAGTATCGTACCAGTGTGTATGTAAGCATGATAGTTTATTTAAAAAAAAAATCGACCAGTAAAGATGGTGTCCAAAATTCTGCATGGAAGTTGTTGAGCTCGTCATTCGTTTTAACCCTTTGCGGCGCAAGACAATTTCAAACATTTAAATTATACTGCCACCGGAATTCATGAACTAAATTAAACTAAAAGAAATTTTAAATTTTAAGGTTTAAAAAACCGGCCTTTTCTGATATGTTATAAACTTGAATTTTTGCTAAAATATTTCCGGGATGAAATTTTGCAGCTGGATCTTAAATTTTGCGTCCTCGCAGCGAGGACAGCGCGCGTTAAGGGGTTAAATCTCCCTCGGGTGCAATTTTGAACGTTCAGAGCTCAGGCGCAATGTGCTCGAAAAGCCCATTTTAAAGAAACTAGAACTTTTCATGTAATCAGTATCCTTTTTAAGAAAAATTGTTATTTAACATATGGTTTCATATTGCCCTTTTTTTTTTTTTTAAATAAATTTTTAAAATAATAAAAAAGCTAAACTAACTGATCTGAATTGAACTAAAACATTCGAACTGTGCCTCATAGATTAGTTGCACTTAATTGAGGGCTAAATGTAATTTGTTGCGATTAAGTTAAATAAATCTGCTTATTATATTACCAAAATGGAAAAACTTACATACTATTAAAAAGGATGTAGAGAAATTTATTAAAACCTTAATGCACGTACAAGCGATTCATTCTGTAAAAATTGAATTTTATAAATTCGTGGATAATTTAAAATTTTTCAGGTTGATAGTTTTTTAAAATAGTATTGAATTGGGAGCTTATTACGAAACAGGTATTATTTATATTTAATTTTCCCGGTATTGTTTCATTTAAGGAGTTTCTACTAAAAGACTGTAAATGACTAACTATTCAACATGAAATCTTTCATTATTTAGTTTTATTATTATAGAGGGAAGGTGTTACCTATTTTTAAATTGCTTTAACCTTCAGATCACTTTCTGCTAGTTAAATTTAAAAATTTGTTGCAATTTCTGCATTTTTATAACTAAGTTTTTATGCTATTTCAGTTCTAATTGGGAAGTTTAAAAAGTAAAAGAGAGAAATATAACAAAGAATGTGATAAGTGCAATCGATTATTTTACAAAAAGTCATGTAAACAATTTTTATTTTTCGAATATTTTGTTGTAGATTTTTATTTATTTTTTCTTAAATCTGCGTATGTTAAATGATTTTAAAAGCTAGGTTATAGGTTTTTATTTTACATGGTAAACAAAAATTTTAATTTTTTTTTTTTTTTTTTTTTTTTTTAAGCAATTGAATTGAGAGGGTGGGGGGTCATTGTCTAACCCTACATGGTTTTTCATGTTTCCTATTTCCTGCATGATCATCGAAAAGTTACTTTTTTTTTTTTTTCTCTTTTGGTTTCATAAATGAAAATGTGAATTTTTAAGTTCTGAATGTAAATAGTTTTTAAGTTCAGATCCAGTATCAAAATTCTCAAATTTGTTTACTTGTTAAAACTGGTAAAATAGCTAAGTTGTTTCAAGTTCTGAAATATGTATATCATTTAAACAATGAATTCATATAAAGGCATGTGTTTGCCTGTCTTTAAATAACGTTTACAACCACGGAAGATTACTTTAATCGGATTTACTTTCTTTCATCTGTAAATCTTCTGATTTATGTTTTCGGTATTTAAGCAACCTCTAATCCCTATAAAAATGCAATCACAAAATCTATTTATATTCTAGTCAATAAATAAATTGTTTTATTATATCCTAATTTATGTTTCTTAAAATCGAATGTTTAATACTTAAAAAAAAAAAAAAAAAAAAAAAGTTAAACTGTATACATTATTAAAACGAGATTGCATAAACAATGAAAAGTTTAATTATATTTTTAAATGAAACAAATACTTTTGAATGGAATTTTATTGTAAATGTAGTTATTGTGTGAAAGAAAAAAAAAATGCATTTTTTTTTTCTAATAATTTTATTTCATTGTCAGTAAAAGAAAAAAATGTTGAAACACATGAATATGCGCAAATAATTTTGTTTAAATCAGTTACTCAGTCACTATTGTATATATAACGTAATGGTAATTTTCACATAATTATGCATTTCAAAGTTATAGTACGCAGGATTTTTCGATATTTATCTAAACCGATTTTTAATGAAATTTGAGTACTCAATTTATTCTTTTTATTTATTATTTATTAGTTTGTTTTGTTTTACTTTCTAAAAATTTCTAATAACAACCTTATTTGATTATGGGGGAGAGGAGAGGAAGAGATTTCCGTAAATATTACTGTATTTCAAAATCTGAGCATACTAATAATTAATCGAAAATTTATTAATAAATGACTATAACAAAGATTGATTGATTTTTGTTTTATTTTAAATAATACTAGCAGGGCTTCCCTAGCCTATCTTGGCGAGCCTTTTTACTACAACAAATAGAGGAGTGGGTTCCATTGCCTTCGATAGCAGTTTTCAAAGCGACAACAGCGAAATTTCTAGAGTAAATACAAGAAATTTTGTCAAGTTTTGAAATGCATGTGTGTGTGTATATATGTATGTGTATATATATATAATGCATAATTTTTGGGAGAAAAAATTATTTCCTGTTAGGCAAGATAATCTTAATTTTATACCCTGGTTATATGGCTTAAATGTTTACCTTCCTGACTACAAATATCCCAAGTTGCAAGCAAAATACTTTACGTCCACAGATTGCAATTCTTTTGTTTTCGTTCGTTGGAAATTTCACAAATTCTGAAATTTGAAACGTCTCTTTGCATTTTGCACAACTCTTTGACGAATATTGCGCCTATGTGATATTCGAAAACGATTTTTTAATTTACTTGAAAATAAGGTGGGAAATCTGGACTTTTTATATTTTTTCGACTGCTTACATATCATGTGTCAGAAAGATAAGGGCCGTCGTTAGAATTTACGAAAGACTATGTGTAAACGATGCATTAATTAACAAAATATTCATTACTAAATACCTTAGATGCGATTGCAAAACACAAAAATAATTCCTGGACCTTTCTTCTTTTGCTCGTTTACTTAAATGGATCAATTGATTCATTATTATTCTTATTCTTCTAATGACAATGTTATTGTTTCGGATTGGCTCAAAGATTTTTGCGCATGCTCAAATGCTCCCATTTTGGTATATAAAGGGCATCCTTGTGTTTAAACATAACATGAAAGATCATGTCTTCAGTATTTGATGATATTTACTCAAATATTCGTCACACATGCACAAACAAACAAACCAAATGCTGAAAATACTTAATATTGTTTATGAAAAACCTTTTCAAACATTATTTCACAGGATGAAAGAGGAAGTATGTGTGTATGTAAAAACTAATAAGTGAATTTTCAAGTTATTTTCCTACAATCAACTAAAATTAACAAATGTTTTCTTACTACTTCAATATAAGCAAAACTTATTTTTTTTTTTCTTTGAACCATTTAAAAGAAATAGCACGAAGTCTTTGCTTATATTATAAAATAAGGTAAGGCATAAATAAACGTATAAATAAACGTATTCTTCCGGGGGGGGGGGGAATGTGTGTAAAAACACTTGAATCTGCATGTATGCCTCATACATTTTATAGTGGTAAAAACCTATTGTGTTCAAACCTCTCTCATGTTTGTAAAGTTATTCTGGAAGCATCAGTATTCAGTCAGTTATTTTTAATATATCAGGAAAATTTATTTTCATTGCTATTTTCAGAAGCTAACAAGAGTATACGAAAATATTTATTACTTAGGTTTAATTATTTTCTTTACTTTTTTATTCAATCGTCACTTACAATGTATTTTTCTTTTCTTAGGAGGCTACCAAGTTTCTAATCAAAGCAGTGACGATTCACGTTATAATAATCACGGTGAATGTGATTCAGGACTTACTGATGATCAACGAAGTAGCAGCAGTACAGCTGAAGAGTGTGAATTAGAGGACGATACTGACAGTGCCAAGGGTTCATTACCATTACAGGATTCAAGCAGCGAATCTCCCACTAATAACGAGAGAGCTAACATGTTTAAAAAAATTGAATACCATAAAAAGAAAAGTACACCTCGTAAAAGAATAATTGAAGATTATGAAAAGCCTAAAGTAAATGGAAAAAATGTCGAGACCCTATCGCTTATTCATCAGAATGGTGAGGATGAAATTAGACAAGCAAGGAACTTAACGAGTACTTGGGATCCGGTATGTAGATAAATAATTTTGAAACTCTTAAATTTAAAAATCTTTTGCTCTAAATTCTCACTCATTTAATAATTTTTCTATTGTTTTTAGTGATTCTCTCTTAATTTATTCTAATCCTCAAAGTGTTATCGTCTCGCTGCGAGACTATTCGGATCCCCGCTAGAGTGCTATATCGTCTCGCAGTGAAGACGATTCGTAAAATCTATATAACAACTCGTAAAATCGAGATATCAATCAATTTTAAGAATAGTCTCACTCGAAATGCACGGTGCCTTAAAAATGCTTAGCACTTCAGAGTGAAACGATCAGCACTTGGAGGGTTAATGTAACGTTACTTGAAAAACAAATTATTAATATTAAAGTTTTTGTGTACCGTATCGTGACGTCATATCGTCTAAACCAGTGATCGCCAACCTGTGGCCCGCAGAAAAATCTCAACATTACTTGACTACTTTTTATGTTCTATTTTCATTATCACTTATTAATATAATATAATATCACTTATCAATAAAATTTCATATCACTAATTGATATAAAATATCAAAAAAAAAAAAAAAAAAAAAAAAAAAAATCCTTTAAAATCAGTAAAATAATCAGTTTGAATAAGCGCTGCTGTCGGCAGGCCTTTTCCGATCGCTTCACACTGGGTCTGGATCCAGACTGCTTGTGGCAGCGCTATACCTAAGCGCTGTACGTACACACAGAAGGTTCAGCATTACAATATGAACTTTGGTGGGGAGTCCCTTCTGCCTACAGCAACGACAGCCTCAATCTCCCCCTTTAATTTTATAGCCTCAAAAGTAAGTTCAATAGAGTCATAATCCTCAAAACTTAGAAATTCGGTTTTATGGCTCTATATTTATCTTAAATTTTAAAATAATTGTTCCCATCTTTCCCCCATAAGATCTTCAGCTTCGAAAGTAGGCATAATCGATTCCCCACATTAAAGAACCTAGTTACATGGACGGGTTTTAAAGTTCCCTGTTGTACCATAGCCTCCTAAACTAGATTCCTGTCGTGTGGCTCGGAAACTTTGCAACAGTTGAAGCGGTAGACAGCGCCACCTGGTACAGACTGCGCGATTTCTTTATTCAACAGCCACCCAAAATTTTAAAAGTGGGATATGATATACATAAACGGCGAATAGAATCGAAGAAACGTCGATTATATGTATCATATATCACTTATTAAAATTATTGGTGACAGTTGAATAAAAAAGTCACGCAATCTGTACCAGGTGGCGCTGTCTACCGTTTCAACTGTTGCCAAGTTTTCTAGTCACCCGATAAGCATCTAGTTTAGGAGGCTATGGTTGTACTTTAAGATTGTTAAATACATGTTCCCCATATTCCCCCCCCCAGGGGGGTACCTTCTTCAGGTATTCAGGGGGAGTCACGCACCCCGGGCCCGAGTGATCTTTTTATCTCTTCATTTTTTTTTTTTTTTTTTAAGTTTTTGGCATTTTTCTTGCTTTTTCGCCCTTGTTTGTTTTTTTGGTTTTTAATGCCAATTAGGTTTTGGTACTTGTTCATTGTTCTTGAAAAAAAAAAAAAAATGTAAAAAAAAAATAAAAAATTTGAAAAACTTACAAAAAATGAAACTACTTACCTTGTTATACTCACCTTTTTGGTTTCTACTTACCCTGTTTATTTTCACTCACCTTTATTTTTTGGTCTTGTTCTTGTTGTTTATACTAATATTACTTAACTTCTAAAACATTAACCAAGCTGAGACCGGTGTAGATGTGGCGCTGGTTATTGGGTTGGCGATTTGGTGAGGGTCTCACGGTAGTCTAGCCTTGGGAGCACGCTGGGAGACTGGTGCCCTTGGTGAAGGTGAGACAACGGTGACTACTCGAACGAGAAACACCGGACTAACACGACTACCACATGTGATTCCCAATCTGGGTCGACGGTCTGGTAGCTGGTGAGTGGTTATGGGTGTCCCAGGGAGCGATTCTGAAAACCCTTTGCTTTCCGTCCGTTCAAGAAATGGGCTGACTTGTGGGACTAAGGAAACCCTCGAACCTTTTTATTTAATTATGGCGACAAACAAAGGAAATACGAATAATGCGTCTGGCTCGGGCCAAGCTATTAAAAATTCAAATGAGAAATCTTGGGCTGAAAGAATGGAAGAGTTTTCTTCCACGCTTAATGAGAGTAATGTGTTTATAAATTGCGAAGCTAGATTTTTTATAGTAAAGAAGAAAGAAGGAGATTTCTCAAAAACATCTCCCTTCTTAATACAAAAGGCACTGCAATCTATAATGGGTAATCCAAAATCAGTGAAAAAACTTAGATCAGGGGAATTATTAATAGAAGTCGAAAATAACAAGCAAGCTAACAGTTTAAAAAAGTGTACTCAATTTGCTAACATTCCTGTCACTGTTGATGTCCATAGAACTCTAAATACTTGCCGTGGTGTCATTTCTGAATCTGACCTCCAGTTTATACCAGAAGCCGAAATTCTTGAAAACCTCAAAGAGCAAAAAGTTATCGGAGTAAAACGTATATCTATATTTCGCGACAATAAACCAATTCCAACTAAACACATAATCTTAACAATAAATTCCCCAAAACTTCCAACATCAATAAAAGCTGGATACCTTGAATGCCCCGTCAGACAATACATACCAAATCCGTTACGCTGCTTCAGCTGCCAACGTTTTGGCCATTCTAAAACTTCCTGCCGTGGAAAACAGACATGTGCCCGCTGCAGTGCCATTGGCCATGATAGTCAAAATTGTGAAGCCACTGTGTGTTGTGTTAATTGTAAAAAAGATCACCCATCATATGCTAAGTCTTGTGAAAAATGGAAAATAGAAAAAGAGATTCAAACCATTAAAACAAAACAAAATATATCATACCCAGAAGCCAGAAAAATAGTAGAATCAAGAACACCCATCGTTGGTAAATCATATGCTGCTGTTACTTCCACCAAAAAAACTTGTAAAACAATAGCTACACAAACTGACTCTCTAATCAATACCAGCCCACCAGTTGAAACTGTTTCACGTAATTCTACAAAAATACCCAATACTAGCTCCCCACTCGAAACTACAGTAAACAATTCCCAAATTTTACAATCCAAACCAAATCAGTCTTCTAACTCTTCACAGTCCTCTTCATCAAAATCAAGAAATTTAAAGAAAATTCCACAAACTGCTAAAACCTTATTGTCTGAAAAAAGTCTTAACTCTACATCTCTAAAGCACTCTAATTCACCCTCTCGTCTCAATATCGTCAAGAAAAAGAAGCTAACAAAATTGCCCTCTCCCACTACAAATAAAAATAATAAAGGAAATCTTCCAAAACAAGATGATATGATCTGCCTCCATCCTTCTGATGGGGAGGACGGTATGTCCACTGCATCAGAGGACAATGACGTGGATGTTATAATCTAAAAAAAAAAAAGTATGACCAATTTCATTTCATGGAATTGCCGAGGTTTTATTAATAAACGAGATGAAATCAGAGATATTATCTCTGATCATCGACCTATTTGCTTTGCCTTCCAAAAAACACACCTAAGACAACATGACAATGTTAAAATCCGTGGCTACCGGTGTTTCAGAAAAGATTTTACACATTCTGACAGAGCTACAGGTGGTGTAGCTCTTTTAATTTCAAATAATGTTCCACATTCTAATATCATTTTAAATACAGACATCCAGGCTATTGCTGTTCAGATCCATATACACATACTTATCACCATCTGCGCCGTTTACTTACCACCAAATATGACTGTTCGACAATGTGACCTCAATAGGCTTATTTTGCAGTTACCGACTCCTTTTTTAATTCTTGGTGATTTTAATGGACACAACCAACTTTGGGGTAGTCCTGATATTAATCCTCGAGGACAAATTATTGAAGACCTAATCACTGATAATAATTTATGTATTTTAAATAACGGTGACAACACATATTTTCATGAACCTTCCAGAACTTTTCATGCTATAGACTTGGCCATCTGCTCTCCAACTTTGTATCCTTATTTTAATTTCTTTGTGAGTAACGACCTTCATAATAGCGACCATTTTCCTCTATTTTTATCTTTTTATACTTTTAATGATCATCATCCTATAAATCCACATTATATTTATGACAAGGCCAACTGGGCTACTTTCACTATAAATGCAACTATCACATATGAAATGATCGAGGGTGATATCAACAGAGCAATCAGTGATGTCACAAACTGTATTATGAATGCAGCTGATATTGCTATTCCAAAATCCTCTGGACGTCTGAGTAAACATTCAAAGCCATGGTGGAATGATGAATGCAATAATGCAAAAAGACAGCAACAAAAAGCTTGGGGAATTTTTAGGAGGTACCCGACTACTGCTAATTATATCGCATTCAAAAAAGCAAGGGCAGCCGCACGAAGAATCCGCAGAATCTCCCAAAAAAATTCCTGGATTAAATATGTGTCCAGCATTACCTCTAATGTAAGCAGTAAACAGCTTTGGCATCGTGTCAAGAAAGCAATGGGAATATATTCTAATCAAAGTATTTCGTTTTTAAATGATAATGGCCAAACTATCACTTCTACTAAAAATATTGCAGACACCATTGGTAAAACCTTATCTCACATCTCCAGTTCTAATTCATATTCCGAACCTTTTTTGTCTCATAAACATAATTCTGAACGATCATCAATCAATTTTCACTCCCGCTCTTCACCAGACTACAATAGACCTTTTACAGATAATGAATTAAAAAATAGTTTGAAACATTGCCATAACTCTGCTCCCGGACCTGATGGTGTTACCTATATTATGATTAAACATTTATCAAAACAGTCTCTCAATAATCTCCTTCATCTTTACAATAGGATCTGGACTGAAAATATTTTCCCTGTTGCTTGGCACGATGCTATTGTTATTCCTTTTCCTAAGCCAGGTAAAGATGCTACTGATCACAAAAATTATAGACCCATTGCCCTCACAAGCTGTCTATGTAAGCTGCTAGAAAAGATGGTAAATACTAGGCTTGTTTTCATTTTAGAAAAAAATAACTTTATTTCTCCATGGCAAAGTGGTTTTCGACGGGGCCGCTCAACGGTTGACAATATCTTATTACTGGAGACTAATATCCGAAAAGCTAATGTGAGACGTAACCATTTGGTTTCAATTTTTTTCGATATAGAAAAAGCTTATGACAGGACATGGCGCTATGGGATTTTAAAAGATCTTTTTAATTTGGACTTTAGAGGAAATCTCCCCATTTTCATTCAAAACTTTTTAAGAGTCAGACGCTTTCAAATTCGTATAGGATCAGTTTATTCAGATTATTATTTTCAGGAGGAAGGTGTGCCTCAAGGCAGTATTTTGAGCGTTACACTTTTTTCTTTAAAAATAAATGATATTTTAAAACAGTTGCCACCAAGTGTACATGGAAGCTTATATGTTGACGACCTGCAAATTTCTTGCCAGGGAAATGACATGCGCTTCATAGAACGCCAATTACAACTTGCTATAAACAATATCATTAAATGGACAAATAAAAATGGTTTTAAATTCTCAACTGACAAAACACAATGTGTGCATTTTTGTCGTAAACGAGGTCTTCATCCAGATCCTCAGATTTTGATGAATAACAGGCCAATTTCAGTTGTTGACACTGCTCGATTTCTGGGTGTTATATTTGACAGAAAATTGACTTTTATTCCACATATTTCATATTTAAGAACTAAATGTGATAAAGCACTAAATATTTTAAAAGTCCTTTCTAATACTTCTTGGGGAGCAGACCGTCCATCGCTACTCAAAATATATCGTGCTACTATTCGCTCCAAACTAGATTATGCTTGCCAGGTTTATGGATCAGCAGCTCATTCTTACCTCAAAAAACTGGACACACCACACCACAGTGCACTTAGAATTTGCTCAGGAGCATTCCGGACCAGTCCTGTTTTTAGTTTATATGCTGACTGTGTGGAGCCTTCTCTCACTGATATAAGTCAAAGACTTTCACATGAATTGTACTATCGCATCCTTTCACATCCTAATCATCCACTTCACTCACATTTAAATAACAACGATCATAATCTTTATGTGAATCGGCCATCTTGCATCCCTCATTTTTCTCTTAGGATTAAGAACTTTCTTGTGGGCACTTCTCATATTCATACCAAAGTTCGTCCCCGTTCTTTTTTAATCATGACGCCTTGGAATTTCCAAGTTATTTCTTGTCTTCATCCATTTAAGGGATTTGACAAATCTAACACAGATGCTTCCTTTTTTCAAGCACTTTTCTCTTCTCATCGCTCTGCCTACAAAGACTATATTGAAATTTTTACTGATGGCTCCAAAACAACTAATAAAGTCGGTTGTGGTATTATCATTGGTAATACAACGTTTAGCTATCAACTCCCTAATTCTTTTTCCATCTTCTCTGCAGAGTTCTTTGCTGTTGAGGTTGCCCTTAACATCATTTCATCTCATCACAGTAGAAAATTTATTATATATACAGACTCAAAGAGTGTTCTTGATTCTCTCTCTTCTAGCTCTTGTAACCTGACTTTCATTTCTATTTTAAAAACTTACAACGACCTTTTGAAAAAGGGATTTGATATTTTGTTTTGCTGGGTCCCTGGCCACGTAGGCATAAAAGGCAATGAAGCAGCAGACAAAGCCGCAAGGCAGGCTTCCATACTTTTAAACTGTCCTGTTCCTTATGAAGACGTTAAGCACACACTTAAAAGCTATCTTAAAAATATGTGGCAAAGGGAGTGGAATAACAAAAATAGTAATAAATTGCGAGAAATAAAGTCTCAAATTTCAGTCTGGCCTACAATTTCACCTAGAAAATACGATGTTATTATTACTCGACTACGAATTGGGCATTCCAGACTCACACATAAATACTTATTACTAGGAGAACAACAACCTGAGTGTCCAAAGTGTCATTTCAGTGCTTTAACCATTCGTCATGTCCTCACAGACTGCCCTTGCCTTCGTCATCTCTATCGAACACATTTTAATTCATCTTCACCCAATCTGACGAACCTTTTAGGTGTGAACCCTCATCATCGCATGACTAATTTTTTAAAAGAAGCTGGTTTTTATCATGACATTTGATTTTATATTTTACACTGTCCATCTTTTTATTATATACACTGTTCATCTCCTTTTACTTCGGTTTTTTATATTTACACTGTTCATAACTTTTTACATCATTTTATTTTATACACTTATTACTCTGCTTTCTATTATTTCAATCTCTGTCTTGTGTTTTATTATTTTACCTATTGTCTTAATTTTCAATGTGTTTTTTACTGACCATCTGGATGGGTAAAACCCATCCAGAAGCATCCTTAGTTTTTTATCCTTTTGTTTGGCGCAGTATGTCCCATTGCGGACCTTGCGCCATTAAACAACAACCAACCAACCAACGAACCCCATATTCCCCTAATAATTTTACAGCTTCGAAAGTATACGCAATTCCTCATCCCATAAGAACTCAGAAACTCGTTTTTTCAAGGCCTTAGCTCCAATTAAAAAATTTTAATTTATCTGCTCTTCCATCATCCTATTAATTTTACAACTTCGAAAGTTCGCTGCAAAAAATTGAAACCTCGCTGCACCTATTTCGACGTAAATTTTGCGGTGAACCCTGAAATTTATGGAAAAAATTAGACTAAATTACGGCAAAGTTAAGTATAAAAAATATGGATTAGCCGTAAAATTCTTGGCTAAATTTTGGCAGCGAGGTTACAATTTTTTACAATGTATGCACAATCGATTCCTGACCCAAAATACATATTAACACGTTTTTTGTAGCTCCTAGCTCTATTTTAATTTTCTAAATATCTGTCCTTATTTTCCCCCTAATAATATTACGGATTCGAAATTATACGCTATCTATTCCTCGCCGTCTCGAAAACCTAGTAACACAGATTTTTAAAACCCAAGATCAAATATCTTCTCCTTTATTTCTACTTCTATTATTTTTAGAGCTCTGAAATTATGCAGAATGGATCCTTCACCACCAAAAGGGGAAAAGAAAGAAAAAAAAAAAAACCGTGTTAGTCCACAGTTCTATTTTAAAATTTTATTTTTTGTTTAAATAAATTTTAATTATATTAAATTTAATAAATTGAATTTTTTCTCATATTACGATATAAAATTACTTTCAATATGTATAATATACTGGTATATGTGGCGACAAGTGGCCCTGTTAAACTGAAATTTCCCCTGTTTGCGGGAAAGCTTTATCTCAGTTTCTATAGAATTTAAGTGTTCCAAATTTGATAGGTGAAACGGGTATTATGAAAAACTGTAGGCGTAAGAAGAAAAAAATGGCGCAAGTAACATGGATATTCTTGCAGGTTATCACTCGTTATTTTAATTTTCTCACAGATTATTTGCATTTTTTCTAGTTTTATTAGAAATCATACTGTTGTTAATTTATCTTTTTTTTTTTTTTTTCTGAATTATTCCTACACACATTAGACTTTAGAATTTTCTGGATGAGCGAGAAGTTAAATGAAATATTTTTTAATAATCTATCACAAAAAATTTGAATTTCAAATCAGGCATAGAAATCGATTTGAATTTCCTACCTGCATTTGGTACGTAGCAATAATTGTTCTTAATTTATCATATTATTCGAATTTTTCAAAGATTTCAAAATGTATGCAAAAAATATAATTTGACATTGATTTCAATTAACCAAAAATATAGGGGAATGTCTCCGGTTGTGGGCAGGGTTTTGATTTTGGCTTATAGCTTTTGATAAAGTTGATATTATGCAAACATATGAATACCATTGGAAAACTAGAACCCATAGCTAACGTTTGATGGAAGTAACTGTATTGATTCAGTCAACTAGAAAAATTTTATCGCTAATTTTGTCAAGTGTTCATTTTTGACAAAAAAAAAAAAAAAATGTGCATCCAGTTGTAGGCACACTTGAAAAATCCTCTAAAATGGGAAAATAATAATTAAGAAAAAAGACACTTTAAATATAGAAAATAGCAAAATTTCTTCATTTGTAAGGATTCAGTGGTGACTAAAATAACAGCAGAAAATGGCATTTTCCCTAATTTTATTCGTCATCTACTTCGTCCTCCAAATCAGAAGTGCAATGCTTACAAGTAAAATAATTTGCATGCTTGTCAAACTTCAAATGCACCAGGCGATCACATTCGTTGCATATTGAGTTGGCGTTTGCTAAGCATGGTGGCAAGTGCTCCAAATAGATGATACAGAAGTCAAAATCATCATAAGATTGGTGAGACTCTTATTTTTAGCTCACTTGGCTGGCAGTTTGACAGATGGAGTTCCCTTACTTTTCCAGACTTCTTCTGGAGGGACACGAGGAAGTTCATATTCTTGGACAGTCGATTTTATGGATTTCTTATCCACCAAATAATCCTAAATGGCTTTAACCAGTGCATGTAAATCAATTTCTTTTGGATCGGTTGACTTTTCCGGGATTAATTTGACGAAAAATGCCTAAATATTCATAAAAAGCACTAATAAAATAGGTTATGTGGACATAAACAACCATATTTGACAATTTATAAGTCAAACACACGCTTTAAATGAAAAAAAACAAGCGTGCCCACAACCGTTTACATGAAGGTGTCTACAACCTGGAAGCGCAGCCATTTTTATAAATGACAGAAAAAGCAATTTTCTGTCCACATTTTAGCTAAATTCGATATGGCATCAAAAAATATAATGAAATTACTGCAGGAATATACAATATACTTACATTTTTTAATTAATTCACTTCGATTTATTGCATTCTGAAGATATTCACAAATTACTTTTGCGTTGCTCTTTTTTTTTTTTTTTTTTTTTCTTTCCTCCCCAAGATTTTGTTTTTGATGCTTGCACTTACTAAGCCAATGCGTCTATTCACTTCGGTGTTAGTACAAAAACTGCATACTATTACAATACAAGTTTGACAGTACTCAAATTCACCATATTTGGTTTCTGTTAAAAGGTATGGTGAGGTGTTCATAATCATAACCAGAGAATGCCTACAACAGGATATATTCCCCTACATCTTGCTAGATTTAGTAAATGCAGTATTATATAGAGAAACAGAAATTTATTGCGATAGTTTAATCTTTCGTCTCAGTTTCCTTACCTCCCACATTATAATTATTATTCCGTAGTCCAGGATTCCCCGACTTTTTCTTTTCACACCAGTCTTTTTTAAAAGTATTTTTCCTGTTATTTAATCGTAATCAAATTTGAAAAAAATAACTCAAAAAATTAATTGGTGTGCAAAAAGGGGAGGTACTAAAAGTACTACGGAATATTAATTAGAATGCTGGCAGGTATCCATACTTGCCAACATCCTAATTAATATTCTGTAGTATTGTTAACCCCGCCTTCTTTTTCACACCAGTATATTTTTATAGTATTTTCTTTCTTATTTAATCGTAATTGCATTTGCAAAATATTACTCTAAAAGTTTATTGGTGGGGAACAAAAAGGGCGGGACTAGGACACTACGAAATAATTATGAGCTTGTTGGAAAGTATGTTTTGTATTTTGTTGGGCAGGAGAAGATTTATGAATTAGCCATAACTAGGATATGACGAGGCGTATACATTTTAAACACATAAAATTTAATAGATGACTACGACAATTACAGATGAAATACACAAGTAACATAAACGACTACATTTTGAAGACTGATCTGTTTTAGCAGAGATAAAAGTAAAGGGAAATTAACAGATCACTGATTGGACAATACAGTTCACAGGTACATTTACGTGACGTCACTTACCAAAAGTCCAATAGATTGAAACAGGAATACAATTTCGAAATACACCACAACTCTCCTCCCCTTAATTCCGTATACCATACCTGATGGGCGGTTTTCTTAATCTAGATGATCTTCTTACAACCTGTTCAGAAAAAGATAAGTTAGTATGTTTAAAGTTTGAATGTTCAGATTTTAGTTCTTTATTTACAGTACTGTTGATATTTTTATCACAGTCAATTTCTCCAGGCTTTGTAGACACAGATCTACTGTCGGTTGGCACTGGATCTGGTGTAATGGAAGGATTGGTTGGCACTGGATCTGGTGTAATGGCAGGATCGGTTTGCACAGGATCTGGTATAATGGCAGGATCGGTTGGCACAGGATCTGGTATAATGGCAGGATCGGTTGGCACTGGATCTGGTATAATGGCAGGCCTCCTACCAGGCTTAGATTCTCCATTGCTTTGTAGGTGTGGACTCTTGCTATCGGGAACCATGGAAATATTTGCACCAGGACTTGTAGTTTCCTCCAGTTGTACTCTGGAACCTACACTTTTCAGTCGATCAACGTGTCTTTTCCATACACATGAACCTACTTGAATTTTGTAATGCAGTTTACCTAGTCTGGCAATTACTTTACCTATTTTCCATTTATTTCCTGATGTGTAATTGCGTACTGCAACTTTTTCATTTACTTGGAATTCTCTTACCTTTTTCTTGTTAAAAACATTTTTATGTTTGTTTTCAACATAATTTTTAACATTTGGTACAAGTAAATCCATTTTTGATCTGATATTTCTCTTGAGAAATAATGATGCGGGACACTCCCCTGTTGTAATATGAGGCATTATTCGGTATTGGAATAGAAATTCGTTTAACTTAAATTGGAGATTTCCGGGTTCTGAACTTAAGGATTTCAATCCTTTTTTAATTATTTGGACATATCTTTCAGCCTGACTATTTGTAGAGGGATGATATGGTGCAGTTAAGCTATGTTTTATGCCTTTACTTTGTAGAAAATGTTCGAATTGTTCTGAAAGGAATTGTGGCCCATTATCAAACAAAAGGGACACAAGATAGCCATATCTGGCAAAAAGCGAAGAAAGACAGTTTATAGTGTTCTCCGCAGTAGTATTAGGAACAATGAACACTTCTGTCCATTTACTGTGGGCATCTACTACGATTAAAAACATTTTCCCCATCATTGGACCAAAAAAGTCTACATGTATTCTGTTCCAAGGTGTTGTAGGCCATTCCCAGTGATGGTTGTCCATTTTAGGAGGATTTTGTTTTAATTTAAAACAAACAGAACAGTTATTGGCTAAATCCTCAATGTCTTTATCAATACCTGGCCATCATACAAAACTACGTGCCAGTGCTTTCATTTTAACTATGCCAAAATGTAAATCTTGTAAGACTTTTTGTCTATGAACAGTCGGAATTACAACACGATTTCCTTGTAATATACAGTTATTGAGTAATGAAAAATCTTCTTGTTTATGTCCGAAAAGTAAGTAATTTGGCATCTGTGTGCCTGATATTAAATGTCGGTACATTTCTTTCAATACTGGATCTTTTTTAGAACTTGCACACAACGTTTTTGTAGTTAAAGGCAACGTAGTGATCTGATGAATAAATAAACAATCGGATTCATCAGTGTTGCCAAATTTGGTGACAAAGTTGGTGACATTTTTTCTGGCTGTCGCGAATCGGAAGACGGCAGCAGTAAGTCTTCACTACGTAATGGAAGACGTGATAGAGCATCGGCATTTCCGTGCTCTGCAGATTTTTTATATTTTATATCATAATTAAATGTTTGTAAGTATAATGCATATCTTTGCATTCTAGCTGCCGAAAGTACCGGAATACTTTTTACGGGTGAAAATATTGAAACTAGGGGTTTACTATCAGTATACAGAGTAAATCTCCTACCATATAAAAATTGAAAAAATTTCTTTACTCCAAAAATTATTGATAACGCTTCTTTATCTACCTGACTATACCGCTTTTCTGCAGAAGACAAAGTTCTAGAAGCAAAAGCTATGGGTTTTTCGGAGTTATCTGGCATTGTATGCGAAAGTACTGCCGAAATTCCATAAGGAGAAGCATCAGTGGCTAAAATTAAGGGTAATTTAGGATTAAAGTGGGTGAGAATCCTTTCGGAAGTAATTTCCTGTTTAATTGCATTAAATGAATTTTCACATTTTTTAGTCCACTGAAAATTTACATTTTTACGTAATAATTCATTTAGAGGATAAGCAATCGTAGATAATTTAGGAACAAATCTAGAATAGTAAGATACTAAGCCTAAGAATGCTTTTACCTGAGTTACGTTTTTAGGTATTGGAGCATTTAAAATAGCAGAAATTTTTTCTTGCGTTTTGTGTATGCCATTTTTATCAATTTTGTAACCGCAGTATGTAATTTCATCATTCATGAAAAAAGATTTTTCTTTATTTATTTTAAGATTATATTCACGTAACCTTTCTAGCACTTGTTTTAATCGCTCTAAATGTATTTCATCCGTTTCCCCTGAGATACATATATCATCGATAAAAACTGAAATGCCCTCTATACCTTTTAAAATTTATTCTATAGTTCTCTGCCATATTGCTGGAGAACTGGCAATTCCGTATGGTAATCGCGTAAATTGAAATAAGCCTTTAGGAGTGTTAATAGTAAGTAATTCTTGTGAATTTTCCTCTACCGGTAAATGCAAGTATGCTTGATTTAAATCTATCTTTGTAAAATGTAATCCACCCCCTAAAGTTGCTAATATATCTTCAATTTTTGGTAGCGGGTATTTGTCAACCTTTAAAAATTTATTTACCGTGACTTTAAAATCGCCGCACAAACGAATTTTACCATTAGGTTTTACCACCGGAACAATGGGTGTTGCCCATTTACTAGTACTAACAGCTTTTATTATCCCTTCACTTTCTAATCTTTCCAATTCTTCATTTACTGCATTCCTTAATGCATACGTAATTTTTCGCGATTTACAAAATATTGGTGATGAGTCTTTCTCTAAATGTAATTCAGCTTTAACATTTTTAATTTCACCTACGTTATTTGTAAATAAATCCGGAAATTCATTCAGTAAATTATTTAAATTTTCCAAGATTTGTACTTTGTTTACCGGAACAGTTTGTAAATTGTTTGGGAATATATTAAATGTAGTTATCCAATCCCTACCTAGCAATAAAGGAAAATTTTAACCAAATATAACTTAACATTCCTAGTTTTGTTTTCGTAAGTTACATTTACTCTAACAAATCCCTCGGGCTGGAAAATTTCTCCAGTAGCTGTTTTTAATTGTATATCAGCAGGAAACATTTTATGTTCTGGAAATAATCTCCGAAAACGATTTATCGGTATAGCGGAAATCGCCGATCCTGTATCGAGCTCCATTTCTGCCTTAGCACTATTTTCTATCAAAACCCAAATTTTTATAGGTTTAGTGCCTTCAGATTGTAATGACAAAATGTCTACAGTATCAAGAACATTTACATTTTTCTTTTGAGTAACATTGTTTTGTGCGTTCCGACACACCTTACTCAAATGACCGCGTTTTTTACAAAAATTGCAAACTGCATTAATAAATTTACAAACATTTGCCAAATGAGAGCTATTTCCACAACGATAACAATGAGTTTTACTTTTATTTGCACTCGCAGTTTTGTTCACGTTTTGTTTACTTAAGTTATTTTGAGAATAATTTTGTTTTGGTTTCCTAGCACTAACAGAAACTTAATTCAAATTCTTATTTTGTAATTCTATCATGTCATTTTCAGTACTTTGCAAAGTTACGGCTTGTTCTACTGCTTTTTTCAAATGTTAAATCTTCAACCTGAGACATTAATTTGCTTTGGATTGTTTCATTTTTTAATCCGCGTAAAAATTGTTCTAACAAATTTTCTGACAGTGAATCGCCTGTAAACGCGCAATGTGTTGTAAATTTCTTTAAACGAACACTAAAATCCTGAACAGATTCAGAATCTCCTTGAAAACATTTTCTAAATTTAATGCGTTCTGTAATTTTGTTAGGAGTTTTACATAGATGTTTTGTTAAGACATCTACTAATTCAGTGTAAGTTTTTGATTCAGGAAGATCTGGGAACAATAAATTTGTAAGTAAATTATATAATTTCGGTCCAATAAACGTAATTAAAGCACTAAGTTTTTTTTCATCTTTTATATCAAACAAAATAAAATTCTGTTCTAATCGTCGAATATAAGTGTCAAAAGACTCAACAGAATCAGTGAATTCTTTAAAATTTTGAAACATTTTTAATGAAAATATGCTACTTCTAATAATAAAAAGATGCAATCAAATAAAAGAACAGAAAGGAAAAAATAAAATAAATGTGTAAATACCTTTTTCCCTCTTTCTCGAAAAATAAAAAATCGTAGACGAGTAATTATCGATGGCGCCTATGCATTTCCGCCCCGACAGTAGACAGAAAACTCACCGCTGCTGCCTCCGATTTGTTTTATGATTCATTTCAAATAACCAATTTCTTCTTCGTGAGATATTTAGAACATATTCCGTTCTCTTTTTTTATGAATTGCAGATTTCATTTTTAATTATTTTCAATTAGATATTCGGAAATGTATAAGAGCAAAACTTTTTTGCTTTTTTCTTTTCCTGTCGTCGCCATTATAGTATTTTGTTGGGCAGGAGAAGATTTATGAATTAGCCATAACTAGGATATGACGAGGCGTATACATTTTAAACATATAAAATTTAATAGATGACTACGACAATTACAGATGAAATACACAAGTAACATAAACGACTACATTTTGAAGACATCTGTTTTAGCAGAGATAAAAGTAAAGGGAAATTAACAGATCACTGATTGGACAATACAGTTTACAAGTACATGTACATTTACGTGACGTCACTTATCAAAAGTCCAATAGATTGAAACAGGAATACAATTTCGAAATACACCACAGTATGGGTATGTAGTTTTTTATAATTTAGGAAGTAAAAAAAAAGTTTTCATGATTTCCCTGTAACTGTTTTATTATAATAAAACAATTTTTAAGAATAATTGTTATGATTATCTTTCAGTTGCATTTTTCTTAGGATAAAATATTATACTGGCCGTTTCTTTTCTTTTGACGCGGAAAAAAAGACTGAATAACCCACCGCGACAATATGTATTTCTATATTGTTTTGCATTAAATAAGTTTGTATTTAATATTAATAAAATGGAGTTATCTGATCATTATTTCAGAAATATATTTACATTTCTAAAGTAATCATTTTAGTTGTCCGCGGTATATTAAATTGTCAATTTGGTGGTCCATGAAGTGAAAAAGGTTCGCGACCGCTGGTCTAAACACAATTAATTTTTATTAGAAGTTTTTAAATGAAAATGACTTTGTCATCGTGTCTTTGTGTCACGCTAATAAACAAAGCGCCTCCACTTTAAAGTAAATATAAGTTGCTCAATTTGTCGCTTCTTGGCTTAGTTGGTTAGAGCGTCATGTGAATAACGTGAGGGTCGAGATGTCGATCCCCGAAGGTCCAACTGGTTAATTTTAACAGACAATTAGTAAAAAATGTGTCAATTGATAAAAGAAAATTTTTTGTTGACTACACAGTATTTCAAAAAGAGTTTTTTAAAGAAGTTTTGCGTTTTCTAATATCTAAAAAAAAAAAAAAAAAAAAAAAATTTTATTGTGGGGAGGGGGGGGGGGAGAGAATAAAATTATTTAAACATATATCATCAAAATGAGAGACCAATTGCAGTGTATTAATTCATTTTATCATCATATTCAAACAGAAATTAAGTCTCATTGTGACATTATGTTTATGAAGCTTTAGCAAATTCCATTTTTTATGAACAGACTTCAAAAAAGAAGGAAGGTTCTCAATTCAAACCGTATGCTTTTTGTTAGCTCATAACTTCTGAACGGATGCTCCGATTTTGATACTTTTTGTTTTGTTGAAAAGGTCTTGGTCTGAAATAGGTCCCATTGTATTATCTTTACGCTCTACAGAAAATACAGGGTGTCCAAAAAAATCAGTCCCAACTCTTTTAACAGCTAAACGGCTGCAGCTATAGTGATAGAAATGGTATATAAGTATAGCAAAGTGGCCATGCAGTGCAAGGTTAAACCGCTTGCAGCGCCACCTGGTGGAAAATAGCAGAGTTAGTGTTCCTATCTCGAAAACTGTTCTAGAGAAAAAAGTGAATTAAAAAGTTGAAGAGTATCACCGATTTAGTACAAAAAGATAGTTTAGACATTCATGCTAACGTTCCTATCTCGGAAACGGTTCACGACAGGGGGAAAAAGTGAATTATAAAATTGCAGAGCATCATCGATTTAGTACGAAAAGATAGTTTAAACATTGTTGCTAAAAATACAATGCTAAAAACGTGCATTTGTTTGTTCACAATTTCCTATTTTGTGTGCACTTGAATGACATTGCATATGTTGTAGCGTAGCGGGTGACATTTATGCTATGTAAAATTCAAAGTATGGTTATTGTAAGCGATCACATCGATTAACGCATAGACGTTTTAAACAGACTTCATAAAGGTAGAGGTTCTCAATACAAACCATGTTTTTCATTGTTGTTGAAATCTGTTAGCTTATAACTTCGTAAGAGATAATTTAATTTTAATACTTTTTTTGTTGTCATAATGATAAAAAAGTTTCATTATCATTTCATTAAGGTATAAACAAATTACAGGATACTCACAAAAGTATGTTCTCACTCTAACTGCTGAACGCATGCAGCTACACTGGTAAAAGCAGTATGTAAGTATCGATGTTGAAACTTCTGTCCGTCAGCTGCAATGCATATTTTGCTCTTTGTTTGAACTTTACGCTGCGCAATTTCCAGCGCAGCGGGTGACACGTATTCACTGTAATGTTCAATATAAATGCTTAACAGAATTTTTGGTTACGAATACAGCGTATCCATTCTTTACATTTCTAAAGACTTTTTAATTTAACGTACGTTCATTCAATAGCTCGTTTTTTGCTCATATCCGATAAAGGCAAAAAAAGTGACACAACTTAAAAATGCAGCATTTGAGAAAAATCAACTTAAAAATAACTTGACTAGAATAAAACTGGCACAACTGTCTCTCGAGTGGATAACTTTCTAGATGGAGATGTAACTTTTTTGTTCACATTGGGTGCATTTCCTGTATTTTTCAGTGACATAAACAATTTTTTGAGTTTTGTCACTTTTCTTGGAAGTTGTGATTTGTGAAACTGCCGTCGAACGTCTTCTGATGTTCTGCTATATGAATAAGTTTTCACTGGAAAGAAAAAAATAAAATATTTTTGTAAAAAAATAGAACCGACTCCAAAAAGCAACTACTATTCAAACAACTAAAAAAAAAAAAAAAAATTGGTATGAAATGAAACTGTAAATTGCGCCTAAATGTATAAAATAATTTCCTTCGCCAAACAACCTATAACACTACAATTAATCATAACTTTTGAAGTCGGAGCAAAATTAAATAAAAATCGATACCTTTATTCAATACAAAAATCAAATCCTATTCAAAATACACATCTCACATCGTCACCTGCAAAACGCAGCCGAAAACTACTTTGATTCAAGAAAACAAATAAGATTTCGTAAACAGCAAAAGTTAGCGAAGATGCTAGTATCTGACGTCCTTGGTGAAAGAAAAAGCGCAAAATTATCTGGCAAACATATTTAATTTCTTTGGGATATCATGATTATTTTGATAAGGTATAGAGAGTAATCAAGAATATGAAACAATACTTCGTACAATATATATTATGAAAATATGCATCTTGCGCGCGTATATTTTTGCGTTACGTTTTGATTGCCAAATCCAAAAGCCACCAAGGATGATAGTTATCAAAGTTATACCAAATTTGCAAAGGAAACTCTAACTTCGTAGAAACATAAATACCGTATTGTAAAGAATGTTCACTGTTCTATGTAGATGGTACTAATGGACCAATTGTATATAGTGATAAAATAATAAAGGAAACATGAAAATGGATCATTCGAGACAACAGCGTTTGTTGCTACCGATCTAAAAACAAACCTTTAAAAACGTATTAAATTTTATTTAATTTTGCGCCGAGTTCAAAAGTTATGATTAATTGTAGTGTTATAGGTTGTTTGGCGAAGGAAACTATTTTATACATTTAGGCGCAATTTACAGTTTCATTTCATACCTTTTTTTTTTTTTTTTTTAGTTGTTTGAATAATAGTTGCTTTTTGGATTCGGTTCTATTTTTTTACAAAAAGATTTTATCCTAGGCTAAGGTCCATTTCCTGTCGTATTTTTTTACTACGTTGATCCTTTCGAAACAGTGTTCACTTCAAACACTGCTTTTTTTTTTTTTTTTTTTTCTCCAAGTAGAAATTATATCTGTATTCTCTATCACAGATAAAATGCCTGTATTTTTCGTTTTCTGAAGTGCTAAGATTTTTTTCTAATTCCTGCAGATAACTATATAGTTTTACCTATATATTAGGAAATATATATATATATATTCAATATTATCTAATTCGTAATGTTAACTCCTTCCGATAAAATTTAAGCAGGAATATTTGTGCATAAAATAATTATTTAATTTTAATTTAAAAATTATATTTGATAAGAATCCACTATATTTACACAGTTTATGTACCGTACATAGACGATTAAAACTCGTCATTTTACGATACGGTGCACAGTTAAAAAATGCAACTTTGCTGCCAGAAATTATCTGTAATTTGAGAAAAAAGTCTTAAATTACGGAAAAAAATTTCTGTAATTAGAGAATTTCTGGCAGCAAAGTTTCGTCTTTTTAACAGTGTATGTAAAATCAATTACGAGCTAGACTCGTCATTGCACGGTATGGCATGCAAAACCAATGACTAACTATAATCGTCATTGTACGATATGGCATGAAAAGCCAATGACGAGCTATACTCGTCATTTTACCGCAAGTGGTTAAGACACTGTTATTAAACTTTTTTTTCTTTTATTATTCACAACGATTTATTGCACTTAACCCTCCAAGTGCTGACCGTTTCACTCTTAAGTGTTCTTTTAAGTTGTTCTTTTAGTTGTTTAAGTCTTCTTTTTAAGGCACCGTGTATTTCGAGTGAGACTATTCGTAAAATAGATTGATATCTCGATTTTACGAGTTGTTAGATAGATTTTACAAATCGTCTCACTGCGACACGATAGCACTCTAGCGGGGATCCGAATCGTATCGCATCGAGACGATAGCACGTCGAGGGGTAAAATGTTCGGTCTTTTTGTTATAAAATTGTAGCTTACTAAGATAGTGATCGTATTTCTTTAAATCAAAAAATGCATTTGCCCCTAACTAAGGGTAGTCCACCTTGATTTCGTACATTGCTCTCGAAGAGATAATTGTCCAATATTTAGTTTCGTCTTTCTATAACAACTAATTAAAAGATAAGATCATTTTCTCTTCCTTACTCGGTTTGCCACGGACGGATCTATTGTAACGAAATCTCTTTAATTGTATATGCGATAATATTTATATAATTAATAAGATTTCGTGTTCATTTAATTCTCCTACACTTTATGACATGTACTTAGTTTTCTTTATTTTGGAGTTCATTGTTATTTTATTTTTTTTCAGTCGATTGATATCTTCAAAGAAATCTTCAATACTTAGAAGGGAAAGAAGAAAAATAATTTATTGATTGTTTGAAGTAGAATAACAAATTAATTTCTTGTGTTTTTATGTCCAAATCATCCTCTCTATTAATTAAACTGTACAATTCAACGGGGAAAAACTGCACATGAGTTATTCTCGGATGCTGCTGTTTGTATTTTATGCCTTAGCATATAACATTTTTGGTAAATTGCTTGCTATAGGTCTACAACAGTCTATTTCCGGATTATAAATTTTGAGTTTTTTGATATTGCAACAGTCAACGAAATAGTAATGCATGAAATAGCTTAAAAAATAGAAATCCTCTAATTACATTCTTTAAATTAAGCTTTTTTAAATATCTGCGTTTGTATAATCAAATGTTTGTGTAAGAGAAGTGATACTTCTAGTCATCACCCAATACTTTTTAAGAAAGATGTGTGTGTGTGGGGGGGGGGGGGGGGGAGAAAGGAGAGAAGATTACTATTTCAATGTGTGTTTGAATATGTGTGTATTTAATTATTTTCAATGCGTGTGTATTTCTGTCCTAACCCCCACCCCACCCCCTTCCAATTGGAATGAGAGAACAGAACCTCTAAACTTCGCCTTCGAATTTTTGCAATCATAAAAGAAAGCAATAAATTATACAATAATTTGCTTTCTAAAAAGATTATTTATCTTACTTATTAGTTGATTTTATTACTAATTTTTTTGCTACAGTCTACTTTTTACGCCCCCCCCCGCCTTTTTTCGCTTCCGAATATAACTTTTATACTGTTTTATTACATATATTTATAAGAGAGCCACAATATAAGTTTTCTGTTTCGAAATAATATTAATAAATAGCGTTATCATTTGAATAGCAATATTCAGACCTGAATTTTTTAGCATATTTTGATGAATGCATGTTTTGTACAAATTGTGGAAAATAAAAGAACATAATATAGCTTTAAGTATTAGCATTTCATCAAATTAATATAGTAAAAGTTACTTTCATAAAAAAATATTATATATTTATATGCTTTCTGTGAATGCCTTTTTAATTTTGATAATTATTTTTTACAGCAAGAGCTTCTGAAAGTTCTCTACAGGTTAGACTTCCAAGCGGAGGTAAGGAAATTATGTTAACGTATATTAATATGCTTGAAGACTATACTTAAGGGATTTATCATATTTTTTAAAGGCTGATTCTGATATTTTAATATTTTATATTTGTAAATTCAAATACTAAATGCCCCAAACAGTACTTTAATGACAGCTATTGAGAAAAAGGGAAAAATATACTAAAATATGTCTTCTCATACCATGAATACCAAAGAAGAAATAAAAGCCATTCCAATTAGTGCATTGATCAATGCTTAAGTAATTGAGATTATTTTTTCTAAGAAAAATTACCTTTTTATGAGTAATAGATAAATTAAAATATTGTATCAAAGATAAATAAATAAATATATATATATATATATATATATATATATATATATATATATATATATATATTTTTTTTTTTTTTTTTTTTTTTGGGGGGGGGGGGGATTTAGTAATATATTGAAGGTAATTAACAAAACACATATTTAAGGAGTAGCAAACTTTTGCATGCATCGAAAACCAGAGCCACAATCTTTTTTTTCTTTCTCTCTCTTTTTGTACAAAGCAATGCCATGTGAAGTAATGAACTAGCATAGTAATTTTGTTAGTTATAATGTATAGTACGTTTCAAAACTAGCAATTTTAATGTTTTCTAGATGCAGATAAGAGCTTTCAACACTTTTTTCGATGGCAAAAGTGCTTGAAACTATTGAAAATAATGCTACAGTATCTTAAAATTACGAAAATCAAAATTTTTTTGTTTGGCTTTGGTTGGATACTCATCCAGTGTATTTGATAAAAAAAAAAAAAAAAAAAAATAGACGTTGCGATCTTAGTATTTCCCCCTCCCCCCGCAAAAAAAGAAAAAGCGTTTATGCTATTTATCCCTAAATGTTCTTTCACCCTGTCCCCCCACCAGTTGCCAAGAGGTCCTGCTCTCTAAAGAGGTGGACGTAGGTGCAGGTTCGAACGAACTCAGGTAGCACTCGCCCTAACCTTTCAAAGTTTTCTGTGGATTTCTCGTAAACTGATGTGAATATGGGCTAGAATCTCTTAGTACAGGGGTGACCAACCCGCGGCTCACAATCAAACATTTTGTGGCCCGTGACAGAATTCACGAAATTTCTAATTTGAATGTTTATTATAACGCAGTTGAAATTAATAAATTTGCCCTGAATCTTCAGAATGCAAATACCATAGGGCGTTATAGTAGTTGTCAAAAGATATACACTAACTTAAAAAAAATAGTCAAACAGTACATTGATTATTGCAAATAAAATATTATAATTATGTACTGTCACAAATGTTACTATTCTACTGTTAATTTATTAAAAAGTAGTAATAATAATGTGTGTGTGTGTGTGTGTGTGTGTATATATACAATGCGGCCCTTCGGAATAAAATGCATTTCCGAATCGACCCGCAAAGTTATTTTGCATGGAAGATGCCTGCCTTAGAATGCCCCTATAGAGGTTATATTCTTACCATACCTAGGTGCCTTTGGACAATCATTCTTAAGAACTTCAATCAATAATTTTCACTCTAGTTGTTTTTCAAATGTATATTGCATTCATTTCATGTATGTACAAAAATGGTGTTCGTAAATAAATCCATAATTTTATAAATCGGACAACATATTTTAAATTGTGTCAAACATATTTGCAGAGCCAAGACAAAAAAAAAAAAAAGCTTTTCACAAATAAATGCAGTTAGAACATACCTTTAATAAAATAATAATTTTACAGATCTTAAGATCAGATGAAATATACAGGTACATTTCAGTCAAAATGCGTATTATATGCAGTACATTTCCAAAATCCATAAACTAAAATTATTGCCTGTAGATTTTAAATAATAGCAATATCAATATTGCTATTAGTTACATTTTATCCAATGTTTAACAATTCAATTTTTGATTACTGCTGCTATGCTCACATTTGGTAACTGAAATTTTTAAAAACCTATAGAATATTCAGGCCTCGCAGTGTTCCTAAAATTTACGCTCATTTTATTATATTGCAACCACAGTTTTAGAGCAATACTTTTTAACATAATATTTTCGCCTCAAATTAGTCAAAATTATTCAAGAAAAATTTCTTACTGATGGTACTGGTGTCAATAAAAGAAAATAAAGTAAAAAATTTAGGGACGCTGCGAGGCCTGACTATGTAAAAACAGAAAGTTTAAAAAAAAAAAAAAAAAAAAGTTTTGAAAATGAAGTTAAGGAAATAAATTCTTCCCCTCAAACATGTTCTTGTGAAAGTTAAACATTTGTATTTTATTTTCTTAAACATACGAGATAGCAATCTCTAAATATCTCTCGGGAAAATTTGCATTTTGATCAATGCAGTAAAGTACAGCAAACAAAACAAATTAGGCTTTTGATTCAAACCACCTTTTATACGTGTTGTTTTAATTAGTTAATTTAAATTCTAAATAGCTACTTCCTGATTAAACCGGTATAAATCGTAAACTTTCATCAGCTTGAAAACAACGTTACGTCATCAATATTAGGGAAAACATGATTACTTTTTGAAAGTATTCTCCAATTATTATATCAAGCTAATAAAACTTTTTTTTTTTTTTTTTTAATGCTGCAAATCAGTTTTCAGCTGTTTTAATTTTTCGATCATTGATTGTTATTGCTTGTACAGTAAAAGTTTAAAACATTTCTATATTCTAGTTTCTTCACTAATTTAAGAATATACATGTTAAAAGAACATATTTCGGTAATCTCGCTTGTAGCATTCATTTTTTTTTTTTTTTCCCCTTTAACTGATCCTAAAATTTAATCTAAGTACTTTCTAAACCGAATTCCGTTATCACCCTTTTCTTTCTTCTGTTATACGTAAAAACAAATGGTATTCATAAAAGTTCTGGATTTACGAAATTTTTTGACTTCCACTTTTCGGTGAATTTACACGATTTGAGATGTCCTGAACACGATTTGATCATTTTCAGAAAATGTTCGTCTGTGTCATCAAAATTTTCTAGACGCTGTATCGCACCAATAAACAAAACTTTATATTTGGTTGGATGTTCACTTAAATTGATGCTAATTAGATTTTGGGATATTTCGCCTAAAAAGTCATGCTGCTATGCCACACTTTGTCCCATTAAATGTAAAGCTGTATCTCAGTTTCTATAGTGTATAGAGAAACAAAACTTGATATGTAAGAGAGCCATGATGAAAACCTATGTTGATTCAATTTAGGTGAATATAAGCTGTCAGGTGAGGCTGCTATGCTAAAATGTAACCCCATGTACGACAAGGCAATATCTCAGCGTCTGTGATATATAAATGCACCAAACTTGGTACGTAAATTGGATAATATGAAAAACTATTCTGATTCTATTTATGTATAGGGGAGGCCGGGTACAATGGACCAGTTTTGGAAATTTTAAGTGTTTACTCACAAAGTAATAATTTCTCGCTATTGAAAATATGTGTACATATTACCCTTATGGTTGCACTCAGTCAAAAGTAATAAGTATGTTTACTCTTTTTAATATAATTTTTTTAATAGCAACTGTCAAAATGGACCATTGTACCCGACCCCGGGGTACAATGGTCCATGACACGGGGTACTATGGACCCACAGGTCAAATTTTAAAATGCATACTAATGTAGCGTGTTATTTAATAGTATGAAATGTAGAATATATTATTTGTTTATCATTTGTTTAGTCTTCGATTCATACAAATAATGTAAATTAAGGAACATTAAAATTAGCGAATGATACACCAGACGATTTTTGTGTCACTGAAAGTATGCTGTTTTCTTGTGAAGTTGTAGGGTCTGGAAGACTCATCATTACAATAGCTTGAAAATTTACAAGAGATATATCAACACTCTCGGGAAAAAAAATGTAGAGATCTTGATTAAGTTTTCGTTGCATGAATTTCACAAAAACAGCTTTGTTTAATCACAGAAATAAAACATAAACAAAATGTAAAACCGTCTTTTTCGTCAAATTTATTTGTATTATAATTTTTTAATTTCATTATTTAATTCAGTTCGTTATAGCTGTATGATATATGTAAAAATATAAGAATATAAAAGTAACTGAATGTTTATTAAAAATAAGTAAGAAGAAACTTCAAAGTAAATTGCTTTCTTATTCATCTTTGAAGACATAATAGATCTAATAAAGGTTAACTATGAAATTTTTAAGTATAGTTTATAGCTAAAACTTCAAAAATGTAGATTTCATAAATCAGTTTATTATGACAGAGAACTGGGGTAAATGAACCATGGTCTATTGTACCCCGGTTCTTAGTGTCCATTGTACTCCGTATGGACCTCTGACAGCAAATGTTAAAAAATGAATAAATAAATAAATATTTTAGTCAGATTAAGTATAATAATAGATGAACTTACCTCTCTTTTATACTATATATCTTTTAGAACACAATTCTTGAATGATGAAAAGAAAAAATCTTTATCAGAAAGTATTTACTTTTGGCTGCTACAAAATAACTTTCTAGAATAAAATTACTAAATTGCCTGGTAGTCATGAAGTTGCTGGCTAAGTTACATCACTGTAGTGCTGCTATCTATGTGCCAAAATACGAACCATAATATATATATAGGGTGTGGTCTGTTGTACTCTAGTCTCTCCTATATGGAAAATACATTCAGCGCTGCTGTTATCCACTTTCTGCTCATTTTAAGATAGCTTTATCTCAGCATCTATTGGTTAAAATAGCATTAACCCCTTCCTTCTCGCTCCCTTGAAAATGACGGGGTGAGTTTTCGCTGTCTATTTCTCGTGCTCGTAAAATTTCTGGGCTGGCGTGTTCAAAAGTAACACACTAAAAAGATTTGAAGACAAACCATTTCTGGCACGGGAAAATTTTTTTATTTCTTACTTTACACTGTAGATGGAAGTAACAGACTATTTAAAATACAATTAGAGATAGTAGGTTATTTTAAACTGTCAGCACTATCCAATTTTAAATATTTGTAATAATACTTATTTTGTAATCTTAGCTCAGTTAGGCTTTTGAATGCACGTAGTTTTGTGCTGTATGGTAAAATATATTTTTTAATATTGTGTATATTATGTAATCAGAATCGCAAAAGTGACTTGGATTCTAATTTTAGTATAAATGCATCTGATAGTAATTCGGAAATAAGTGATATTTATGAAAGTTCGGATAGCGAATCTGTGAACAGTGTATCATACATAAAGTGTTATATTATACGTAAATTTCTTTTCAGAATGTTCTTTTTTAAATTTAAACCACATATATTTTATTTTTTCTATTTACTGAAAAACCAACATTCAGTCATAATAACCCTGATTGTTGGTTTTTATGTAAAATTAAATTTCTTGATTCAAGCTAAAAAAAATTCCAAAAATTAAAAATGAACACACATATATTTATTCATACACTTTATTTTATAGAATTTTATTGAATAATTAAAAAAAGAAAGAAAAAAAAATAGGCACTTTTTTTACCGTTTTCTTGAAAATTACGAGATCGTTAAGCTGTTAAATTGCATGCGTAAAATCTGAAGCCATGAAAAGCTATGTCGGTTAAATTTTTGTGCATGTTAACCATTATGTGGCGCTGTTATATAATGATATATTTTTATGCATCTATTAAGTGAAATAAGTTTTTTAATGAAATTTTTATAATCTGTACCAAAGATGTATTAGTTTTGTATAAATTCAAGCCATTTTGCAGAGAATATTTAAATTTATGTGTAGATTAATTCTACAGAAGTTCGACGACTATTTTCTGCATGTAAATTAATCTGCCTTAAAAACATTTTAAATTTTTGTTACGTTTGCCTTTGGACCCGTTACGTAAGCCTTTGGACCCGTAAGATGAAGTACAGAAAGTAATAGTTTATTAATTCTAATTAAATTTTAGAGGCTATTAAAAAAACATGCCCTTTCCATAGACCAACGCCCCCCCTTAAATGAATAAATAAATAAATATTTTTGACATATATTCAAAATATGAAATCTTAATATTTCAGTCCCTCTTTTAACCGAATTCTCAATTTTACTTTCCAGCCTTTAAAGAAACAGACCAGATACATTAACAAAGAAGGTTACCTAGAAAAATTACCCTCAGGTAGGAAAAAGGCAACTTATTGGAACCCTTGGAAGACTAAATACATAAAGTTAAAAGATGGATTTTTGAACTGTTATGATGTAAGTTCTTTTTAATACCTATTTGATTTTTTTCTAAGTTCTACTCATTATGAAAACATATTAAAGCATGAATGACGTCTATCAATTTTTGAGACTGTTTTGGAGTGAGTGAATTCAATTCAAAGAACTGTTAGATTGAAATTTTTAATTTGAAAAGATGATAATGCAGAGGTTATAAATAAGAGTATTGTTTTAATTATGATCTTATAAATCTTTTTCTCTTTTTTTTCTTTCAGAACAATCGTTCTGATAAACCATCAATGACTCTTCAACTGATGGGAGGTCACATCGATTCTTTAGAAAGCAAAATGATAGGCGTAGACGATCAGGTAAGTTCTACAAAAGAAATGACCATGCATTAAGAAAATTACTGTATACTTTTAAATTTGTATGTATACAAGAGCTTTTTAGAGTGAAACCGTCAGAATTCAGAAAAATTATGGTATTTAATGTAGCATATATTTTCTTTAGCATTTTCTTTAAAATGTTCAGTATTTTAACTCATAAATTACGGCAATTATTTAGAAAATTAGAAAAGAAAAATCAGCTGTAATGGATAGGATATAATACAAAAAGGGGCTTAAGTTACTATATGTATACAAAAATACACTAATATATGTGTAGTGTACCTAAGGTAACCTAAAATGAAAAATAAAAGTAGATGCAATTAACTCTTCGTAACAAAAATGCCCTGAAAGTAATGTTTTCACAACTGCATTTTTGTTACCTATGTCAATTTAATGATGTACGATTCGCGATTTTTTTATCACTTCTTAATTAACGGTACTGTAGTACTCCTCCTCCTCTTAAAACAAAATGTTAAATACAATTACTAAAACTTTATTCAGATATCAATTCTTTTCTATAATATGTAGAAAAATTCTTATTTGCAGAAAGGCCATTACGTTGTTTTACGGTGTGCTGATGAAGAAGAGTCAGAATCGTGGGAAAATGCTCTTCGTAGCCATATTTCGGAGGACTTTGTTCATGCCTATACTAGTCCATGCCTACATCCCTTAAAAATTAGTAAAGTAAGTTTTCAGAAGTTTTATTTGTGTTTTTATTAGTGTACGTTAATGACAATATTAATGTTTATTTCTATCATTATATTTTTAATTTACCGGTTATTTGATTAAATTAGCTATCTGTTTATTCCTTCTTTCTATTTAAAAGTTGTAACATATTGAACGCTGGATCTTTCCTGAGAAGAGAATGGTTCTTTGCATTGAGATACTGTAGATTTAATCTACATGCAGTACATTTTCATGGCTATTCCAATTATTTAATTCTTGCTCCATGGGTTATAAATAAAATTGAGGAATAAAAGGAAAGAAATTCTAGTATATGTTGCACAAAAATAAAAGCAGTCAAAATTAATTTATGAAACTTAAATTAATGTGAAGATCATTTTTTTCAATTTGCAGCATATGTATACCTATATTTCAATGTAGATTTTCACCCAGATTCTTGAGACTACTTGACACCACTTAAAGTTTCATATAAAAGCTTATATTTCTATTTAATACTTATAAATTGAACTATATTAGGTTTGTTCAATAAAATATTCAGGCAACGATTCTTATGTCTTTTGATTTTTTTTACAGATTTGAAATCTTTGTAAATTGCTTTTTCTCAGTATGCAATTTTTCATAAATTCATGATCTTTTTCTTTATACATATAATAGAACTTGCTTACAAGAATTAAAGATGGATTTTAAGATTTTTTTTTTTTTTTGAGGGGGGGGGGAGAAATAAAAGTGCATATGTGCTTAAGTAAAAAATTGCCCCCCCCCCCCCCCCGAAAAAAAAAAAAAAAAAAAAAAAAAAAACAGTTGCACTTCGGGAGTGCCGACAGAAGTGAAAACGTGAATAATTACGTGTGCATTTTTTGAATCGTCAGGAAATATTTCATTGTGTAGGAAATACTTTTAAATGAAGTGGTTTTTTTTTATTCATCAATATAAACTACTACTAAAAAAATTATATTACAATATTATTTAATGCGCTAACTGCAATAGAGACAGTGTCCGGAGATGAGAGAAGTCGTGTACAGCCGCACCAGATTGTAAAAACGTGAGAAAAATGGCGGCTTTGGCCTTTCTCACGGTTTTGTGAGGTCTAACTGCAATAGAGACAGTGTCCGGAGATGAAAGAATTCGCGTAGAGCCGCACCAGATTGTAAAAACGTGAGAAAAATGGCGGCTTTGGCCTTTATCACGGCTTTTTGAGGTCTAACTGGAACGTTTCCGGCTGCAATCTTTAAGAGACAGCGTCCGGAGATGAGAGAAGTCGTGTAGAGCCGCACCAGATTGTAAAAACGTGAGAAAAATGGCAGCTTTGGGCTTTCTCACGGTTTTGTGAGGTCTAACTGCAATAGCGACAGTGCCCAGAGATGAAAGAAGTCGTGTAGAGCCGCACCAGATTTTAAAACAATATACAGTATATAATTATTAACACTTCACATTAGCAAGTTAATTGTATGATACATTATTTGTATCATACAAGGATGGAAAGCGTTTGCTGACGATGACGCGAATTCAATGATTTTTGTTCACCCAAAAGTTTTCACTTCAAATGGAAAGCGTTAGCTGACGATGACGGGAGTTCAATGATTTTTGTTCACCCAAAAGTGCTCAACGCGCCTAAAGAAGTTTTCACTTAAAAAAAAAACAAAAAAAAAAAAAGTAGTAATTTTCTTTTAAAGATATTGCAAAATCCGTCCTTAATTTCTTGAAGTAGGTTCTATTAAAACATCCAAAAAAAATGTTGTCTTTTCTTAAATATCTGTAGAAATCTAAGCATTTTGAAGATCATAAATTCGTGAAAAAAAGCAAACTCAGAAAACGCAATATTTTAAAGATTTGAAATTTGTAGAAAATATGTCAAAAATCATAAGAATAGTTGCCTGAATATATATTTTATTGAATAAACCTAACATCGTTAAATTTAGAATTATTAAATATAAATATAATATTTTTTATATGAAACCTTCAGTGGTGCCTTGTCAAAGGTGCCAAGTCCCCTTAAAACTACTAAATATGTTCATGTGTTATTTTCTTTGTACAAAAGTTTTACATAAGTTCAGAAATTTGTCATTTGTTAGAGAATAGTTATTAAATTATTATAAAAGATTTAAATTTTATTTTTTCAATACAAATTCCGAATTTTATAAGTGTTGATAAACTTGTAATTATTAGTATTATTTAATTCCTTGCTAACAATAATTTAAACATTTTTACTGTTGATAATTTTAAGTGCACGTGGATATATTTATATTTGCATGCAACAAATATTTCGCTCATGGGCTGCAATAGTGGCACAACTTTAAAAAAAAACATGTTTTGAGATAAATGCGTTTAAATTTTTCATTGCTATGGAAATGCATAGGAAAATGCCTTAAATTAAACACGCTTTACGGGGCATATGTTAAATTATGAGGTTTCCCAGTAATGCTGTTTTAAAGATCGTATTTCTTCACACTGAGACCTATACTTAGTCCAAAAATCGTATTTTTTGAGTTATGCCACTATTGTAGCCCATGAGCGATTTATCACTCGATCTTTTGTTTAATGGATTGTTTTTATTTTTCCTGTAGAATATTCTTGTAATTGATCTTGGAAGCTGTTCCGTAAGAGCAGGAATTTTAATGTCCGATCGTAAGTAAAATATATCGTTCTTTGAAATGTTGAATTAAATTACTCGCAAAAAAATAATAATAAATAAATAAATAGATAAATAAATAATAATCAAAAAGATAACAAATAAGATTCTTGGTAAGCAAACGCCATAAATTCCAAAATCATGCGACGACTGTTTCGGATTGAAACAATTAAGAATGGCTTCTTTAGGCGAAACATAGTTGGTACGAGTGGGTTGCTGTTTTTATGCTACACTTGTGCTTACTTGTTTTCATCTAAAGAATTCTTAATCATTTCAACCCGAAATAATGTTTTAATGCTTTTGCAATTTATAGTGTTTGATTACATAGAATTGTTTGTTAAAATTAAATGTTCCTTGTTATGTATTACGTTTCGCTGTAAAATTATACCCTGTTACATTTTTCGGTGCGTTATTGGCATTTACATAAGATGCATTTTTATTTTCAGCTTCCTTGCCACAATTATTCTTCCCTACAGTTTGTGCAACAAACAAGCTCAGGTAAGCTTTTATAATGTTTTTAATGTATTATAGTAAAAAAATATCTAAAATCTTGTTACAACTATGCACCTCATTTAGTTTTATTTTTACAAGTCATGTTAATTACAGAAAATGCATTTAAATTGAAACAATACATTCACCCGTTTTAACATTCTGTATTATTTATTTCAGAATATTCTTTCAGCCAAACCAACGATAAACATTTTTACCGTAAATCTTTAATAGGTTTCTTCCGTAAACACACTTTTTTTCAAAATCACGTGATTCATTGTAAAGAGATTTTGAAAAAATATTTTCTTTTAGCAGTTTGGGATTTTAATTTAATATTTGAAGTAAATAATAGTATTTTTGGATATCTTACATGGATATAAAAGAGACTTAATTTACTTTGTGCGTGAGCAAATGATTTAATGGTTGCTCCAAATGATTCGGATCAATGAATTGTTTTAACACGATACATTTTTACGTTTGGGAAACCATTGAAAGCATTTCACTGCTTTTAGTGCTAAAATTCATTCATAAAAAAAGAAATAAGTTGTCGCATTCCGGAAAACAAATGTCTTCGGGCATTGTCGTAAAATATATACTTTACTTCTTTTTTTTTTTCTTCTTTCACCATGAGAAAAATGTAATTTTACCAAAAAATTTTACTTTTGACAAAATTATGTTTTAATATCTGAATTAATGAAAATGCAGCATGTTATACATTTTATAAAACCACTCAGTGGTTCGAATAAAACCTGAAAATGTGTTTTTATTATTATTTTAAAAGTTTAAAACATCTTTAAATGACGAGAAGAGATATATAGCTTTCAGTTAACCGGTGCCGGGTTCAAGTTCTGGCTCAAGCATGGATGCTCGGCATGGTTGTTCAGACAGAAATTCACTTTAAGAAATTGGTCCTTCTCCAACTTTCCGGGCCTAAGACCTTAACTGAGTCATTCGGCCTTAACCCCCCCTAACAGCACAGTTAGGCTTAACTTATCCACAGTACATCTTAAGGACGTTTCTGGGATGTTTTTTCATCCAGAAGGCATCTTGAAGATATCCTGGGGAGGCGATGTGCTGTCTGGGCCAGAACTACAACCCTGTCTAATTTGCCCCCACACGTTGCCGAGAGATCCAGGTGTCTTAGCATGTAGACAGATGTCGGGTTTGAGCCCAAACTGCTCTCTCGGCCTAGCCTTTCGGATCTTTCCGTGGTTTTCTCCTACATTTGTGCGCGAGTTAGAACTACGAACTGCGAGTTAGATCAACCCCCCCCCCCAAGAAAAAAAAAAAAAAAAAAAAAAAAGTAGGTTCTTAGCTAATTAACAAACCCTGGAAATAATTTCTTTCAAATAACATGACATTTTGAAATTTAAAATTTAATGTCTATTCAAAATGTATTTAAATATATTTAGCAAAGCGTTTAGCTTGTTGGATGCGTTGTGCATGCTTTTCACAAAAATCTTCAGCTAAAACCCTCTGACAGATTTATTAAAGAAAAGAAGGAATCTGTGAAATACAAGTACATACTTAACAAGTGTAATTTTTTACATAAAGACAGCTATTATTATTATGAAACGTGTGAATTTTATGAAAAGTAAATTTAAATGTTGCAAAAAATTTTTAGAATAACTTTTTTTTTTTTTTTTTTTTCGGGGGGGGGGGGGGGGGGTCTAAATTTTGCCATGTATTGATCAAGTCTTCTTTTGTGAATTTAGTAATTTCATTTCTGTGTAACGATAATTCAAGTAATGCAGAGTTATAATTTAAAAAAAAATCTCATTTTTTTTTTAACCTATTTATTTGAAAATATTTTACACATATTGCTAATGAAAATGGTAAGTCGGTAAAATAAATTTTCTTTTTAAAAGTATGCATGAATTAAGTGGATACTTTAAAGGATCGCAAGGTAGGTGTTTGTTTATTTTTTTTGTTGCAAGATCTATTTTTTCTTTTTCATTTTAAGGAATAAAGGTAAGATATGAAGAAATATTAAGCTAATGATTTTTTTTCATTATATAGATCTTGCAATTAAATTCATATACAATGAATCAGGATACATGCTCAATATCAAAATATATATATACTATAGTACTATTTTTTTTTTCCACTCTGGAAATAATGAAAAATAAACTTTGATAACGAGAAAAGTTGATTCTTTGCGTATATTCCACGTAGATTGATTAATCTACTACACATCTAGAGTTCTACTAAAAAATTAAAAAAAAAATATATATTACATTGTATTTAAAGTGACCCATTAACACTTTTTCAGCAAGTTAGAAAATAAAATACATAAATAGAAAAAGGTGTGTTGCTTTACTTGTTTTAATGTTGATGAATCGTTATTTTTTTTTATAAAACAATTTGTGTTTTATAGCCAAAAGAAAGTCTTCGGTACGGAAGCTTTAAAGCCAAGCGTGCGCAAAGAGTCCTCTTTGTCATTTCCTCTACACCCATCTGCTAAAGTAACTAAGGTAATCAAATATGCTTAATTATTATTTTTAAAGATATTTATTTTTTCCTCTTTTTTTTTCTATCTGAAAAATCAGTTTATAATATAAAATCGGTTAATAAATAAATAAATTTAATTATTTTTCACTTCATTTTACCCATATATATAGTAGAGAAAGGATTGTTTTGGGGTTATAATTGAGATTTTGCTATATTTTACGGTTTGAGGTCAACTGAATTCGTAAATCAGGATTTTTGTGGTTGGTCTGTATGTCTGTTGTCAGCATATCTCAAGAACTAATAGTTGCAGAAAGTTCAAATTTGGTATTCTAAATATGTAACGTAGTAGGAGGCTACACTAAACGACTAAACTTTTCATTGGGAGCAAGCAAAGGTACGGGGATATCCAAGATAATTCAAATACATTATGTCTATGGGCGAAATTTTTGGTAGGTACAGTTTAACATCTATCAGGTGCATTATAAAATAATAATAATACATAAGTAAATAAATAAATAAATAAAATTTAACATACATTAATAAAAATATTTCGTGTAGAATATATGGTATGAAAATTATCCACTGTTCGTTTACAGGGCTACACAAAAGAATTAAAATAATGTGAGACTGTACTTGGAAATTGTTGGCAGTGCGTTTCAGATTGGGCTGTGTGTTATTACTATACGACTATATTTAAGTATACAATGTTACATGTACAGTCGAAGAAAAAAAAACGCAACACTCAACATAATTTCGTTGCTAATCGATGTAGAAATATGTAATAGGTATCAATCGACGAGGAATTGTGAGTAGTTTCAGAAAATGAACTGAAATTTTGAATTGGGGGTCGTCTACATATTAAAACGTGGACCAACTTTGATTTTTTCAATGGTAATGCCCCATTTTTATTTTACATTTGAATTTCTGGGATCGCGACAACGCGAAAAAGTATATTGGTTGTATATTTTACTTATTTTTTCACAGAGTTATAAGCGTTCAAAGTTTGAAGGTGCTAATGTTAAATTCATATTTCAAACTTTTATTAATATCTTCACAAAACATAACACGAACGCTATAATTTTTTTTTTACAAGATACAGTGAAGAAACCCAAACATAATCCATCATTACTTTTGATTCTGAAAAATATTTTTAATTCTGAAAAATATTAATAAATTCATATTCATAAAAATTATGAATTATGACCTATATTAATTTTTACATAAAATGAATCCTAATGCTGAAAAATATGGGTATGCGAATTTGCAGCTCATTCCAGTTATTAGTTTTCAAGATATAAACAAATCTTTCTTTTGGAGTGGTTTAGGGGGCCGTCTCTTATAAAGTTTTGCATGAGATAACGAATCAAATATTAAAAAATAACAAAGTTAATTTATTAACTTTGTTAAGTCAGTTAAGTTAACTTTGTCATTAATTTTTATAATTCTTTTTTACCTGAAAGATTTCCGGTGTGAAACATTAAAATATTATCTGTTTCTTATAGGATCTTAATTTCATTTTTCTACATTTACTGATAACCCCCTAACACATTTTTGATTATAACTCTATAAATACTAAAGATAAAGTATACAAACAGAATACTTTTCCGCACTGCCAGACTCTCAGAAATTCGAATATGAAGTCAAAATTGGGTGTTATTGAAAAAATCAAAATTGGCGCTCATTTCAACATGTAGATGACCCTTAATTCAAAATTCGACAACATTTTCAGAAAGTGTCTTTAATTTCCTGTTGAATTATGTCTATTAGATGTTTCTACGTCAATTAGTAACGAAATAACAGCGGGTGTTGCGTTTTTTTTCCCCCGACTGAAAAAAAAAAAAAAAAAAAAAACTAAACACACACTGTAATTTCGACATTAATCGACGCAGAAAAATCTAATAGACATCATTTAACATGAAATTCAGAGCTGACAATACCTAATTTCACCGACAGCCTGGGCCAATGTTATTCTATGGGATAAATTTGCTTCCATAATTACTCATGGCTTAATGTTTTTTCGTTTTTTCGTTTTCACATTCAGAAAATTCACACTCGCTAAAATAATACTCATTTTCCAAAAACTGACCTTTCTAAATTTTTAAATTTGAGTTCGAAAAGGCGAATTTTTACTGAATGCGTTTTTCTCATTTTTAAACCGCAAAATAAAATATAAAAAATTTAAAAAATCAATTTTTGGAAAATAAGTACTAATTCCACGAGTGTAAATTTTCGGATTGTGAAAATGGAATTAAAAAATAAAATAAAATAAAACAAAGAGCAATGAGTAATTATGGAAACAAATGTTCCCATAGAATAACATGGGCCACGGTTGTCGGCGAGATTAGGTATTGTCCACACTTAACCCCTTAACGCGCGGCGTCCTCGCTGCAAGGACGCAAAATTTAAGATACAGCTGCAAAAATTCATCCCGGAAAATTTTTAGCAAAAATTTACGTTTATAACATATCAGAAAAGACCAGTTTTTTAACCTTAAATTTTAACATTTCTTTTAGTTTAATTTAGTTCATGAATTCCGGTGGTAGTATAATTTAAATGATCTGAATTGTCTTGCGCCGCAAAGGGATAAATGCACTTTTTGAAAATGATGTGAATTGAATTAGGGGTAACCTACAAATTGAAATGGAATCTTTAATTAAGATAATTTAGAATTAAACAGAAACCATTTTTAAAAAATCTCCCCTGACTGGGCTCGAACGCTAGACCTTTAGGTTCATAGCGCGGAGCTTTACCTCACAGCCACAGCGTTCACGTAGGTAAAGTCTTTTTTTACAATATAGATTTTTTGTTTGCTCCCAGAGCGGTTACAAACATATATACAGGTGAAGCTAATAAAAGCGTGTTAAAAACATGTTTTTTTTTTTTTTTTTTTTTGAGTTTTAAAATAAATGCTTATATCTCCGTTATTTAATAAGCTATCGTCACACAAATTGAACTGGGTCTATATTAACATATTCTAAAGTTACAGTTCATTTCGTTCGCTTAACGATACAGGGTGATCCACAAACATTATTGATTTTGCTCAATTTGTTACAGCCCCCCTAAATGTTGTCTTAAACCAATCCTCGCAGAAAAACATGAGGAAGACCCAGTTCTTTAAATACCCAATGTTTGAAAACATTTCATCGAGAGATAAGTTTTTAAAATTGGAGGAAAAAAAAAAACTGATCGTTTGAAAATCTTGCGAAACTTTTGAGTAGGAGTGTATTTAGCTTTCAACCTATGCAATAAAAAATTTTCTATCTTTCACGCATGTGCAGTAAGATATTTATTAAAAGTGCTCATATCTCAACGAATATTACGTGGGAATTTTATGTTTCAGAATAATGTTTCTCTAAAGTTTTGTCAATGTTTCAGCAAGTTTAGTATTTTTTTTTTTTTTTTTTTTTAATCCGTTCTAGTTATAAGCAAAAAACTTGTAAAAAAAAATTAGTTATTTTTGAAAAAAAATATATATATATATATATGCCTAAATAATTGCGCAATTCCCGCTCCAAATCATACGAATATTGTACATAGTATGTGCAACAATGCATTAAAGTTACAAATCATTTGTAGCTTTTAGTATTTTCGCCCTTCTTCAATTTGGGCTTGGTCCCCTAATTGCACTCTGAACTAAATCAACAGTGGAAAATATAAGTTTTTAATGTTCTTTGCATGTATGAAGTTTCAGGCCATTTAGTCTAGTATCTTTTTAGATCGAAAAAATGTCAAAATAAAAAAAATTATATAATTTGAACACCTACTGTATATCTCGGAAACTAATAACTGGAATGATCTGCAAATCTGCACACCCGTATTTTTAAGCATTGGAATTCATTTTATGTAAAAATTAATATAGGTCATAAATCATAATTTTTTTTATATGAATTTATTAATATTTTTCTTAACTTTTGATTCTGGGAAAAAAAAAATATTTATCATGGATTATGTTTGTGTTTCCTCACTGTATATTGTAAAATAAAAAATAAATAAAAACTTATATCGATCAAGTTTATTTTTGTGAAGATATTAATAAAAGTTTGAGATATGAATTTAGCATTAGCAACTTCAAACTTTGGACTCTTATAACTCAATTAAAAATATATATATATTAAAAAAAAATTAAGTAAAATATGCAACCAATATGTGTTTTCGCATTGCTGCAATCCTAAAAATTCAAATATAAGATAAAAATATAGGGTATTACCATTGAAAAAAATTAGTTGATGCGCGTTTTACTATGTAGATGACCCCCTATTCAAAATTTCGCTTCACTTTCTAAAAGTACTTACTAAGTTACGTCGAGTGTTGCATTTTTTCCCCCACATTATTTATAGAAAACATACAAGACTACCAACAATTAATCGAAAACATTTTTTTATTGGATGTAATTGGTGGAAGTGCTTTACTATATTTTACCATGTCAAGGAAATCTGCTCATGAATATTCCTCATTACCCATACGATAAATAAAGTATTGTTTTCAGCTCGCTTTATATATATAATTTTGCGTTTTGAGGTTCCTTAATTACTGAAGTCAAGTTTTTTAACGGTAGTATTTCTTTTATCAGCGAAACTTAAAAACCAATACTTGCAGGCGAACTAAATGTTTTATTTTGAAGTTCATATGATGTTGCTACTTTGTAATATTTGAACAAGATTGGTAATTTTCAAGGAGTGGTGGGGGCGAAAGTTGTGGGAGTAATTTGGTATAAACTTTTAAATTTAATGACAGGCCTGAATGCTGTATAATTTGAGGTATTATCAAACTGAGTTTTAAGATGAAGAGGGAGGGGGGGGGGCGGGGCAACAGCATCCTTCTACCAAATTATTTCTTAATAAAAATGTTTTTAAATCTAGTTTAGACTCTTTTTAACGTAGGTTTATATACAGTACTTTTGTCTTACCCTTAAATCTGATTTTTGTATTGAAATGCAAGGCAAAAGAAAGTTGTGCGAGTACCACACCAGATTAATGTTAATAGTAAAAGCAATGCTTAGTATAGGAGATTTCAATGCTAAATAATAATAATAATAGTGTAACCTTTTTATAATCAAGTAATTTTTCCCCCTTTACATTGAATTACACTTAACATAACTGCTAATTTTCCTGAGATTTTCTTCAATAAATTTTGTCAACTTGGAAATCTTGTTTTTATTTTCTCGTATCCATGTATGGTAGAGAAAGTATTTTTTGGGGGTCAAATTTTCAAAATTGGGTTTTTGTTTTATTTACAAGTTTCCTGACCCTGAAAAAAGGTTTTTAACTGTTGATCTGATCTAACGGTTGTGTGTTTATCGATATATCTCAAGAACAAATAGTAGCAGGAAGTCCAAACTCGGTATTCTAAATTTGTATCAAATAGCAGGGATGATTGTTTGTTGGAATTTACCCCGGTTTCGGGAATTTTTGCTTAATATATTTGCTGATTTCAGGATTTTTTTCAGTGACTATTGAAAGAAAAATGTCGTATAATGAAAATTTAGGTACATCTTTTATAATTTACTAGTATTTTTCAGATTTACAAAAATTTACATGTATTTTAATGGTTAAAATCATAAAAAATATTGATCACAAACAGGTTTTTTTTTTCCCCTTCATGTAATATTAGGATTTTTATAGTAGTCACAGTCATCCCTAAAATTGGGATGCTACTCAAACTTTTCGTTGATATCAAGAAAATGGTTCGTGTTCAGGGGGACATCCAAGAGAATTTGAATACTTACGTATATTGGGCGAAATTATTCGTAAGTGGATTTAACATTTATAGGCTGCACTAAACAAAATGAAATGAGCATATATTTTTATATGCATAAAAGCATGTTTTATGTAATAATATATTGAAATCATTCAACATTATGCAGAGGGCTGCCCAAAATAATTTAGATATACTATACTTAGAACTTGGTAGTAATTGCTGGAAGTGCATTTCACGTTGTCATGTGTTTTTCATGTATGATGAAATTTAAGTTCACAATGTGATGTGTATATGATTTATACACTATGCTAGGCTAGCCAAAATAAAACGAAAGCGTTCTTTTGAATTGAAAGTAACAGATGAAGATGATTGATGGAAGTGCTTGTGATGTAGGTTATCACATATTATAAAATTTGTTTTTTCGCTGAAAGATAGGTAAATTCTCTAAATAAATAAAATTATTTAATCTTATTTTAAAATATAACGATATAACTATTTTTAACCTATAAATAAATTTGCCATATACTTTTTCTAATTTTTATATGTTCCCTTTCATATATTTTTCAATGCAACTGAAACAAAAGCTTTGATCGATTCCCAGTATTCATTTAACAATATTCTAACGTAATGAAAATTCTTTTCGCTCTGTAAATGATATTATTTTGGCTTCTTCCTTTTGTTTTGTGAACCCAAATAATTAATTCGGTTTCTTTTAATCTTGCATCGAAATATAACACATGTGCCCCCTTGTCGCCTAATTGTATTACATGATCCAGACAAAATATTTGCTTAGCTGGTTATTTCCCAGGATCTAAAATTCTTGGCGAAATCATGCCAACATTCACTAATAACGGTCAATAAATTACTGGTCGCCTTAAATCTATTCTAAAATTATTTACAATTATCTTTAAAGTAGGTTCATTTACAATACTTGTTATTTTACTTCTTAATATGGAATCCTCTTTATAGTATTGAAATGCAGGGTAAGAGAAAGCCGTGTGAATGACACACCGGATTAATATATATATATATATATATATATATACACACACACATAATCTCCCAGGGTACGATATACCGTCAGATCTCGCCCCTTATAATGCAAACTCTTATGTTATTTCACAGTCGGACATTTTATAAACCATATACGAGAACATATTCAACGCAGAATGTATACGTTCAAGTTCATTGAATATCCGCTAAAAGAATGTCATTTAGTTCTAAAATTTTTTAAACATTTTCTGACTTTAATGAGTAAACGGTGTGGTGTCTTCATGTGTAACAGTTATAAAGGAAAGGAATACTCTAATTTGTAATTTTTCTTTCATATATAAATAAAAAAATGTCTTGAAAGCTTATTTACACATTTCAAAAATACTGAAATTCAAGTATTTTCATATTTATATGATGTTGTTGTACAGCCATATAATATCTACAAATATTTATAAACAATAAAATTGTTTTGCAGTTTGCTATTAAACAGATAAAACGTAGAAATATCCAAAGAATGACACATAGGGCTTCAGTGACTACTCTGTATAAGTAATAATGAAAAAAAATAAAAGAAATATTCCCTATTTATGGCAAAAATATTGTTTTGAGATTGAATTTTTTTTTACTAAGCTTTTGCTATAATTACACGTTTTGAGGTTGCCTGAATTCGAAAATCGGGTTTCTAGCGGTGGTGTGCGAACCTGCAATCAGCTTATTTCAAAAACACGTATTAGTAGGAAGCTTAAATTCATTTTTTCTAAATCTGTATCACATGATATTACTTGAAACTTTTCACTGAGATCGGACAAATGATCTGCGATACAAGAACATAGAGAAATTCAAATAACTTACATTTTTAGGCGGAATTTACCATTGATATATTTTACTAATTGAACTACATTAATATACACTATAATTTCCTATACTAAAGATAATAAAATTAAAATACATTTCTTATGTCCATAAAAATGTTTCCTATGAAGAATAAGGCCCACCAGCGGCCGAGCGGCTCTGCGCTCAAAGCTGGTAGACGTGAGGTGCCGGGTTCGATCCTAGGTCTCGCGCGTCGTCCTAGACGTTGAGTTTTCCGTGGTTTTCTCCGAAACTTGCGTAAATACGGGCTAGGACGCCTTGGAAAGACCTCCCACGGAGGGCACTCCCCCCTCAGGCCTAGGAC